>CM019068.1:62136835-62524889 GCA_009667805.1 Leptobrachium leishanense | reverse complement strand
AAGGGAGGAAAAAAACAGATATTCAAAGCCTAAAATGTGCTAAAATGGGGATGCTAAGGGGAAACTTGTAGGTGCAGGTTTTCCCGGTTAGCCTCCCTGTTTTAGCAACAAGCACTGAATAGTGCCAAGGAGTTAGTTAAAACTTAACTTAAACATGTATAGAATTATACAATAACCTACCTTGACAAGGAACTCTGGGATAAGAGACATTTTTACCAAAGGACTGACGGAAAACTTGGCCGAAACCACCGGGCCCAAACCAAAAAACATCTTTATTTTTTTGGCAATTTCTGGCATGCTTGAAAAAGCTATAAAACCTTAAGAAAAAAAAACGCAAAAATATATATTATATGCATATAAAAACAATACTTTTACCTGCATCAAAACTAATCAGAAGACAACAGTACAGGTTCCCTGGTCACATACCAATGAGGGTTCCTTGGGAATGGCCAACATAGTAGAGCTGTTCCTGCCCGGTTTTCTGCAGGATGAAGTTGATAACCGCTGGCAGATCTTGCTTTGCCATTTCATCATAACTGACCGAAGCCAAAACGAAATGGTTAATGCAAAGAAAGATTCCGTACGACTAAAAATGACACCTCTTAAGTATTGGCACGTTCCAGATATGATCTGAACATTTCAAACTCGCTAGATTCAGTAAAATTACAGGAAAAAGTTCTCAGCGTCAGAACATGATGAAGTGTATAAAAATTTATTTTGGTTGTGTTTAACCCAGAGATTAAGCCATTTTAATTTTTAGTGTAGAATAATTTTTTTATACAAATTTATGCACAATCACAAAGACCAGCAGTTATCTTGCTCAAATGAGAAATCCCAAGAGGTTATAGGATTCCGCATGCAGAGTTTGGGAGCTTACAAACATTTTGGACGTGACAGAAGCGAGATAGATCTATTTTATTGTGGTGGAGGGCAAAATAAATATAATAATTAAAAGCCTCCACACCGCAAATAATAAAGTTTACTACTGCAGAAGTCATTTGCACATTCCAGCAATTCAGAGAACTGCATCACAGAGCTCATGTGCTACATTCCCCATATGCAGCACAGAACTCTGGGTAAGACATGCAAATGACGTCTGTAATTTCCCATTTTTTCACATCCTGGGTCTGTTTTCACACAGAACCCTCCAAATCAATGCCAAGCCATACTAGATTGCTTATTTAGCAGAGATCAGGTTTATGCAACTGGTTACAGCTAGGGATGCACAGACACCACTTTAAGACCGAGTACTGATACCTTTTTCAAGTACTCACCCATACCGAGTCTTTTGTTTAAGGTCATGTGACCGCTTTTCAATAAGAACAAACCTCATATAAAAATGCCTCCAGCTCATGCATACCAGGGGTGTGGGAACTGTATCGCCCGACGCCCGGGACATGATGATCCGGGTGCCGGGCGAGTAGTTTATTTCTAGATGCAGTCCGGCGGGCTAGAAGCCTGCCGGACTGCGGACTAATTACAGGGACGCCCCGATACCGGAAGCCGGCATTGAGCCGGCTTCCGAGGGGCTTGGGCGGCTGTTTGAATGCTCTATCGGCATTCAGACAGCCGCCCCTGGAGCTCTCAGCCGCATACTTAACCTTCCCGAGCGGCGCCGACGAAGTCTTCGCGCCTGCGCTCTTTGAAGGACCCCCAGCCGCGAACACGTGGGACTCCCACGTGATCGCGGTTGGGTCCTTCAACGTGCGGAAGCGCGGAGACATTGTCGGCGCCGCTCGGGAAGGTAAGTATGCGGCTGAGAGCTCCAGGGGCGGCTGTCTGAATGCCGATAGAGCATTCAAACAGCCGCCCCATGTCTGGTCTGGGGTCTGAGCTGGGGGGCAAATCCAAGTGTGAGCTGTGGCAATATCCAAGAGTTGGGGTCAATATCCAGGTGTGAGCTGGGGGGGCAATATCCATGTGTGAGCTGGGGGGGGCAATATCCATGTGTGAGCTGGGGGGGGCAATATCCATGTGTGAGCTGGGGGGGGCAATATCCATGTGTGAGCTGGGGGGGGGCAATATCCATGTGTGAGCTGGGGGGGGCAATATCCATGAGCTGGGGGGGGCAATATCCATGAGCTGGGGGGGGGCAATATCCATGAGCTGGGGGGGCAATATCCATGAGCTGGGGCAGTATATCCATGTGCTGCGGCAATATCTGTGAGCTGGGGCAGTATATCCATGAGCTGGGGCAGTATATCCATGAGCTGGGGCAGTATATCCATGAGCTGGGGCAGTATATCCATGAGCTGGGGCAGTATATCCATGTGCTGCGGCAATATCTGTGAGCTGGGGCAGTATATCCGTGAGCTGGGGCAGTATATCCATGAGCTGGGGCAGTATATCCATGAGCTGGGGCAGTATATCCATGAGCTGGGGCAGTATATCCATGAGCTGGGGCAGTATATCCATGAGCTGGGGCAGTATATCCATGAGCTGGGGCAGTATATCCATGAGCTGGGGCAGTATATCCATGAGCTGGGGCAGTATATCCATGAGCTGGGGCAGTATATCCATGAGCTGGGGCAGTATATCCATGAGCTGGGGCAGTATATCCATGAGCTGGGAAATTATCAGGACAAGTTGATCGTCCTGAGGGACAAGTAGATTGGACTACTACTTAGTCCGTTGGACAAGTAGATTTTTTTTAAATTTCCACACCCCTGCATACATATGTGTATTTCCCCAGTTCACATAGTGCCCCCAGCAGTCTCTCCCGCTCTGCCAGGCTCCTCTGAGTGCCCTTCCTCCTTTGAGCGGCTGCTGGCAAAGGTTGTAGCCCGGCTGCTCGCTGGGAACCACTCACAAGCCGCGGTCTCGCGAGATCCGGTAGTCCACATGAACTCCGCAAATCTCACGAGATCCCAGCTGGTGGATCCCAGGCGAGCCGCCAGACTACAACCCTTAGCCGGCAGAAGCTCGAAGAAGGAAGAGTGCTGGGAGGGGCCTGGCAGAGTGCCGTTCGAGCGCTGCCCCACGGACGCCGGCAGGGAAGCCGGCCCAGCGCTGATTTCCGGTATCAGGGGCATCTGCACAAGTACCAAGTTCTCGTGCAGATCCCCGTATCAGCACCGATACTAGTATTTGTGCATCCCTAGTCATAGCCACTCTTTGACAGCTGCTTCGAGTTTATGCCCTCATCAGCAAGAGATAAGCATCAGACTGCAACTGGTCATGCCTAACACGTAGGGGGAAATAATAAATATATATTTATATACAATAAAAAAACTTGGGTGCCAGCCAGAAATTTTTAGGAGCTTACTGAAATTTTAGACAAATCTTTACATACAGCATAACCCTGAAATTTAGGAGCCAGAGGGTACCTGGCTCCTGAATGTGACAAGCCTTTAGAAAATATTCTAAAATAATTTTTAAAAGCACACATGCTAAGGTGTATGCAAACAGACTCGTTTCTTTGGTTTCTTTCGCCAGAATCTTTAACATCTTTTCTGAACGAAAGTAAAAACCCATTGACCATATTCTCAATCCTCCAGTCAGGTGTTCAATAGTTCATGGCTATCCGATTACCTGAAAGCCCAAAACTCTTCCTGGTCGGGTGACAATGTCTTGTGCTTCCTGGACCAAGTGTTTCCTCTACTATTTCCCATCCAAACATCATATCCAGCATCCGCCAGGATGAATCCCAAGCTGTTATTTGCGAGGTTGGAGACCCAGTTACTTCCGTCAGCCAGCAGGCCGTGCTGCAAAAACACCACAGGCTTAGGATCTGAAACAGACAAAAAAAGATACAAATCAACCGGAACAGTAAACCACAAGATGTGAATTAGTTCCATTTCCACATTTATTATGAAGATGTAAGCACTTATCCCCAATTTAGATTATGGGCCCTTCATAGGCGTGCGCAGCCTATTGAATTAGGGTGTGCACCCAAAAGCTCATACATACATACATACATACATACAACGACACACACACACACCATTACTATCAGGGTTATTCAAAGAGATTCGAAAAGTCACCGCACGTTCGGTGACTTTTCGTTCTCTTCAATTCGGTTCCTTTTGCCGATCCCATTTCGGTGACCCAGGGAAAAGCTGCCGCAAACCTGACGAAAACTAACCGCAAAACCCACCGAATGCACGCCGAAAACCCCCAAAAACATCTGGATTAACCTGCTGAAAACCGGAGCTGAACGCAGCTGAGACCGCAGACGAGGGAGGTGAATAAATTAGCAAAACCGTTTGTATGAATCTGTGAAAATGAAACGCTGTTTTTTCCGGTGGAAAAACTCAGCAATGTGCAGTGTGTATGAGCGTATCACAGAATCCACAGCAATAAAACCAAGCAATGTGCGGTGTGAATGAGCATATCACAGAATTCACAGCAATAAAACCAAGCAATGTGCGGTGTGAATGAGCGTATCAGAGAATCCACAGCAATAAAACTCAGCAGTATGCAGTGTATGTGTATCACAGAATCCACAGCCATAAAACTCAGTGTATTCAAAATATTTTTTAAACAATTAAAAAAATTTTTTGATATATAAAAATTGCCCCCTCTCCTGCTCACCTTTGTTTTTTCTGCTTGCAGGGAGGGGGTTGAATATGAATCATTGGTGGTCCAGTGGCACAGAGGGGGGGGGGGGGTCGAGGAGGGGGAACCCGGCTGGCCGCATCTGATGGATAGCCGCCGGGACCCCTCATTTCCGCGGGCCTGGCGGCAGCCTCCGCTTCCCTGGTGGTCCCTGTGGTTCGTGGGGTGCTGCACTGCGATCTGTGCATGGCGCACAGCACATCCCTCGCTGACACGAGCGGCCGGCGATCGCTGATGACCTGTCACCTGACCGCCGGCGCTTACTGACTGTGTCAGAGCGCCGGCGGTCAGGTGACAGGTCATCAGAGATCGCCGGCCGCTCGGGTCAGCGTGGGATGTGCTGTGCGGTCTGTGCGCCATGCACAGATCGCAGTGCAGCACCCCACGAACCACAGGGACCACCAGGGAAGCGGAGGCTGCCGCGAGGTCCGCGGAGTTGAGGGGTCCCGGCGGCTATCCATCGGATTCGGCCAGCCGGGACCCAGAATGTGCCTGGCCCCCACTGCGCATGCGCCTGGTGGACCTACGTCACACAACCTGCCAATCAAGCTGGGGCCAGGCATTTCTCGACAAACGGGCATTTTTCGACTGAACACCCGGCATTAGGGTGTGCCTAGGCACACCCCGTGCGCACGCCTATGGCCCTTTGCCATCTGTTGCGGGTAAAATGGAAGGGGTAAGTAAGAAAATCTGTGCCTGCAGATTTTCCAGTCTAATGTACATATTCCAGGGTAGCCGCTTCGTTAGCACCTGGCCCCGGAACGAAGTAAAAGTCTACCAGACCCATGGAGCCCACAGGACTCCATGGAGACCTGCACATTCCAGGCCACGTGCGCACTTTCACAGAATCACGTAGTTAGACCAAGAACAAGTTGTTCCTAGGTCTCTCTCTGCTGCCAGCAACAGGAAGCGGCAGGTCGCACAGAATTATTTTTTTGGGGGGGTTCCATAGAGTTATGTGATTTTGCAAATGCAAAAATCACTTAATACCAGCTTCGAGGAGATGTCATTTCTCAGTGACATACAGTATCCCAGGTGGAAGCGCAGTCTACTTTGGAATAGCTTGCGTTTCTACGCGGTGTGCGCACAACAAAGGCTGCCATACCAAGTATAAGCAACATTAATTTACAGTAACCTCACGCAGGGAATCGCTACATTGGAGCTGCAAATCCAGTTTGCAGCAAGAATGGAATAACAATTCCACTTGATAAGATAACTACAGGAGACGTTATGTGTAACATCTCCTCTAGTTCAACAACTATGGAACAGGGCCCTAAAGGTTTGTGTATATTTTCACTCCGGACCGGCTTCTCACTTTACAGCCTAGGCGCTTGCCTAGAAACTCCAATTTTATACACAGGAAGAAAGCTGCCCCCAACCCCCTCTTTTAGATCCTGTCAATTTTTAATAAAAACCACACATAATTCCAACCACATCCCTCAAAAAATAAAAAAGGCTATAAACACTAGAGCTAAACACAATAATAATCTACAGTGTTAGGGCACGTAAACTGTTTATGTGGGTTATATTAAATGGGGATATACAGATTATTGGCTTTGCCGATTACCAATAATTGGTATCTGACTTTTACCGCCACTTGGCCAAAGCGGCTCACTGAGCCACGACACACGAAGTGCACATGAGAACAGAACATGGGAATGCCTGGCAAGATGCGAGGGAAGCCCCTATACAGGAGATGCAGGGCTTGTTTGGACCCCTGTATCAAACTGTATGTCCTATAGCCGGTGTCCGCAAACTCCCATCTCATGATATTTTGGAACTAAAATTTCCCATGAGGTTCTACCAAACTAAAGAGTAGCTGAGCATCAAGGGCGATGTAGTTCTAAAACATCATCTGGATAGGTGAGGTTGCGGACACCGGCTATAGCCGGGCTCAAAATTTCAGGTCCTGAGCTACTAGCCAGGCCTTAAGAGTTACTCGCCACTAGTTGCCCCACCCAACCCAACCCTTACCTTTAAATCTGCCCCTAAACACACTCTTAAATTATTAATTTAATCATCATTAACATACAGCAGTTTAAACAAAGAAAAATAATGTGTGGCGTGTGAGTATCGTAGAGCTCAACAGCAATAAAACTCACGCTCACACACTGCACATTACTGTGAGTTTTATTGTTGTGAAGCTCTGATTCGCTCATACACACCGCACATTACTGTATCACAGAGCTCCACAGTAATGTGCGGTGTGTATGAGCGTGAGTTTTATTGCTGTGATACAGCAATGTGCCGTGTGTATGAGCGTATCAGAGCTTCACAGTAATAAAACTCACGTTCGCACACCGCACATTACTGCGAGTTTTATTGCTGTGGTGCTCTGATACACTTAGAGCATCACAGCCATAGTTCACAATGATGTGCAGTGTGTAGGAGCGTATCAGAGCTCCACTGCCTCACCCCCCCTTCTCATTCTTTTTACCTTTTTCTTCCCCCCATTCTCATTCTTTTCCCCCCTCATTCATCTCCCTTCCCCCCGCTTCAGCAATCACCTACCAATTCAGAGGTGCTGCAGCACGACCGCTGTGTTGGTGCCGCCCCTCCCGCGCATCACCTGACCCACACGTGATGCGTCGTCGACTCGCAGCAGTGTGTGCGACTCATCACGTGGGTGGGCAAGTGACCCCGCAAACCTCACAGGCCGCACGGGAGGGGGCAGCCACGATCGATCAGCTCCGGATTCGTATTCTAAGAGTCCGATACCGGACCGGAGAAGCAAGGCGGTGGACCACTGATCTGGGTCCCAGCAACCCGCGGGCCCGACTCAATGCGCCCCACTCGCCCGCAGCCAATTTCCACTCGCCATTTGCGAGCAGAAATTTTGCAGTCTGTGCTACAGGATATACAGAAATATTGGGACAGCGACACAATTCTAACATCTTTGGATCTATAAACCACCACAATGGAGATGGAATGAAACAAACACAATGTGCTTTAACTGCAGACTGTCAGCTTTAATTTGAGGGTATGCACCTCCAACTCAGGTGAACGGTGTAGGACTTACAGCAGTTTGCAGATGTGCCTCCCACTTGTTAAGGGACCAAAGGTAATGGGACAATTTGCTTCTCAGCTGTCCCATGGCCAGGTGTGTGATATTCCCTCGTTACCCCAATTACAATGTGCAGATAAAAGGCCCAGAGTTCATTTTAATTGTGCTATTTGCATTTGAAATCTGTTGCTGTCAACTCTCAAGATGAGATCCAAAAGAGCTGTCACTATCACTGAAGCAAGCCATCATTAGGCTGAAGAAACAAAACAAACCCATCAGAGAGATAGCAAGAACATTAGGCATGGCCAAAACAACTGTTTAGAACATTCTCAAAAAGAAGGAACGCACCGGTGAGCTCAGCAACACCAAAAGACCTGGGAGACCACGGAAAACAACTGTGGTGGATGACTGAAGAATTCTTTCCCTGGTGAAGAAAACACCCTTCACAACAGTTGGCCAGATCAAGAACACTCTCCAGGAGGTAGGTGTATGTGTGTCAAAGTCAACAATCAAGAGAAGACTTCAGAGTGAATACAGAGAGTTCACCACAAGATGTAAACCATTGGTGAGCCTCAAAAACAGGAAGGCCAGATTAGAGTTTGCCAAACAACACCTAACAAAGCCTTCACAGTTCTGGAACAAGATCCTATGGACAGATGAGACAAAGATCAACTTGTACCAGAGTGATGGGAAGAGAAGAGTATGGAGAAGGAAAGGAACTGCTCATGATCCTAAGCATACCACATCATCAGTGAAGCATGGTGGTGGTAGTAGTGTCATGGCGTGGGCATGTATGGCTGCCAATGGAACTGGTTCGCTTGTATTTATTGATGTGACTGCTGACAAAAGCAGCAGGATGAATTCTGTAGTGTTTTGGGCAATATTATCTGCTCACATTCAGCCACATGCTGCAGAACTCATTGGACGGCGCTTCACAGTGCAGATGGACAATGACCCAAAGCATACTGCAAAAGCAACCAAAGCGTTTTTGAAGGGACAAAAGTGGAATGTTATGCAATGGCCAAGTCAATCACCTGACCTGAATCCCATTGAGCATGCATTTCACTTGCTGAAGACAAAACTGAAGGGAAAATGCCCCAAGAATAAGCAGGAACTGAAGACAGTTGCAGTAGAGGCCTGGCAGAGCATCACCAGGGATGAAACCCAGCGTCTGCTGATGTCTATGCGTTCCAGACTTCAGGCTCTGATTGACTGCAAAGGATTTGCAACCAAGTATTAAGAAGGGAAAGTTTGATTTATGATTAACAAGTGGGAGGCACATCTGCAAACTGCTGTAAGTCCTACACCGTTCCCCTGAGTTGGATGTACATACCCTCAAATTAAAGCTGACAGTCTGCAGTTAAAGCACATTGTGTTTGTTTCATTCCAACTCCATTGTGGTGGTGTATAGAGCCAAAGATGTTAAAATTGTGTTGATGTCCCAATATTTCTGGACCTGACTGTACGGTACCAGAGATACAGGGGTCCAACGAATCCCTGCATCTCCTGTATAGGGAATGCCTTGAGGGAAGTATAGTTTTAAAACATCTGGAGGGCCATGGTTGCTGACACGTGACATAGGTCTGATACAATATTTATAATAATTTTGTGTATTTAATAAAGTTAATGTATATTGAATCATCCAGCTGTGGCACCATAACATTGTATTTCAGATTAGGGCTGCTCACCTTTTCATTGTTACGGTCTGGCCTCTATTGCTGGTTAAGGAAGTGCTCCACAAATGAGCGGTATTTAACACTAGGAGGTGCTCACATAACGCAGTAGGGCATCGAAATCAGACGATCCCAAAGGCAGAACGAAAATATGAAGATTTAAAGCAAGGTTCTTAGAAAAGCCTTTTTCTCGTATATCTGCATTTCACAGCGATTTGAAAACGGAGAAACGATGCAAGAATAAGGAAGTCAACAGAAATATGTGTTGTGAAACAAGATGTCCAGTTTGGCCAAAAATCACGATTACTTATTAAAACCATGAACAGGCAAAACCCCAAAACTTTCTAAAGCAAGGGCCAGCAAGCTTGGCCCTCCAGATGTTTTGGCACGACATTTCCCACAAGCGTCAGTCAACCTAATGAGTGCTTGAGCAACATGGGAGACGTAGTTACAAATCATCTGGGGAGGCAGAGCCAGATTTCTAACTAGGCAGTGTAGACATGTGCCTATAGGCGCCTGCCACAAGGGGGTGCCTTGCTAGAACAAAAATAAAAAAAATAGGATTTTTACAATTTACAGTTACAAGTTTTTATAAAGTGCTAACAAGTTTCGTAGCGCTGTACAACCGGACAATCATTTAGACCACTGTATCTCTGGAGCCCTAGGGGCTAGACACATGAGGTATCACTGAAAAAGCCAGATTAAGCAAACAAATCAGGCTAAATTTATGTAAAAAATAAATTATTTTTCACTTTTTTCTAAACGGCACGTTTATTCAGTTTACAATTATAAACTGAACAATGATACTGCGCTAACTCACCTTCCCATTTCCCACACTGAAAGCAAGTGTGGAGCTGATGATGCAACGCATGGTTTCATCCACAACATAGACTATGGCACTGCAGTGAGGAAAGACAGTGGAACTTTGGAACCTGCATCTCTGAATTGTACACCACACAAGGTTAAATGAGGTGTTATTGGAAAGGTCAGAGTCTGGTCTTTACTAGGATACCAAACATGTAGGGCAGTATTACAATGTTGGTGCCAACTTAACCAGAGCTGTTGTAAACTGAAACCCTCCATAGGCTATAAATCGCTCTGGGAAGTTTATAACAGCTCTGGTTAAGTTAGCACCAACTATGTAATATGGCCCGTAATGTGTAAAGATAAAAAAAGTAAATGCGAAATGTATTTTTTTTTCTCCATTCTATGGCAAAGGCAATCTATGCTTTTACATATAAAACAAACGATATCACTGCACTAACTCAACTACGGCAACAGATTCCGCTCCTTGTTTTGATTTGAGCTCAGAGAGAAAAAGTTTCATTTTTCCTCAAAATTATTTTTAAGTTTGCCCAAAGACGAAAATTTAAAAAGTAGTGTTTTGTTGTTGTTAGGGGCACCCCATATTTCTGTCCCTACAGGCTCCGGAGATGCAAATATGGCCCTGTCTGGAGGGCCACAATTACAGACTCCAGTTCTGAAGTACGTACGTACCTCCCTCAATGAATTAGAATGTTGTGGAAAAGTTAATTTCATTATTTCAAGTTAAATTGTGAAACTTGTGTATTAAATAAATTCAATGCACACTGACTGAAGTAGTTTAAGTCTTTGGTTCTATTAAGTGTGATGATTTGGCTCACATTTAATAAAAACCCACCAATTCACTAACAAATAATGTTGGCCTTCAGAAAAGTATGTTCATTTACTGTAAAAGTACTCAATACTTGGTCGGGACTCCTTTTGCTTTAATTACGGTCTCAATTCGGCGTGCCATGGAGGTGATCAGTCTGCGGCACTGCTGAGGTGCTATGGAAGCCCAGGTTTCTTTGACAGTGGCCTTCAGCTCATATGCAGTTTTTGGTCGCTTGTTTCTCATTTTCCGCTCGACAATACCCCATAGATTAGAAACATAGAAAATGTTGGCAGATAAGAACCTGTCGACTCATCTAGTCTGCCCAATTACATGGATTTATCTTTTGTTTAGGATAGCCTTATGCCTATCCCATGCCTGCTTAAATTCAATCATGGTTTTGGCCTCTACCACTTCAACTGGAAGGCAACTGGATTCTCTATAGGGTTCAGGTCTGGTTAGTTTGCTGGCCAGTCAAGCACACCAACACCATGATCATTTAACCAACCTCAGGTGCTTTTGGCAGGTGCCAAATCCTGCTGGAGAATGAAATCAGCATCTTTAAAATGCTGGTCAGCAGAACGAAGCATGACGTGCTCAAAAATTTCTTGTTAAACGGGTGAAGTAACTTTGGTTTTCAAAAAAAACACAGTGGACTAACACCAGCAGATGACATTGCACCCCAAATCATCACAGACTGGAAACTTAACACTGGACTTCAAGCAACTTGGGCTAGGAGTTTCTCCACCCTTTCTCCCGACTCTAGGACCTTGGTTTCCAAATTAAATCCAAAACTTGCTCATCTGAAAAGAGAACTTTGGACCACTGAGCAACAGTCCAGTTATTCTCCGTAGCCCAGGTAAGGCACCTGGGACATTGTCTGTGGTACAGGAGTGGCTTAACAAGAGGAATACGACATCTGTAGCCAAATTCTCTGACACGTCTGTGTGTGGTGGCTCTTGATGCCTTGACCCCAGCCTTAGTCCATTCCTTGAAATCGATTTTTGCTTGACAAGTCTCTCAATGCTGCGGTTCTCTCGGATGGTTGTGCATCTTTTCCTTCCACTCAACTTTCTGTTAACATGCTTGGATACAGCACTCTGGGAACAGCCAGTTTCTTTGGCAATGAAGGTTTGTGGGTTACCCTCCTTGTGAAGGGTGTCAATGATTGTCTTCTGGACAGCTGTCAGATCAGCAGTCTTCCCCATGATTGTGTAGAATAGTGAACCAAACAGAGACCATTTTGAAGGCTCAGGAATCCTTTGCAGGTGTTTGGCACGTCAACATGTTCGAATTTGTTGAGATAGTGAATTGGTGGGTTTTTGTTAAATGTGAGCCAAATCTTCACAATTAAAAAGAACCAAAGACTTAAACTACTTCAGTCAGTGTGCATTGAATTTATTTAAATACACAAGTTTCACAATTTAACTTGAATTAATGAAATAAATTAACCTTTCCTCAACATTCTAATTTATTGAGATGCACCTGTAATTATATATAATATATATATATATATTTCCCCAGAATCTCTCTTTCTGACTTCAGCTCCTTGCTCCCAGAAATAAGAAGTTCCTGGAGCGTTTAATATATGAAAAGAACGTGCGCTGCTCGCATGTAATGGTCCAATGACCATCCTGCTTAAGGATCAGTGTGGCGTGCATAACCTGTGTGCATACAGCAGCAAACCATTTTTCGAAGACGGCGGCTACAGTCATTCCAGTGAGCACTTAAATAGAAGTTACGATGTCAGCAAGCAAAGAGTACCAGCATCATTAGTTCCTAAAGGGCCCGGCAGGCAGGGTTTCGAACCTCTGCTGCTGACTGACAGCAGTATAGGCTATTCCACTCATCTCTACGGGAAGCTCATTGTAAGCATAGGTAAATGGAAAGAAAAAAATGCCAAGTGACTGTTGTGTGTGACTTTCCATGCACAAAGTAAACAAACAATCTAAATGGTTACTTGGGAGATTGATTCATGGATGCTTAGTGAATAATTTAGTATTTTCTCTGTGGCAAGTGCAAAGTGTAACAACTACAACGACTTGCTCCAGATTTTATACTAGTCGTTCATTCTCCATCATTTATAGGAAGAGCAGCAGTTGTTTCAGATGTTTTTAAAAGGTGGTTGTTTTGTGTGCATTCCAAAAGTTAAAAAGAAAATCAAAAATTCATTTTATTAGAGGTCTCGCACACCTCACCCCCTAAAAAGGTGGTATTGGTATACGTACCATAAATATATATTTTACCAAATACAAAATCGCATCACGTGTCCTTTAAAAACCTTGAAAAGGCTTGGGAAAAACAAAAAATAAAACAAACTCAACTCCTTCCCTCGAAAACAGTGCAGCTGAACTTCTGATTTACAGTAGAGCCCTTTATTTTCCCTCTATAAGTTGATCCCAACCCTTCATGCCCCAAGCCTTAGCAGAATTGCCCGCTTTTTCTACCTTCTCCTACAGCGCACACACCAAAGGGTACGCTCCTGCAGCGCACACTACACAGAGCAGCGTTCCAAGGTACGCTCCTGCAGCGCACACTACACCAAGCAGCGTCCCCAAAAGGTACGCTCCTACAGCTCGCACTACACCGAGCAGCGTCCCCAAAAGGAACGCTCCTGCAGCGCACACTACACCGAGCAGCGTCCCAAGGTACGCTCCTGCAGCGCACACTACACAGCAGTGAGGGGGGGGACACCACACACAAACACCAGAATATCCACCAAGAATAATAATAAAAAAAAACAAGATCAGATGTTGCTAATTCATGGTACAGAATGTGCCAGATCGGCCGCTGATATCACACTGTCGCTTCCAGATGAAGTAGATTAACAAGGCTATACAGCTCCATAAAGTGAAATCTGGCAGGCAACATTATGTGTTCAAATAATGTTACGTTGTGTCATCTCCTGCGAAAGAAGGCGTATGTTAGATTTCGGATCCTCATGTTACCAAAAGCAATAATAACGTGCTGCTCCTTAATTCCCAGAATATGATTGGTCTCGCATGGACATGTACACATTGTCCCAGCCGTAAGGAAACCTCATGTTAGAGCTTGGCACGGCGGCTGGAGATGTTTTTCCAGTAGACAACCGTGGGCCAAGGGAGTAAGGAAACTGTGCAGCTGAAGGTCTGGTGTCATATTATTATTATTGCAGCCCAACCCAGAACATCTGTGCCGGTCCAACGCCTTCAGTCTCTTGAAGCAGATGGTGTCACTCCATCAAACCCATACAGAACATTGCACACTTAATTACAACAAGGAGAGCAGCCTATGTAATGAAGAAAATGGTGTTATTCCGTGTGGAAAAGAACATTTCAATTTGGGGGGGGGGGGGGTGGAGGAAAAAATAATATGTCTGATACAGAGACCTGTTCTAACAGGCTACTGTGTTAGGGAACTAGAGCCAGGATAGGCTTGTAAAATGCCAGCTGTTTCCCAAGTTTGCGTTCAGTCATCTGGTTCAGCTCTGCTTTAGTATGGATGGAAGATCTGGTTTAAAAATCATTATCTCTGTTTTGTAAACGGGGAAAAAAATATATATATTACACATCTGGGGAGAATTAGATCGATGTAAATATATATATATATATATATAATAAAAGAGTAAGGCTTTGGCTGTCCGTCGCCAAAGCCTTACTGCGCATGCGCGCGCAACCAGCGGCGGTTGGTTGCGCGCGCATGCAACCGCCGCGGCACGAGCCGGCTGCCGGCTCGCCGCGGCGGTTACACATGCACACAGCAGCCGGGTAGAGGCTGCGCTCGCAGCCTCTACCCGGCTGCCGCGCGCATCCAACCCCAGAGCGGCGAAGGGAAAGTTTCCTCCGCCGCTCGGGGGTTGGATGCGAGCGCAGCCTCTACCCGGCTGCTGTGTGCATCTAACGGGTCCCCCGAGCGGCGAAGGGAAAGTTCCCTCGCTTCCGCTTTGAAGGACCCAAGCCCCGGTCACGTGACCGCGGCTTGGGTCCTTCAAAGACCGGAAGCGGGGAAATCTTCACTTCCCTGGCGGCGCTCGACAGGTAAGTATGAGCGCTGGGGGGGGGGGGTCAATATCCACGAGCTGGGGGGGGGGGGGGTCAATATCCACGAGCTGGGGGGGGGTCCATATCCACGAGCTGGGGGCAAATCCACGACCTGGGGGCAAATCCACGAGCTGGGGCAAATCCACGAGCTGGGGCAAATCCACGAGCTGGGGCAAATCCACGAGCTGGGGCAAATCCACGAGCTGGGGCAAATCCACGAGCTGGGGCAAATCCACAAGCTGGGGCAAATCCACGAGCTGGGGCAAATCCACGAGCTGGGGCAAATCCACGAGCTGGGGGCAAATCCACGAGCTGGGGGCAAATCCACGTGCTGGGCAAATCCACGAGCTGGGGCAAATCCATGTGCTGGGCAAATCCATGAGCTGGGCAACTCCATGAGCTGGGCAAATCCATGAGCGGGGGCAAATCCATGAGCTGGGGGCAAATCCATGAGCTGGGGGCAAATCCATGAGCTGGGGGCAAATCCATGAGCTGGGCAACTCCATGAGCTGGGGGCAAATCATTGTGCTGGGCAACTCCATGAGCTGGGCAACTCCATGAGCTGGGCAACTCCATGAGCTGGGGCAAATCCATGAGCTGGGGGCAAATCCATGAGCTGGGGGCAAATCCATGAGCTGGGGGCAAATCCATGTGCTGGGGGCAAATATCCATGTGCTGGGGCAGTATCCACGTGCTGGGGCAGTATCCACGTGCTGGGGCAATATCCACGAGCTGGGGCAGTATACCCACAATAGACTGCCCTCTGGGCAGGCTGGGGCAGTATCCACGTGCGGGGGCAGTATCCACGTGCGGGGGCAGTATCCACGTGCGGGGGCAGTATCCACGTGCTGGGGCAGTATCCACGTGCTGGGGCAGTATCCACGTGCTGGGGCAGTATCCACGTGCTGGGGCAGTATCCACGTGCTGGGGCAGTATCCACGTGCTGGGGCAGTATCCACGTGCTGGGGCAGTATATCCATGAGCAGGGGCAGTATATCCACAATAGACTGCCCTCTGGGCAGGCTTTACAACTAGTATATATATAAACAACTAATGTGTCGGCTCAATAAAGGGCGTTTAAAACACACACACACACACACCTCTACACTATATGTGTGTGTGTGACTACTTAGCAGCTCCCAGACATAAATCGTCAGATGTGTGCATGTTCTGTTTTCATCTCCAGTTCTCACACACCAATACCCTAGAAGTAAAGCTGCAACTTATCTACACAGATCAGCAACGTTTGTCCCTCCAGAGGTTTTGTAACTACATTTCCCATGACTCTCTACCAAACTAATGAGCAACTGAACGTCAGGATGTAGTTTGAGGGCCAAGCGTGCTGACCCCTGACCTGCACAACCTTTAGGCCCCATTCACACGGAGCAACATGAAAATCACACAATACTGCCGTTATGCGTGATATTGCACGACACCATTGATGTCTAGGCGCCAAATCGCACAAAATACCCAGAAAAAGGGTTATGTACGAGCGAAAAGTTACAGGCGACATTGAGCTGGGAGATGTGAACAGCTCCATTGAAATGCATTGGAGAAGCTACATGGAGCGACATCGTATGGAAATATGGGCAATAAATCGCTTAGTGTGAATGGGGCCTTAATTTCATTGTGAAACGCGACAGACATGCTGTGTCCGGCGTGTAACAATCAGTACTATATCTGAAGCAATAGCGCCATTATGGTCTAGAAGTAAAAATGCAAAACTTTATTGGTCTGTATTAAACCAAATAACGGTCTATTTCTTATACCGTTTAACACAGACTGCTAATGTTTGGAAATGTTATTTCTAGGCCACAGCGGAGCTAGAGCATTAGCTATTCCTTTTTTTCTGTATTTGTGCTACACAGGTTAAGCCCCTTTGCTAATGCTATTTTTGAATTGACCTTCGGGGGGGGGGGGGGGGGGGACACACCATATCATAAAAATAGGTGTAATATCATGACAAACTGAAGTGTGCACAGGAGAAAAAAAAAAAAAAAAGCTTTGAGCCCCATATAAAACTCTTCACATGCTCTACAGAAAGCCCCCCACGCACAAAGTATTAAAATATCAATGATTACACACTTGAACCATCAAATTCTTAAAAAAGAAAATTTCCATTATGCTCTTAACTTGTGCTATGGGGAGAAGCTTTTTCAAAGGGGACAAAAAGTCTGGAGAAAGACATGGGGCAAGAGGTCCTAGGGCACAATAGGCGAATTTCTGAGCAGGTTGGGAAAGACGTAGAAGGTAAGGCACACGTAGACAAGGAGTAATCCCGACACGCGTCTTAAATCACTGGTATTGCTGTGAAAACAGGTCTCAGATCTGCAGACCTCAGTCACAGTCGGTTCTTCAACCTTTTGTGGAACTGGGGAATAATGCATGTTCAAAGTGACGATATTCCTGTACGCCACAGCTGTCCCATTTACTACCAGTCATCTTCGGCGAACCTTTCCAAAGACATTCGTTTTACTTTATTATTGTGTTCAGAGCGGAAGCAGCAGTAACACTAGTGTTTAAATGGCGGAATTTTATGTACGTCCAAATTCGGGTTCCTCGCGCACAACATCTTCTATGAATACAATAACCACAGCCTTAGAATATGCTGCTAGATTAAAATGTTCGTTTTGAGCAGCGATTATTCAGGTTTTGTTTTTTAACTTTTCACCATTAGAAACAGGAACCGTTCATCATATATTAAAATAGAGAGTTGAGGAACTTGCAGATTTTCTAGTAAATCAAAACAGAGGATTTGCACAAAAGACAAAAGGGGGGGGGTTGATTAAAAGACGGTCAATATCTGAAGTAAGAAGATTTGTAAATATGAAGAAATGTTTGCAAAACTACACGATTTAATGATTATGTACCGAAATAGGTGGGTGGGATGGATGCCCTTTAGGTCCTTGGGCTCGCCTATCTGAACGGAGTAACTATAGACGGAGTTGACGGGAGAGATACTGTGCTGTTGTGTTTTTTTTGTGGTGTCAGTTTCTGTGTCTTTGTTTTGTCGCTTGTTGTTGGTGTGAACTCAGGATCATAGGAGAATGAAAAGATTTGTGAACATTCAAGTCATTTGTGAAAATTTAAGTTATATGAGATCTTAAAAAGTTTATCTTCCTAATTGTATTATGTACAATAAAATAAAAATAAAAAAAACGACAGTGTTTGCCAACACTGGCAAAAAACACAATTGTCAAAACGGCAATAAGCACTGGCACTTCACAGGCAAAAACTCCAGAACAGCCGCAGGAGAAGCTTCACCTTTGTCCTTTTGGATCCTTCATTTGTGTAGGGCTTGCTGCCGGTGTTTGCAACATTAGAAAAACACTGACGCTTTCTGAAAACCTCCCCGTGGTGATCTTTTATGCACTGTATTATAAAGTTACCAGCAGGTACCCATAGTTACTCATAACGTTAGGGCTCATGTGTCAGAAGATAAAATCATCCATATGTTGAGAAGCCATACCTGCAGATGACAATTTACTCCCAGATGGTATTCTGTTGACAACCAGGATATAGTCATCTTCTGTAACGATGTGATGCTCTTCATTTGGATAGCCCCTGTATGTAACCAGTTCACTCTAAAAAAAGGAGAAAGCGCAGGAGAGTTCAGAGTCATTAAAATTGTCACCAAGTCCAGTAGCAGCAACGTATTGGTTAAAATAATGCCTAGCCCAGTGATGGCCAGCCTTGATGCTCCAACTCAGACAAGTTACAAGGCTTGCGGGACGATGGGAAAAACAACGCAAAGGGTTTATATTTAGAATTATATTCAATATTTTGGATCTTGAAACTTGACACAAATTTAATTAAAAAAAGAAAGTCAAGAGTTTGGCATTGTTGACCTATCTGCTGTCTCTGTGTTAATCCTACTTCTTTTCTAAAGAGGTCTGTGCTTTGTAGCAAAAGGATACTATAACTGCCAACCCCCCCCCCCCCATTTCTGATCTACAACTCCCATGATTCTCTGGCCATGTATTGCATTCAAAGAATTCTGGGGATGGTAGGCCAGAGCTTAACAAATTTGCTTTGAATCTAGGAGCCTTGATAAAGGTGAATCCTCGCCGAAACGTTGGGAACCTCGCCTCCGCATCTGGGAGCTGGTTTGTGCGGACCCAAATTATGATGATTTTAGCTGCTTCTATTTATTTATCACTTTGGCTACTTTTTTGAGCCTAGAAGTGTAGACCGTTGCTTCTAATATCAGTTTGGCGCTCTGAATGAAATATATATATATATATATAACATAAGAGAAAAAAGGTGTCCTCTGCGCTCGTTTCTATGTACAACAAAACACTGAGGTTTTAGTTTGTTTCAATGGCCATTGCAACGTAAGCTCACTTGCCCCTTCAAGGCACAAAAACATGGAAAAAGGAACGGCTGCAAAACTGTTGTCACTCTACAAAGAGGTGCCTTGAAGGGGCGAGTGAGCTTACGTTGCAATGGCCATTGAAACAAACGAAAACCTCATAGTGTTTTGTTGTACATGGCAATACATAGAAAGGAGCTCAAATGACACCTTTTTTCTCTTATGTTTTATACATTAACTGGGCTGTTACTCCTGGCTGTTGCAGCTGCTCCGGTGAGTATGGGCACGACACCATTTTTTCTGTATGTATATTATGCTTGTAACACCAGTTCGTTGTTTTGCAGCTGCTCCTTTTTCCATGTTTTTGTTTTTAACCCCAAATGGGAAGTGTTTGGTGCGTGTATAAATCAAACCCACCATCTTTCTGCCTCTCCTTAGCTGAAAAGCAGCAGGAGGGGCATGGAGCTGCTCAGTAGAGCGGCTTTTGGTACATTGGTTAGGTGCTCACTCTACAAAGAGGTGCCTTGAAGGGGCGAGTGAGCTTACGTTGCAATGGCCATTGAAACAAACTAAAACCTCATAGTGTTTTGTTGTACATGGAAATACATAGAAACGAGCGCAGGGGACATATATAACACATGGGGGGGGGTAGCACTCAGCCTTAACTAAGCGTTTCAGTGCGGGTGCATCTCAAAATAAAATACAAAACAAAAACACGGAGAGAGCACTCCAGACAAACACAACAGCTCCATGCATGGGTACATACCGTATTTTTCGCTCCATAAGACGCACTTTTCTCCCCCCAAAAAGTGGGGGGAAAAGTGGGTGCGTCTTATGGAGCGAATGCCCCAGCTCGCTCATGGATGTGCCTCCGCTCACCTGTCGCCGCCGCGTTAGGCTCCCTCTGAGCGTGCGTCCGGTGGCAGGAAGCTTGGGCACTCGCCTGGGGAGCCACGTGACCGCGATCTCGCGAGATCTCGGTCACGTGGCTCCCCCAAGCGAGTGCCCAAGCTTCCTGCCGCCGGACGCACGCTCAGAGGGAGCCTAACGGGCGGCGACAGGTGAGCGGAGGCACATCCATGAGCGAGCTGGGGCACATCCATGAGCGAGCTGGGGCACATCCATGAGCGAGCTGGGGCACATCCATGAGCGAGCTGGGGCACATCCATGAGCGAGCTGGGGCACATCCATGTGCTGGGGCATTATCCATGAGCTGGGGGACAGTATCCATGTGCTGGGGCATATCCATGAGCTGGGGGACAGTATCCATGTGCTGGGGCATATCCATAAGCTGGGGCATTATATCCATGAGCTGGAGGACAGTATCCATAAGCTGGGGGGCATATCCATGAGCTGGGGGACAGTATCCATGTGCTGGGGCATATCCATGAGCTGGGGGACAGTATCCATGAGCTGGGGGACAGTATCCATGAGCTGGGGACAGTATCCATGAGCTGGGGGACAGTATCCATGAGCTGGAGGACAGTATCCATGAGCTGGGGGCAGTATCCATGAGCTGGGGGACAGTATCCATGAGCTGGAGGACAGTATCCATGAGCTGGGGGCAGTATCCATGAGCTGGGGCAGTATATCCATTATTACACTATTTGATTTCAGAATATTTATTTTCCTGTTTTCCTCCTCTAAAAACTAGGTGCGTCTTATGGTCAGGTGCGTCTTATGGAGCGAAAAATACGGTAATACCAGCTTTTACCACATGGTGAAAATTTCATAACTCTGAGCTTTGCTGAATAAAATGGTGGAAATTTGGTTCGCAATGAACTCCTCCTCCAGGTTCTATTTAATCTTGATCTGCGGGAGCTCCATGAAGGGGACCTTTTGTATTTTATTTTGAGACGCACTTGCACTGAAACGCTTAGTTAAGGCTGAGTGCTACCCCCCCCCCCATGTGTTTTTCATATGTATTTCCTGGGTATGCACCCCTCCCTGCCACAGGTACTCCTCCTCCAGGTTCTATTTAACCTTGATCTGCGGGAGCTCCATGAAGGGACCTGTTCCTCAGTAAGGGAGTTTATCCCATGATGGACAGTCACTAGGTTTGCAGAGTAGGACCTGCCAGAGGGTGGATTACATTGACGCTGTTGGCAGGCTTAAGCAATTCACGGCCGTTCATTGCGAACCAAATTTCCACCATTTTATTCAGCAAAGCTCAGTTATGAAATTTTCACCATGTGGTAAAAGCTGGTATTATGTACCTGTTGTTGCAGGTTTTTGAAATTATATATATTTCTTTCAAATATTATTTGTGTTAATATAACAACGTCACAAGGTACAGATGTTTAATTTGTTTACTTATTTTCTTTGCTCTGTTCTCATTGGACGCCCTATTTACCCACTGCAGAGACACACAGACACCGCAAATATAAAATACATACACCAAGATATATTTACATTAAATGTAGGAGACAGGAAGAAAACATTGAAGCCAAGTAGATGTTCTTTAGACGACAAAGACTGGTGTAAAATAAACTGGAAATTTAGGAGCCAGGAGTAAAACTCTAGGAGCCAGTGGCTACTAGGCTCCTGGCCTTGTCAAGCCCTGTGGTAGGCCGTCAGCATCGGGGTTTGACATGCCTGGGGTAGCATGGACTTCCTTAATTGGGAGAGGAAGACAGAGGGATTTAGCGGATGCTTCCTATTCACCACTGGGCCGAGGGGGGGGGGGGGGGAATGAGGTTTAAGATCAGCTGACAGAGGGATAGAGAAAGGCAAACGCCGCATCATCTGCACTATTTTCAGCCAAGAGGGGTATAAAATAAAAAAGTCCTTTCAAATATTTAAATGGGAATCTGTTTGAGAATATATTTGGATTATATACAAGGATTTCTTTAAAGTCTAATAACATTTGATGGTTTCCACAAGACCTCAGAAACCTGGAATTACCTTGCTCTAATCTGTACCAAAAGATAACTTTGCAAACAAGACATTTGTTCTCATTTCACAATCTGGTGAATTAGTTACCAAGAATACAAACAGGTCTATTCAAAGAAAGGTGGAAAAAAAAAAAAAAAAAATATATGAAGAGAACAATCTAGACCAAACAGCCGATTTGGAAAGTGAGATAAAGGGGACAATTTTTCTGGTCTGTCTATTTTGACGTAGAATTTTCACTTCTCCAGTCATTCTCCGGAGTTTCACCTTTCTTTGAATAGACCTGAAAGTGTGTGGAGAGACTATGAGCACTCAAGTGTTAGAACTCACATCGAAGTCCCGAAGCAGGGCTGTCACCACAGAAAACAGAAGAAAGAATGTCCTATATAAATACGGCCAGAAAACCTGAGATCTATAGATAACAGATTTCTTCATAACATTCCAAGGGACATACTCCAAGCGTCAAAAGTGACATCATGCTGATCCAGGGGCTCAGAGTACACATCCTGTATGTCTTGCAATGAGCCTTTGCCCAGAACAAATTTATGACAACCTAGATCACATGACGGAGTTCGACCTATGAATCTAAAAACTGGATCATTTGCCAGAGGAAATTAGTCACTTAAAAGAATTTTTATTTGACTCTACAAAGTATCATTTAGTAAACAAGATAACCAACTTGACAACATCGTCAACGTTCTTCTAAATAGAATCTTTATTGGGAGTGCATTATAATGGCACTAATCACCACTAGAATGCACTCCCAATAAGGATTCTGTTTAGAAGAATCCATTGGTTTGAGTCTTAGTTATTTGTATACAGATCACTTATTCAGGCATTTTTTAAGATCAATATGATAGACTTGCCATGTATTCACTCACTGATAAATACAGTGAAAAAAAAAAAAAAACACCTTATTCAAAATATTTAAAAGCAACCAAGATCAAAATGCATCTCATCTGTACATTTTAGTACATCACTTTTCCTTTAGACTATTATACGAAATATAGATGAATTAATAGTTGGCAGTAGTTTAAGGCTGGGGTCAGATGAACGCAGTGCTAACGCGCGTGCAGCCGCACTTTATCACGGCCGTAGTAACAGCAAATGACGAAAGTTCGGCCAGGCAACACAAGCGGCAAACTAACGCATTTTTTCAAGAACGTGGAACCGCTAGTACTGACGTACAGAGTGCGCTGCGTCCGCTAGCGGCATGTGTGCGTGATTAGGAGACGTCAGACGCGGCTAATATCCAGCCTACATAACGTCTAGACGCAAAAAGTGTTTTATTGATGACCCGTACAAAATCATGGACGAAAATGCGCATTGTATGACCGCTATCGCGTATTCCGTGAAAAAAAATACGTCCATTCGTTCGAACGCACTTTTTCACGGACAACGCTAAAAATGCGTTCGTCTGACCCTAGCCTTAAGGGAACTATTTTATGAGATCATTACCACTATTTTGAAACACAGGAGGCACAGTAAATCCTAATAAGATGCTCCATGGGGGGGGGGGGGGAAACGACACTGATGTAGAGAAACATGTACAGTTGTGTTCAAAATTATTCAACCCCCACTGAAACTGTAAGCAAGATGACTGATCAAAATCAATTAAATCAAAGAGGCACGTGTAGGTCAGACAAATATAACATAACCACAAATGTCTTTTCTGTGCTCACATCATTATCAGTTTTATTCAACCCCCAAGTGACATTCAATCTTAGTACTTAGTACAACATCCTTTTACAGTTATAACAGCTTTTAAACGTGAAGCATAGCTTGACACAAGTGTATTGCAGCGATCTACGGGCATCTTCGCCCATTCGTCATGGGCAAAAGCCTCCAGTTCAGTCACATTCTTAGGCTTGCGCACTGCAACTGCTTTCTTTAAGTCCCACCAGAGGTTCTCAATCGGATTTAAGTCAGGTGACTGCGATGGCCACTCCAAAATGTTCCAGCCTTTAATCTGCAACCATGCTCTAGTGGACTTGGAGGTATGCTTGGGATCATTGTCCTGTTGAAAGGTCCAACGTCTCCCAAGCCTCAGGTTTGTGACGGACTGCATCACATTGTCATCCAATATCTCCTGGTACTGAAGAGAATTCATGGTACCTTGCACACGCTGAAGCTTCCCTGTACCTGCAGAAGCAAAACAGCCCCAAAGCATGATTGACCCCCCGCCATGCTTCACAGTAGGCAAGGTGTGCTTTTCTTCATAGCGTTGATCCATGGGCCCAAACAGTTCTAATTTTGTTTCATCAGTCCACAGAACACTATCCCAAAACTTCTGTGGTTTGTCCACATGACTTTTGGCATACTGCAGTCGACTCTTCTTATTCTTTGGAGACAGCAAGGGGGTGCGCCTGGGAGTTCTGGCATGGAGGCCTTCATTACGCAGTGTGCGCCGTATTGTCTGAGCTGAAACTTCAGTACCCACATCTGACAAATCTTTTCTCAGTTCCTCAGCAGTCACACGGGGACTTTTCTCCACTCTACGCTTCAGGTAGCGCACAGCAGTCGAATTCAGAATCTTCTTTCTGCCACGACCAGGTAGCGTGGCAACAGTGCCCTTTGCCTTGAATTTGCGAATGATGCTTCCTATGGTCTCTCTTGGTATGTTTAACATCTTTGCAATCTTCTTATAGCCATTGCCCTTCCTGTGAAGAGTAATCACCTCTTCTCTTGTCTTCCTGGACCATTCTCTTGACTTCACCATGTTTGTAACCACACCAGTAAATGTCTAGAAGGAGCTGAGTATCACAGTCATTTTAAAGCTGCCTAACTGGTGCTTATTATGCTTTATTGCTGCTCCGTGACATCCACAGGTGTTTTCAATACCTGATTGAAAACACTTGAATGAACCTCTGTTCTTCAGAGTGGTAGTCTTTAAGGGGTTGAATAATTGTGTCAATGAAGAATTCACAAAAGAAACATCTACTACTGTATTACAAAACCAATTGATGTCATTTTAGTTGCATATGGTTCTTTAAAAAGTCCTTGTAGGATTTCATTCTGAATATAATTACAAATGTACACTAAATTCCCTAAAACCCTTTACAGCATTGGGGGTTGAATAATTTTGAACACAACTGTAGACATCTCACTGACAGGCTATTTAACCTATAGGAGTAAAGAAGTTACCCCGGTGGAGATGGAGGACCGAAAATACAATTAACCAGATCCGGAAATTACATGTTTAGTTTTAGTTGCCAAAATCGCGTAACAGCAACCTGGAAGTCATGTGGACGCATTCCACAGTGGAACACACACACCAGAGAACCCAAAAGCCACATGGGCGCAGCCATCTCAGCAGCAAGACAGACTTTATTATTTAAGCAGCGCTAGAGAGACAAGATGTACACCATTTTTATGCTTTTTTTGAACAGTAGGAGACTACCACCTAGGGAAGGGGCTACTGACTGAGGAAGTCCATCTGCAAACGTGATTCTTGTATCATATTCAGGCGACAGGGCGTATGCAGTAGCCTGAGTCTAGAGGTTACATATTGCAAATGCCGATCGCTCAGCGTTTAAACGTGATTCTTGTAACCTGTGCTGTGCTTCAGATAGCTGTCAAACCTGGCGAGGCGGAGGGTCCTGAGGACAGGTTTGGGAAACACTGCTCTAGATCATTTGGAGACAAATTTATGTTGATGCACATGCCTTCTTGCTGCCCCAAATTGGGATACATGATTTAAGGTCTATACCAACTGGCACCTGCAAAGTGTAACTTTTATATATCCACACTCCCTTATGTGGTATTTAACCCTCCATTTAGGAGATTGATGTGAGCAAATGATTTGAGGATCTCTCTCTACTAAGGGGTATGTGGATGCTTTAACAATTTTTGCTTTATGTTGAGGTGCCTCAATTTAAAAAAAAATTCTGTGTGTTAGATTTTGAATAATTTTTTTTAAAAGTTATTTTGAATTTCAGTCCCATCCTATATAGGTCCTATGTGACCTGTGTTTTTAGATTATCAGGGGTTAAGCCCTGTTAGCTCCGGGTGCAGGCACTTACACTCTGGATCTGCTGCCTCCCTAATCCCTGGCATTTGGGAAGAGTTTTGTCAAACGATATACAACGCTCCCAGCATATGTACACACTGTCAGCTGCAACAGAAAGGAGACTGCAGCTCTCCTGCCACAATCCCCTTCCTCTAAGGCTGGGGTCAGGCGAACGCAGTGTTAACATCCGCATAGCTTTGTGTGTGAGTGATGGAACGTGGTCAGACTGACTGCATTTATACATCCAGCATTTTTGACGGACAAAAGGTTTTCTCATTTTAATTTATTTTCCATCTACATCTGTCAAAAATAACGTCAGTGAAAAAAAAACAGACTGTGTGGCCACTACTGCGTCTTCCGTCAAAAAGTGCAGCCGTACTGCACAGGCGCACAGTCCATAGAAAACGCTCTCGTCTGACCCTAGCCTAAAATATCGAATTCCCCTGGATCCCGAAATCCAGAAGCTTGGGTCGTGAGCATTCTGAATAGAAAAAAAAGGTGCCCTTCATGTATTTTCAAAGCTTTAAAAAGAATCTTAAAAGCACAATGTGGTAGCAGATACAAATATATTTAGGATACAAGTGAACACTACTCATATATCCCTCAATGCACATCTTTACCTTACCATGAGGGATGACAGGCCAGGCCTATAAAAGGAATTTGCCTAAAACCACTTTGCAATGAAGTATATAGAATTTCTAAACATGTAGGGACCGCATTCTATTTAAATGAAAGCCTTGCAAAATCCTCACTACATGACCATAGAGAGAGCAGAAATAAAGAACAGCTTACAGTTCATATCACATTCCTCTAGACACAATAACTCCCCCTCTTCGATGCCAGGGGCAAAGAACCACATGGTTAAACTGAAAAGGACAGTGACGTGCGGTGCTAGTATCAGAGCCAGATATACACAGGGTTACGCAGTCACAATTTATGCATTTGATTATCGTTCTATAGGAGAATAGAGTTTCACTATTTATACTCATGGTTACCAATTAAAATATATATTGCATGGCACTCTCACTGTGATATTTACAAATGCTGTCCCTCAGGGGTCAAGTACTGGGAAAAAAAGTGAGGGAACTCACCCAAGAATTCCACATTATAATATAATATATATATATAATTATATATTCACGAGTATAGCAGTATAGAGTGATACCTTTTTTATTCGACTAACGTTCCATGTAAAAGACAAGCTTTCGAGAGTGTAACGCTCTTCAAGTCTGGAAGCTTACTGATCAGTGAAAGGTATCACTATGTACGGCTATATTCATGATTTTGTCAACTGGACTAAAACAGCCTATTGAGAATATATATATTATATATATATATATATATATATATATAATCCAGGCACAGATCCTCCCAGTATTAAATATATATCCAGGCATCAGACCCCCCCCCCAGCATTATATACCCAGGCACAGATATACCCCCTGTATTATATAGATCAAGGCACACGACCCCCAGTATTATATACACAGGCACAGGACCCCCCCCAAATGATATACACAGGCACGGGACCCCCAAGAATAATATGCACAGGCACAGGACCCCCCAGAATAATATGCACAGGCACGGGACCCCCCAGAATAATATGCACAGGCACGGGACCCCCAGAATAATATGCACAGGCACGGGACCCCCAGAATAATATGCACAGGCACGGGACCCCCCAGAATAATATGCACAGGCACGGGACCCCGCAGAATAATATGCACAGGCACGGGACCCCCCAGAATAATATGCACAGGCACGGGACCCCCAGAATAATATGCACAGGTACTCAACCCCCAGAATAATATACACAAGCACTGGACCCCCCAATATACACAGGACTCCCAATATACACCGGCACTGGACCATCAGAATTATATACCCAAGCACTGGACCCCCCCCCCCCCAAGAATAATATGCACAGGCATTGGACCCCCAGAATAATATACACAGGCACTGGACCCCAATATACACAGGCACCAGACCCCCAAGATTGTATATATATCCAGCCAGCAGCACACTCATTCAGACCTTTAGATTCAGATGGGGACCCGCTTGCACCAGCGTGCTTTTGCTCCTCCACGCGGTCGCCGGCTACTGAAGGCTGTGATGAGCTCTCGCAAGAGCTCGCCTGTAGGTAGTGTCACATCCTTCAGAGGACGGCGGCTGCGCGAGGCAGCACGCTGTGCGGCCAGCTAAACTGTGTTGGGCTCGGGCAGGGCTGGGACCAAAAATTGGCCCTGGACTTCATGAGAGTGTCCCAATCCAATTATGCAAACACGCAGGGTCGCATTAAGATCTCTATGGGCCGGAGCAAAAGATTTTGTTTGGATTTTTTGACATTTAATGAAAACATATATTTTTTATTATTTTATATTGTGTGCAATTTAGGTGCTTTGCGTTTCCCTGCATTTCAGCGCTCTGGATGATTCCATTTCGCCAAAAATTACGGCAAATTCATTATTGAAAATTCATTGTGTTTTGCCGAAAATGGAGTCACTGAAACAGTTTGCCCCCTCAATTCATATTAATAGCCCAATTCATATTCTATCGCCCCAATTCATGTTAATAGTCCCTCACACACTGTTATACTGTGCACACAGGTATATAAAATAAATCTTAAATTTTATGCAGACAAAGCATAACACACACACTGTAAACTAATCCCTGGGTGGACTAAACAGATCACAAGAGGTACATGATGCCAGGCAGACCTCCATGTGCTGGCTGCTTTACAGATTGGGCACAGAAAGTAACAGAGGCATAATAAGTCATCGTGCATGGACAGGCAGGAGATCTGGCTTAAGAGCCTGTCTCTCCACAAACCTTTTACAAGCTCATCCAGGGAGCAGCCCAGCTCTTTCCTGCATGTCTCCCCTTCGACCATCTCCCCCTCCTCCTACCTGCCGTGAGGGTCAGAGGCTGAGCTGCCTGTCACAGCTGCAGAAAGGGAGGCCGAGGTGAGCATCTCACACAGCAGCCTGACTTCCCTCTCCCTCTAGTGTGTGTGTGTGTGTGTGTGTGTGTGTGTGTGTGTGTGTGTGTGTGTGTGTGTGTGTGTGTGGCCAGCGAGGAGCAAGGAGAGAGATGCGCTCAGCACTTTCTGGAGGGGGTTTGTCACAGTAACACTTCTGTGATCTGTCTGTCTGCCCCCCCACGATTGACGAGGACAGTCACATGACTGTCCTGCGTCAAACCATGGGAGCACTGCCTCCCATGGTGGGCTTTTAAAAAAAAATAAAAAAACTTGCTTGAGACAATGGAGCTTTCCCATTGGCTCAAGCTTCATTTGCTGTCATTGCCTGGAGGCAATGATGAGCATGCCTGCCACCAGCTTGAGCTCCGCAATTAGCGTAGCGTTGGGCTGCGTAAATTGCGTAGCCTAGGCTGGCTCAGTGCTGCCCCTGCTGTCTGTGTAGTGAATCACACAAACACACAGCAGCCGGCAAACTGTGAAAGTGAAAGCGCAGGAGAAAAAAGCGGACAGCGAGAAGAAGCAAGCACAGCGAGGGAGCGTGGAGAGGTGAGTAGGAGTATAAATAACAATTTATTTACAGTTTAAATGTACATACACACACATCACATGTCATTACACACAATAAGCTCATTAATTTACTGGCTCCGCCACCCCTGACTGCACGTCAATGGAAAAGGAGTATTTTGTATTCTAGATGAGCTTCCTTATTAACATAATGGAAAAAGGATTCGGTCACAAGACAGCATCTCACATGATCTGAACAGGCTCCCATCAACCGAGAAGAAAATCACTTAAAAAAAAATTTAAAAAAAAGACACGACACTAACAGGGTTATTCAAAGAGAATCGAAAAGTCACCGCACGTTCTGTGACTTTTCATTCTCTTCAATTCGGTGCGATTCAGCGATCCAATTTTGGCGACCCTGTGGTGTATTCAGCAAGCACCATCTTTAATATTTTTATTAGTGATATTGCAGAAGGTATTAATGGTAAAGTATGTCTTTTTGCTGATGAAAGATTTGCAACAGGGTTGACGTTCCTGGAGGGATCAGCCAAATGACAAATGATTTAGGTAAACTAAAAAAATGGTCGGAGCTGTGGCAATTGAGTTTTAATGTGGATAAGTGCAAGATAATGCACCTGGGACGTAAAAACCCAAGGGCTGAATATAGAATATTTGATACAGTCCTAACCTTAACATCTGAGGAAAGGGATTTAGGGGTCATTATTTCAGAGGATCTACGGGTAAGTAGTCAATGTAATAGAGCAGCAGGAAATGCTAGCAGAATGCTTGGTTGTGTAGGGAGAGGTATTAGCAGTAGGAAAAGGGAAGTGCTCATGCCACTGTACAGAGCACTGGTTAGACCTCACTTGGAGTACTGTGTGCAGTACTGAAGACCGTATCTCCAGAAGGATATAGACCTCTTAGAGAGAGTTCAGAGAAGGGCTACTAAAATGGTGTACGGCTTGAAGGAGAAAAGTTACCAGGAAAGGCTTAATGATCTTAACATGTATAGCTTGGAAAAAAGACGAGACAGAGGAGATATGATAGAAACATTTAAATACGTAAAGGGAATCCACAAGGTAGAGGAAGGGAGTATATTTAAAAGGAAACAAAGTAGCAAAACAAGAGGACATAGTCTTAGATTAGAGGGGCAAAGGTTTAAAAGTAACATCAGGAAGCATTATTTTACTGAGAGGGTGGTGGATACATGGAACAGACTTCCAGTTGAAGTGGTAGAATGATAGTGATTGAATTTAAGCAGGCATGGGATAGGCATAAGGCTATCCTGAACAAAAGATAAATCCAGGTAAAGTATCCATGTAATTGGGCAGACTAGATGGGCCGAAAGGTTCTTCTCTGCCAACATTTTCTATGTTTCTATGTTTTTAAGCACCACAGGGCCGCTGTAATGCAGGGAAAAGTCACCGCAAAACCTGGCGAAAACATCTGGATTAACCCCACCGGACACACCGGAGAAACCCGTGCAGGAGCCGATCACAGCGCAGAGCAGCCGCTGGAAGAACCCGACACCGCAGATGAATGGAGCAAAAACAAACAAAAAAAAAAAAAAAAAACAGTACGCTTGAAAAGTGAAACATTGGTTTGCAAAGAAACTACAGAAAAAAAGTCTGAAATTTACATAGAAGATCCAATGAATGATAATAAAAAGGGCGGTTACAGAAAAAGAGCGTTAAAATCCCAAAAAATGTCTAGAACATCCAAAAAAAAATAAAAAAAATAAAAATATCTAAAACATAAAGAGACATTTTACTGCAGAATATTAGAAATCAACGGTTTATTAAAATGGGAATATTTTTAAACATTGAAGCCTGTGGGATTCGCCTGAAGAAACCGGTCGAATGAAACCACCGAACAGCATTGAAATTAGGCAACTTTTCACTGCTGTTTTGTGTTCTCTGAATAGACGAAGCATTGCTTCTCTATGGGGAATTCACTGCCCTCGAAAAGGCACCGTATGTGCAGGCAATTCGCCAACATCTGAATAGCTGAATGGCCAGGAAAGGTAAGCTTACCCTGAATTTCAGCGTTCGGTTACCTTTCGCCAGCAATTCGGATCTCTTTGACCGCGTCAGTGGTTTAAATTGATCAGAATGAGAGTAGTGTCACCTCCCCCCGCACATGCCCCAATCTGAAGAAACTGCTGGGTGAACTGGAGAAGTTTCCTCCACCCCCAAATCAGCAGCAGCCGTAATTTTGGATTTCCTGGCTGCCGATCACCATGTCACTAATGACATGGAGAAGGTGACGTACCCTGCACTAAGACTGCCTACGATAGCAATGTTGTCGGAGAGGCAGCCGATGGATTGGACCTGCGATCCACCGCACTGCGTAGGCGGGACAGCACTTGGGCATGTAAAGTATGCAAGTCAGTAGCAGTGCGCAATTTGCAGCTCCTACGCTACGAATGTTGCGCAGAAACGCACATTGCGTTATGAGGCTGCAGGGATTTCCAGGTTCGGGAGTCCATGAGCTGGAGAGGAGGAACTGCATGAAGCGATGGAGAAAAGGAGAGTAGATGCAGTTAAAGAGGCTTAAGAAAAAAAAAAAAAAATACATCACATCACCGGCTGCTGTTGAGCAAAAAAAAAAAAAAAAAAAAAATCAGTATGAAGCACTCGCCAAAGTGCAACAGACTGGAGAAAAAAAAAATCCCTTCTTGACCCCAGAACGGCATCAGGTTTCTCCCTGGATTGAGCGGCTTTTACCCACATATTAAAGATTATAACCTTAAATGTTAGGTTTTTGCAAGAAGTCATCCAGTTTACAAGTCTGTACAGACTCTGACCCAACCACCTCAACAGGCAGAGATTTAACTTAAATCTCAAAAATATATATTTTTTTAAAATAATTGGGCAGAGGCCATCAGAATCATCTATGAAATTGTGTAAAGGACATAAAACGGAGTGTCACAACGCTGTGACGGACGCCAGCCTTAGGGGTACATGAGGACCAGGGTTGAGAACCACTGATCTATTGAAATTTTTCTTTACGGTTGGGAATAACTGAGCACAGACATGACAGTTCCATATTTACAACGCAGCTCTGTGTGACGAAAGAGAATGCAGGGTGTCACTTGAGAAAACGAGTCCAAGGTCATGTGAATGAGAAATTCTAAATCATGGGTTAAAAAAAATAAATAAATAAAACACAACACACAACAGGACTTAAAAAGGTCTTGTGAAATAAAATGAATATGTTAATGTTCGGAGTGCTCGCCCTTGGCCAGAGATTCTTTAATATACTATATACTCTATCAGGGTTATTCAGAGAAAGGTGAAACTCAGGAGAATGGCAAAACCAGAAAAATTCTCCCATTTATGTCACTTTGCAAATCAGCCATTTGGTCTAGATTGTTCTTTTCTCCTGAGTTTCACCTTTCTCTGAATAACCCTGTAAGTTGCAATGTCAGAATAAGCAACTAAAATCAGAGAATTAAAAAAAAAGGAATGTTACACATGTATTCATACTGAAAGTCCAACATAGACCTGCTTTCATGCCCACATACAGGTATACCTTGTTTTATTACACTTTATAGAGCCAGCTCAATTTACAAAGCGATTCACTGAAGTCAGGGAATGGGGAGCATTTTTTAAAGGAATAAAAGAACTTTTTAATCAAGGTACCGGCTTTTTTTTGTCTCCAAGGGTACAGTATAGTGTAACTTTAGTTTTTAATATGCACCGGAAAAAAAAAAAGTATGAATTCCTTACTTGAGGTAGTTAGCAAGACAGCAGTGAGATCTGTGAGCTATGCCTCCACAAAAATTATTTTTTATTTCTTTATTAAATTGAAGTATAACATCCCAGCCAACTAATACTGGTCAGGCTGTCCCTAGTGCTACTGATGTCCCATGTGGGTGCAGGATCTACATGGACCATAATTCAGAGTCGAAATTAAAAATAAAATGAGACCTTAGAGCGTTAACTTATTAGAACTTCGGCAAATATTTTGTAATGATTTGAAGTAAAAAAAAAAAAAAAAATGAAGCTTCCAGCAGAAACAATTTACACTACATCCTTACAGCTGTGTGAGCGTTCATAGATGGGGGGGGGGGGGGCGCGCAAAACATCATATAATATTTAAATAATCCAATATTGAATGTATTTTTAAACACTGGTGATTTCAAATTTGACAGTGATTTATTAGAATGGTAATTATGTACTGCCAGAAGAGTAATTAGAATGCCATTCCCTGGGATAAACCTCATGCCCCTGGTTCTAGAGCCCTGGGAAAACTGATCAAAAGCAAAAACAAAAAAAAGCACACGTTATTATTATGAAATACCCAATAATCAGGAAGTATAACAGTGCCAGCATCAGACCCGCAGACGCTGCGAGTATATAAACAGTAACGGCAAACCTTAGCGCCCAGATGTTTCTGTACTGCATGCCCCATGATGCTCCACCAGAATTAAGCTTGGCTGAGCATCAAGGGACATGTAGTACAGAAACATCTGGGATGCCAAGGTTCACCACTGTTACATAATATAAATGCACATATAAACCAATTAATTACGTATTAACTTACAATATTCATAGTAGCTTCAGGATCAGGTTCAACCACAAAGTCTTCCAGATCTCTTCGGTATACACTTTGCACATCTGATGAGTAGCAGACACCCTGGGCCACGGAAAGAACAGCAAACAACAGCCACATCTTGAGACTGAGGAGAAGGAGAAAAAAAATGTAACCAGACAGGTGTACAATTGAAAATACAATGCACTCCCATGCACACCACACACAATGGAAGGCATGGGAGATGCTGGGAGCACACAGTGACATTCTAGTCCCAGCCTCAGTATTAGTGCCTGCAAGGAGCAGGTAATCCAGCACACACAGGGTTACTCACCCCGCGTTCAGTGTCAACACCTGCAGCGAACCTAGGTGCTGCCAGAACTCACATTACACTATAAGCGAGGCAGCCAGGCACACCCACGTGTGAAGAATCCAGGAAGCAGACAGCCTATAGGCTATCAGCGCGCAGAAACTATTGGTCACGCCACATATGCGTCACGGAAAGGGCAGGCAGGCTTCATGACGGTCTACGTCATTCGTCCAATCAGCAGCCTCGTTTTATACAGTCAGCAACCTGATGGAATGTGAACTCTTCACCAATTGGCGAAGCCTGTGCATAGCTGCATATTAGAGTTGTGTCATGTGACCCTTCTGTTTGCTAGTGGTGTAGCTGCTGATGCCTCGGATTCTCTTACGAATGGGCGACTCTCCTGGCTGGCACATGCCCTCTTTGCGTGGTGGAGGGGGCTGCTTCAAGCACTACAGCAGCTACTGTGCTTTGCAATGTCTTTGGTGCCTGTGACTGTTATGGATTGACCTCCCTGCTCTGTCTCCATTAAAACCCTGCTTTAAAGCTGTGCCAGTCAGATTCACAATCTGCACACACACACACGTGACACAGGAACTTTACATTGTGGCAAGACTCCCAGAATGTTTGTGCAAAGTCTCATGGGATCACATTCGTGAAACCATGACAGCTGCAGTGTAACATTTGCCTCAGTTTTTAATCCTTGTCCTTTCTTAGTTGCCGCTAAAACCAGAGGTCACTTCTCCCTCCTTATTCTTCTCGATCTTTCTGCTGCATTTAATACCGTGGACCACCCTCTTCTACTCCAAATGCTGCATCAGCTTGGCCTCAGTGACACCGCGCTCTCCTGGTTCTCTTCCTATCTCTTCACTCCTTCAGTGTCTCTTTTTCTTGCGCCTCTTCACCCCCAGTTCCTCACTCAGTTGGGGTACCTCAAGGCTCTGTTCTGGGTCCCCTACTCTTCTCAATCCATGCTGCCTCTCTGGGCAACCTCATCTCTTCTTATGGATTCAATTACCGTTTCTATGCTGAGGACACTCAAATCTACCTTTCCTCTCCTGATCTCTCTCCTCTGCTGTTGGACCATGTTACAGCCTGCCTTTCAGCTGTCTCCAACTGGATGATTTTGTGTTTCCTCAAACTCAACCTCTCAAAAACGGAACTTCTTATCTTCCCACCCTCTAAAACCTCGATTCCTGCACCATTTCCCTTCAGGGGAATGATGCCACCATTACTTCTACCTCTCAGGCTCGCTGCCTCAGGGTCCTCTTGGACTCCAATCTATCCTTTACTCCTCACATTCAGTCTAACCAAATCTTGCTACTTCGACCTAAAAAACCTTGCACGCATCCGACCCTTTCTTAATCAGGACTCTGCTAAAATGCTCATCCCCCGTCTTGACTATTGCAACCTCCTTCTCTCTAGGCTTAAGAGATCCCAGATTATCCCTCCGCAGTCTGTTATGAATGCCTGTTCCAGACTCATACACCTTACCTCCCGCACCTCTCACACCTCACCCCTCTGTCAATCTCTACACTGGCTCACTTTTTCTTTTTTTGAATCCATTTCAAAACACTGATGCTCACATACAAAGCTCTTCAAACCCGCGCCCTGCCTACATCTCCTTCCTTATTACCAGGTATATCCCAACCCGACCACTTCGCTCTGCCAATGATCTGATGCTATCAGTTCCTCGTACCCGCACCCCAAACTCTTGCCTTCAGGACTTCTCCCGAGCCACCCCCATTTTATGGAACCCCCCCCCCAACATCAGACTCTCCCTGTCTCTCCAGTCCTTCAAGAAGTCTCTGAAAAGACATTCAGGGTTATTCAGAGAGAATCTAAATGTCGCCACACGTTCGGTGACCTTTCGATCCCCGCACTTCGGGGCGATTCTAGTTCGCCAACCCTGCGGTGTATTAAGCAAGCAGGGCCCCACGTAGTGCAGGGAAAACCTGCCGCAAACCTGCAGAACACTCGCCAAACAATCACTGGAAACCTGCAGAAACCGCCGCAAAAACCCTGTCGAACACGCCGGAAAAACTCGAGCCGCCGATCACAGCGCAGAGCAGCCGCCGGAAAACCTGATGAGTGGCCGATCACAGCACAGACGCCATAAAAAGCCGACAAGCAGACGAATGTGGTAAAAAAATAAAACTGTATGCTTCAAAGTTTCAAAATTTAAACACTGCAAAAAAACTACTGAACGAAAATGTCTGGAATTTACATATACGATGCTATGAATGATACTAAAAAGGTTTGTTACAGAAAAAAGAAAATACAATTTTAAAAAAACAACAATAAAAATTTTGCTGAAAAAATCCCCAAAAATGCTTAAGCGATCCTAAAAAAAATCTGTAAATAAAAAGACTTTTTACAGCAGAATAAAATAATAAACGGTTTATTAGATATTGTATTAAAACAGGAATATTTTTAACATTGGAGCCTATGGGATTCGCTTGAATAAACCTGCCGAATTAAACCACTGAACATCAGGACATTTCTCTGACATTCGGTGTTCTCTGAATAGATTAACCATTGCTTCTCTATGGGGGATTTCACTGTCCTCAAACAGGCACTGTATGTGCAGGCAATTCGCCAAAACTCTTGAGGCTGTCACCTCTTTCATACAGCTGCAGATTCTGTTGAAGCTGTTGTTGTCACATGACTGTGGGTAGGGTTGCACCGATACCGATACTAGTATCGATATCGGTGCCAATACCGGGTACTGCAGGAGTACTTGGTACTCGTGCAGTACCCCCGATATTTTTTTCCGATACTGGAAGCCGGCATTGAGCTGGCTAGTCGGCATCCGAGGGGCTGGGGCGGCTGTCCGAATGCTCTATTGGCATTCGGACAGGCCCTGCAGCTGCTCACTCCACTTTGTTTATACTTACCTAACTTTAGCGACGCTGGGAAAGTCTTTGCGCGCGCGCGCACCTTGGAAGGTCCCCAGCCGCGACCACGTGGGACCATGTGATCGCGGCTGGGGTCCTTCCAACGAGCGCATGCGCGGAAACTTTCCCGGCGTCGCTAAAGGAAGGTAAGTATAAACAAAGTGAGGAGCTGCAGGGCCTGTCCGAATGCCGATAGAGCATTCGGACAGGCCCTGCAGCTGCTCTCTGCTCATACTTACCTTCCTTTAGCAACGCCGGGAAAGTTTCCCCGCGTGCGCTCGATGGAAGGACCCCAGCCGCGATCACATGGTCCCACGTGGTCGCGGCTGGGGACCTTCCAAGGAGCGCGCGCGCGCGAAGACTTTCCCGGCGTCGCTAAAGGAAGGTAAGTATGAGCGGAGAGCTCCAGGTGAGCTGGGGGGCATTATCCATGAGCTGGGGGCAAATCCATGAGCTGGGGGGCATTTCCATGAGCTGGGGCATATCCATGAGCTGGAGGCAATATCCATGAGCTGGGGACAAATCCATGAGCTGGGGCATTTCCATGAGCTGGGGCAAATCCATGAGCTGGGGCATTTCCATGTGCTGGGGCAATATCCATGAGCTGGGGGCAGTATCCATGAGCTGGGGGACATTTTCCATGAGCTGGGGGGCATATCCATGAGCTGGGGGGCATATCCATGAGCTGGGGCATTATCCATGAGCTGGGGGCATTATCCATGAGCTGGGGCAATATCCATGAGCTGGGGGCAGTATCCATGAGCTGGGGGACATTATCCATGAGCTGAGGCAAATCCATGAGCTGGGGCAATATCCATGAGCTGGGGCAATATCCATGAGCTGGGGGCATTATCCATGAGCTGGGGCAATATCCATGAACTGGGGGGCATATCCATGAGCTGGGGCAAATCCATGAGCTGGGGCAAGTATCCATGAGCTGGGGGCAGTATCCATGAGCTGGGGCATTTCCATGAGCTGGGGGCATTATCCATGAGCTGGGGGGCAAATCCATGAGACCTGGGGGCTTTATATGAGGTCTGTTCTTATTGGAAAGCGGTCACATGACATAAGATAAAAGTATCGGTACTCGTACTCGGTCTTAAAAAAGTGGTATCGGTGCATCCCTAACTGTGGGGGCTGGGCATACACTCACACGTCCAGCCAATCCAATGGTTCTAAAGGTGAATGACTGTGGGCCATAAAGGAACATCAAAGAAAAAGACTTGATTACGACCAAGGACTCAAATTATTTATATTGGCGGATTTATTTTGAAAAAATATTGTCTGCTTGCGTCAGATGTTGTTTTCGAACTATTGGCTGAAAAATATTTTTCCTGAACTGATATTCAAAAGAAATGCTGGTGGACGAATAAAGTCGATTGGTTAAATGCCTGAAAAAGCCTATCTTTGGCCAGCATCATACAGATTTTTGCCTTTAAAAATGTCTATTAGACTGTGATTCGTGAACTCTTACGGACTCCCGCCCTGACGGGAGGAATCATTGCCCTGTCACTGGTGACCCCCCATCCTCTCTCTTTCTTTCTTTTCCTTTCTTTCTCTTCTCTCTCTATTCCCCCTGGATCCCTGTCTCTCCTTCCCTTTTTCCGGATATTTCTGAAAGTTATTATGGCTATTGCGCATACAATTCTACTTTTATGTATGATGTTCTGTCTGCATATGTTTTGTTGCCTTGCCTAATAAAATGCATTAAAAAAAAATGAGCATTAGAAAAATTCAGTGTCTAACGAAGATTTCATTTCTAATTCCTTCTATTTCCCTGCCTGAAAATCCAATTACCAACACCTTTTAGCATTTGTAATTCTTCCAGAAATCAGCATGGCGGAGAGGCCCGGACCATGCTAAGCCACCCTGCGGCGTTCAGGCCCATCTGCCTTCCATGTTGCCCTGGCGCTATGGGGTTAAAAAGTAGAGCAGATATTTGATCCAAAATTCGAACAGGAATTGAAATGCTGTTAAACTCTCATTTGAATCTACCGAACTGAAAGGTGGCCGACAGAAGAATTAAAATGGTCCGAATATCGGCTATCAGGCCGAACTAAATCGAGGCCCAAGTCGGTAAGAGGGAATCGCAAGGTGGAAAAATCGTTATGGCCGGAAAGCCCCTTTCAGGTCCCTGTTACCGATTCTATTACAGACGTAATTTTGCAACTAGAGTCTGAAAGCTGGTTGTCATTTCTGAATAGTAATACTGGCTTGTTTTAACAAGACTGATCAACCGTGGAATAACTCTTTCTTCTCTAGGTAGCTTCAAATTAACGGCTCTTATACAAAGTAACCTACCACGATGTCCAACCCACAAGCAAACCAGTTTAATCCAGTGGTCAGCAACCTTGGCTCTACAGAACTACAACCACCATGATGCTCATCCACTCATTATGTTGGTGGAGACTAATGGGAAATGTAGTTCACAAACATCTGGAGGACCAGGGTTACTAGCCCTTGCTTTAAAGGAACACTCTACTAAGAAATAGAGTGTCATTTTTTTTTTAAAACTTAATTAGGCAAAGACTGCTGACAGCCTCTGCCCAGCTATTTTTACTTTTTATCTTTTTCGGGTGAATTTACGCCGTTTGGGTACCGCGGCGTTCCTCGTGCAGACAAGATAGCATCCTTCCACAGTGCACGCCCTGCAACCAATCATTGATCGCCGCTGCGGCATGGCTGAGCTCCATAGCAACCAACAAGCAGTCTCTTGAGGCTGGCATCCACTAGGGCTGTAGTTGGACGACTGACTTGGTCGTCCGCCTACGTACAACACCATTGGCTGTTCAGGGTTGTCCACCCAGATCGTCCAATGGACAGGCCGTCGAACTGAAAAAAAAAGGTCTGCGGGGAGAAGAAACCCTGTCCTTGGTGCTGAAATGGGGTTTCAGCACCAAGAACAGCAACACCAAACGCAACTGGCCTGAAGAAAAAGAAAGCCACGCTTGGCAAGGGGAAAAAAGCCTCGTTCTTTTTAAAACAAAATGTGAACCCACAATTTTGCCTAAAAATACAGAAAAATACCTAAAAAATTCTAAAACAAATCAGTACCTGAAAAGGCTTTTTGCTGCAGATGAAAGGAATCAACGGTTGAATAAAAACAAAAATATTTTTTACATTGAATACTATGGGCTGTCTAACTGAATAATTTCTCCACGGGGCAATTTCCCTGCCATGGCACAGAGGTTTAACTATACAATTCATCTTTTTTTCATGTAAATTGAACCAGATCGTCCAATTTTATCTGACAAATCCCCTTCAAATTGAAAGGATTGCTAATCTGTTGTAGTTGCCAAAAATGGTCTGAAGTCGTCCGATGGTGGTTGGATGCAGTGGAAGAGGGCTGATTCGCCTGCATGTTGTGGGATCGGTCAGACAACAACAGACGCTATTGGATGATCGCACCATCGCACAAATACGGACCCAGTGGACGGCCAGCCTGATTCTCCGCAATCTAAACATATTGAACTCCCACTGATTTAACCATAACAGAATCAGGCCTGTAAATTGCAAGCTGTAAGGGAAGATGCTGATGCTGGATTAAATAATATCTCTAACGTCTGATGATGTGGAACACGAGCAAAGTCTCTCAACAGAGACTTTGCAGATGCTTCATTGATGTGGCCAGTTAATTAGGCTTAATAGCACTCGGCTGGCAAGATGTAAACTACTGATAATCACAATAATTAAAGCACAGTATTATCACCCCCTGGCAAGTGGACAAACTGTGTAACATATCACTTTCACACAGGAACCCTATACCACGTGCATATCATCCTGATGACAAGGAAATTCTCTTCTGCACAAGAGACGTACCAAAGTTCATAACCAGACCTCTCCAAGGAGGTGACACTGACACCACTAAAGGTGCAGTGAAGGAGAGGATCACAGATAACTAGTTTAGGGAAAATAATCGTGGTAGACCAAAGACAACAGATTTCAAAATTTTAAAGCTAAAAATACTGAGTTGTAAGACTTCTCATGCTCAGCCACATTCCCTATGTGACTTTTGTTTGTTTTGGTTTCCTACTTTGTGGTAATTGCCATTCATCGGGTTGGGTTCTCATACGTTAGTTCCTCCTGTCAAAATACTCGGCTTTCAGTCTCCTGTTCCTCTTATGAAGTTAAATCTGTTTTCCCACGTTGATAGAAGGTCAAAATCCCTCCTTAAAGTGAATCCATGCCGGACAGGTTCCCTTTTTTGATGGTAAACCTTCAAGAAGTGGATTTTCACATCGGCCATAAAAATCAGTACGATATCGCATTTCTTGATGACATATCACTTCACTAACTGCAATTTACCCAGTTCCAGTGTCAGGAGTCGCCATCATCTTAATTCCAAGTCATCACTGTCACGGGGGCAGTCGGCACAAGCCAACGTGAGACTCATAATACAGGGCTAGAAGTCCAAAAGGCAAGAGTGCCACTGGCTGAATAGCAGACAGACTCAGCACAGACCAGAATGGCAAAGCTAGGGTTAAGGGGATTCCAAAAACACGGACACCCAGCAGCAGCACAGAAAGGAAACCTTAATCTCAGGACCGGTCCTTGAAGTAGCCGGATCTAATGCTAAGGAAATAGTACTGCTGGGTAAAGCCACTCAAATATGGCATAAAAACAGAGAGTCAAAAATAAGCCGAAGTTAGAACCAGAGAGGGAAGTCAGACAAGTCAAGGTCGGTACACATAAAATCAGTGCAGCAAGGGTAAAACAGAAAAGAAGGCACAAAGGAGCAAGGAAGGGAAAAAGCAGGAGGGAAACATCATATTAAGCCATACGTTCTCTCATATTTTGTTACGTTTTTCTGCTTTGGCAGCAAGATTCTAACTCCCTGCCCCCCCCCCCACACACACAGCTCCCATCATACAAAACCATCCACCTCAAACAGACAAAACTCCAATCAGACAATGTGTATAAAGTGTATATAGGAGGAGTATAGGTACATACTACATAGGGTATAGAGGATGGGTATAGAGTAACAAGAGATAAGATAAGGATCGAGTTGCTATTCCAGCCGAGCCTCCAACATTTCTTGCAACTTGACTGTAACATCTCCTTGCTGTAAATTAATGCTTCCTATACTTTGTGTCAGAAGTGTTAATTTGCAGCAGGTGGAGAGTATCAAGTGCTGAATAAACAAGATTAACCTCTTGTAGACAAAATAGAATTGAAATTGCTAAAATGACTTTTACTAGCCTGAATTAATTTACTGTAAAAACCAATAGAGTGACAGTTTTAAACAGAAGTCAATAGCTTTGGGGGTAATTCACAAAATGCCGTTGTTTGTTGAAGTAGCAAACATTAATAAATATTGTCATTGTTGCACCAACAACAAAAACTGGCATTGTAAATAAGGGAGAATGAAACTACAATGGGAGATTCACTGTGAATCTTGTTTGTGTATCATTTTATAGACAAATCCAGGGTAAGCTCGTGCTAGCACGCTGCCTAACAGACTAGGGGTAATTCATAAAGTGCTCATGTTGTTCACCATTGCTGCAAACAGTGGTAAACACACTATTGGTTCAACCACATTGTCTATCCAGACAAGGCAACTCTGGCTTGCTATAAAGCAGACTTTGGTTTCATTAGGTAGGACTCACCTTTACTAGACGTGCTGTGATGTTACAGGTGAGCTTACACTTCATTGGCCATTCAAGTAAACTAAAACCTCTAATTGTGTTTTGTTTCACACAGTGTTATAGGGATAAGCACAGATGACACTTTTTTTCTTGTTTTATGTTTGCTACATGTTACTGGGCTGGATACATCTGGTAGTTGGGTGGGGATCAGGTGCAACACCATTTTTTCTGTATTCTGCATACTTTGTGGTATTTCCAGCCTGGTTGTTTTTGCAGCAATTCCGGTCCGTGATTTTGTTTTTGATCACATGGTTGAACTGTTTCTGGGAGGGTATAAATGAAAGCCCATCAGTCTTCCTTAAATATGCGGAAGGCTTTTTCAAATGTTACTGGTTTGGACATGAAGGCTACAAGTTGGAGCAGTTGTAGGGCTGTCAAGGTGGTCCGCTGTCTAGCTATGTGGGTGACCGCTGCTATGAGATGATGAGGGTACTATAAAAAAATTTGGGTTATCGAGATTGTACTAAGGAACATAAAGAAAAAGAAGCACCCTGGTGAGGGGGTCAGTCTTAACAAACCAGGTAAAATTGGACCAGCAGTCCTTGTATCGGGGCATGGCCATTGGCCGCCATTTAATTCTGTGATTTTAAAGTGGTATCCTCCATGGACCTCCTTTATGTACCACAGTGAAAACAACGCTTGACAACTTCAACTGAAACTACAGTGAAAACTACAATAGACTGTTACGGTGGAAAACCCTGTTTAAGGCTAATGTCAGACGAACGCAGTGATCATGTTCGTGTTGCCACACAGTTTAATGTCCGTCGTAGCATAGAATCATGAGCAATAGAGGCCCACACATGAAGTATGTGCGCACCAACCTGCGCATGCACAACGCACTTGGCAAATGGACGCAAGTTAGGCAAGAATGTAAAACCGCTAGATGGACGCGCAGAGTGTGCCACATCCGCGTAGCGTTTTGTGTGAGTGATGAGGAGATGTCAGATGCAGCGCATTTGCGACGTCCGGCACCTTGACGCACAAAATGGCTTTTCATATCCTTTTCACATTTTTTATAATTTTTCATATTAATTTTGTTTCCCATAATTCCCTTTTTTTTCTACATCTGTTAAAAATAATGGACTGTGTGGTGTCTGCAGTATCTTCTGTCAGTACTTTCGTCCGTTTTTGCACGCACGCTGAGTGCGCTCAGACTGCGCTAATCTGACATTAGCCTCAACCTACGCTGGGAGCTTCACTTGATAACCTCTGCAGAAAGTACAGTGAAAAGTATGGAGACCTGCGCTGGCAGTTCCCTAAATAGTGACTTTATTGTGGCTTCACGGTATTCATCCAATGTTATTTGTGAAAGTACAGCCATCTTTCTTTTAATGAATAATCCATAACATATACAGGGTTAATCAGAGAAAGGTGAAAACCAGGAGAATGACAGGAGAAGTGAAAATTCCAGGTCAAAATAGCCAAACCAGAAAAATTCTCCCATTTATCCCACTTTCCAAAATCAGCTATTTGGTCTAGATTGTTCTCTTCTCCTGCCAGATCTCCTGGTTTTCACCTCTTTCTGAATAACCCTGATAGTAACATTTTGACTTGCTCTCTATTGAAAATCTATCATACACTTGCTGTAGAGCAAAAGAGTTACCCTGCAGCCAGTTCTTCTGCTCATTGCAAAATATGGACTATTAAGGCTAGGGTCAGACTAACGCATTTTTCACGTTGTCCGTGAAAATGTGCGTTCGAAGAATGGACGTATTTTTTCACGGAATACGCAATAGCGGTCATACGATGCGCAGTTTCATCCGTGATTTTGTACGGATCATCAATAAAACACTTCTTGCATCTGGACGTTATGTTGGCCGGACATTAGCAGCGTCTGATGTCTCCTAATCACGCACACACGCCGCTAGCGGACGCAGCGCACTCTGTACGTCAGTACTAGTGGTTTAACGTTCTCGAAAAAATGCGTTCATTTTCCACTTGCGTTGCGCAGCCGGACTTTTGTGCGACCGTACATCGTATATTGGCCGTCATTGCCCGGCATCTGCTGCTAGTGCGGCCGTGATTAAGTGCGCCAGAACGCGCGTTCGCACTGCCTCAGTCTGACCCTAGCCTTAATGAGCGTGACCATCATTATGCAGCACCCGCGAACCACTGCTATGGTGGCGTCCCACACTGGAACGAGGCGAGTTACAGTGTGTGGTATCTCAAGGGATGATATAATGCATTGAGTTTTACAATGAAACATCACTGAGAAACGAGACACATTCAGAATTGCAATAAATGTCTTATTGTCCAACACTCACATAGCAATATTCAGTACTTCATTTGTAAATCAGAAGTTGCGGAATACAAACAGCATATCAGAGCAAAGGGGTGACTAGGTGGGATCAGGTCCCGGAACATGAACAGAGCACAGTCCTGAAAGCAGCATCCTATATGGACTCAAATGCCCACTATTTGCATGATATACAGTGTAAACGTTATGGCAAAAAATTTAAATGAATATTTTTGGGTTTAACTTTATACCACATGAGGTACAAGATCCACCCAAATAGGTACTGGAAAACAGTCAGTCAAAAGCTGAGAGGTCCCAGATCCCATTCCTTTGGATCCATCATCCCCCACAAATCAAGCCCTGTCAATATTGTTTATTTTCTAAAGTTACATACAGGGTTATCCAAAGAGATTCGAATTGCTTGAGAAAGGTAACCGAACGCTGAAAATCAGGGTTCGGTTACCTTTCCTGGCCATTCGGCTATCCAGAGAGCAGGCAATTCGCCAAATCCTGTCGAATTGCCTGCACATACGGTGCCTGTTCGGTGCCTGTTCGGTCCCTGTTCGAGGGCAGTGAAATCCCCATGAAAAAGCACTGCTTCGGCTATTCAGAGAACACAAACCAGCAGTGAAAGGTTCCCGAAATGTCCTGCCATTCGGTGGTTTAATTCGGCAAATTTATTCAGGAGAATCCCATAGACTTCAATGTTAAAAATATTCCCGTTTTAATTCAATATCTAATAAACCGTTCATTATAAAATTCTGCAGCAAAAAGTCTCTTTATTTATAGATTTTTTAGGATACTTTAAGCATTTTCTGAATTTTTTAAAAAAAAATTAAAAGTCCGATTTTTTTTTTTTTTTTTTTTTCAGTTTACTTATTTTTTTTGTAACAGCCCTCTTTATTATCATTCCCTGGACCTCCTGTGAAAATTTCAGACATTTTCGCTTAGTAGTTTCTTTGCAAACAGCGTTTCATTTTCCCAGATTCATACAAAAGGTTTTTCTAATAGCGGCTCTGTGTGATTCGGCTCCTGTTCGGCTCCTGTTCGGCTCCTGTTCGGCTTCTTCGAAGGTTAATCCAGATGTTTTTGCTTGTTTTCAGCGTGCATTCGGTTAGTTTTCGTCAGGTTTGCGGCAGCTTTTCCCTGCAATTCGGGGACCCTGTGGTGTTTGCTGAATACACCGCAGGGTCACCGAAATGCAATCGGCAAAAGGAACCGAATTGAAGAGAACGAAAAGTCACCGAACGTGCGGTGACTTTTCGAATCTCTTTGGATAACCCTGATAGTTACACAGTCTGAGAAACTAACAGGGTTATCCAAAGAGATCCGAATTGCTTGAGAAAGGTAACCGAATGCTGAAAATCAGGGTTCGGTTACCTTTCCTGGGCATTCGGCTATCCAGAGAGCAGGCAATTCGCCAAATCCTGGCGAATTGCCTGCACATACGGTGCCTGTTCGAGGGCAGTGAAATCCCCATGAAAAAGCACTGCTTCGGCTATTCAGAGAACACAAACCAGCAGTGAAAGGTTCCCCTAATGCCCTGCCATTCGGTGGTTTCATTCGGCAAATTTATTCAGGAGAATCCCATAGGCTTCAATGTTAAAAATATTCCCGTTTTAATTCAATATCTAATAAACCGTTCATTATAAAATTCTGCAGCAAAAAGTCTCTTCATTTATAGATTTTTTAGGATACTTTAAGCATTTTTCAGATTTTTTTTATTTTTTTTAAAAAGTCCGATTTTTTTTTTAATTTTTTTTCAGTTAACTTATTTTTTTTGTAACAGCCCTCTTTATTATCATTCCCTGGACCTCCTGTGAAAATTTCAGAGATTTTCGCTCAGTAGTTTCTTTGCAAACAGCGTTTCTTTTTCCCAGATTCATACAAATGGTTTTTCTAATTTATTCACTGCCTCCTCTACGTCACAGCTGCTTCGGCTCTGTGTGATTCGGCTCCTGTTCGGCTTTTTCGAAGGTTAATCCAGATGTTTTTGCTTGTTTTCAGCGTGCATTCGGTTAGTTTTCGTCAGGTTTTCGGCAGCTTTTCCCTGCAATTCGGGGACCCTGTGCTCTTTGCTGAATACACCGCAGGGTCACCGAAATGCAATCGGCAAAAGGAACCGAATTGAAGAGAACGAAAAGTCACCGAACTTGCGGTGACTTTTCGAATCTCTTTGGATAACCCTGTAAGTGTATCCATGCAGTTCAGTGTCACATCCTGAATAAGCGGTGCAGAATATGCCGGCGCTTTATAAATAAAGAATAATAATAATAATCCTGTGTTCTCCGAGTAGGAACCCAGGTGTGAAGATAGGACGTAAGGAGTAATATTGCGGTACCAAAACAGAATCCAAAGGGGTAATTCAGAAAATGAGACAAAGTCGAGGGTGGGTGGCGAGAACGAATAAACCTAAAGACAAACCAACTACTGGTACACAGGATAATTTATTTATTTATTTGTAAAGTATTTTACCAGGAAGGATACATTGAGATTTCTCTCGTTTTCAAGTATGTCCTGGTTTCAAGAACATTGAAATTTTACAGTCGTTACAGAAATACAAAGTAATAAAATGCATGATATTAAAAACAAAACACAAATATACAGACAGATAACACAGAAAATAAATATGTAAGTAATATAGTCATTATGTTAGATGTTTACATGTGCATTCCGTATTGAGGTATGTTAATAGGGAATTCTTGAGTGACTTAGACTGGGGGAAGATTTGATGGCATCTGGGAGGATATTCCATGTTTGTGGTGCTCTGTAGGAAAATGAGGATCGAGCCATTTTCTTTTTGTATTGTGGTATTGCAAGTAAGGTGCAGGTCCTGGATCGGAGGCTATAAGATGAGGGTACTGCTGGAGGAAGCAGTCTATTCAGGTAGGGTGGCAGCTTCCCGTCATGTAGTTACATTGTAGCACAAAGCGGCGGAGTGAGTTATACAATGTAGTAAGTTTCTGGAGGTGTGTTTACGGGGCAGCTGCATACACTACATCTCCCTATTCAAAAGCCAGCATAAGCATTTGTTGTACAATCTGCTTTCCCATCGCGGGGCTCAGGCAGGATTTGGTTCTGTACAGGGCACCTAGTTTGGGGTAAAGTTTAGATGAGAGTTTTTTGATGTGGGGGCCAAAGGATAGGTTGCTGTAAACGTAGCAACTCCATATATAATAATGGCTCTGGTAAGATTACACCAGCTCAGGTTAAGTTAACACCAACCTTGAAATAGGGCCCCCAGTCTGAAACACTTTCCAAATAAGCAGCATACTGGGAAACAATTCCATCATGACCCCAGAATGAAGGTCAGGCGTCTCCTTGGATCAAACAGCTTTTTCCCACATATTAAAGGGACACTCTAATAAAAAATCACCCCCCCCCACGTTTTTTAATCTTAATCTATCCCTACCTTAATAAATCGTTTTTTTTGTTTTTTTTTTGTAACTGTAATACTTACCCTAAAATCCTCTTGTTTCCAGCGGTGTCTTTTTTTTTTCCATACTCACCTCCCTCCTCTTCCGCTCCCGTCCTTCTTGAGTCTTCTTGCCTTCTGGTTTACGTGAGAAGCGCGCATGCGCGCCTCTCATGTAAGCCAGCCAATCGGCAGGCTTCCTCCCGGCTCCCTCTGAGGATTAGTGTTGCGCGCAAGAGGATGCGCGCAACACTAACCCTCAGAGGGAGCCGCCAGCTTCTCCAGTGAGTTGGTGGCAAAAGTCGGCAGAAGTGGGAAATATGATTCCCACTCTGCTGACTGACAGCTGGGAGGGCGGAGTAAAGTTCTCCGCCTCTCTCAGCTGTTTTCAGCATTTACAGCTGAACCGCTGAGCGGAGGGAGGGGGGATAGAGGGCAGCATACTCTGGGCATCATGACCACCTAAAAAAGCTTAGGTGGTCATGTTGCCTAGAGTGTCCCTTTAAATACTAAAACCCTTAATATTTCTATTCTATTTAAAAAAACAACTACTTCCATATTGTGTACGAATGAGTCATTCTGTTTGTTCCTCCTTGAAATATTTATAGCCATAAATCATAAGTTTAAGAGTCAGACGGTAAAAAAAAAGACCCTGACCTTTGGCATGTTTCACGTGTTTGTTTCGCAAGGAGGCCTGAGAAGTGCACGGTATGACAGATCTAAGCTACAGATATTTGCGATGATGTCATGGACGAGTGCAACCTGTTCATGCAGATTTAGTATCTCAGCAGACCGTCACAGAGAAAACGGCTGAAAAATCTCACTGAAGTGATGAGTCAGTTTTCCATTTTCCTTTCCAAATCTTTCCTGAAGAAGTGAGCCAAAAATCAGTAGCTCAGACTCGGTGTAAGATGCTCTACATCTCCCTGAATGTTTCTAATTTATGTCTTGAATGCTGTTGTACAAAGCAGCATGTTACATTATGTCATCACGCATATCAAAGAAGTACTAGTTTCTTCTAAAAATGCAGATATTAGAAAGACGTTTCCTACAAGGAGATATTACCCCTGTATTGGCCAGTGCGCCATCGATGAGGCTTTCTCCAGGCTGCTACTTTTCTGCACCTCGAGTCCCTGATCTTTCCCAACTCCCACACCCTGCTGACTGACAGCTCCTGCTTCGGACAAATCCAAAATACAGGAGATTATGCTTGAGAAATGTTCATATGTTGAGTCAAAACATTGATCCCTTTATAAGCATATTCCAACCCTGGTGTAATCTTAACCAGAGCTGTTGCAAACTTCCCACAGCCATACAGTCTATGTAGTTGGTAGGTTTACAAGAGCTCTGGTTAAGATTACATGGCGGCCAGAATACGACGACAGCTCTTTTTTTATACTAGAGTGACCAGGAACATTTTGTACTGGATTTCTGCAAAGTTTGTGGAGTGGCATTCCCTGGAGATTTCGTGGCAGTTCCTCTATTCAGATAGCTGTCAATTTGCCAAATATTGGAGTATTGACCGCTAATTACGGTGCAGTTTGCCGCATTTCGACGCAATTTGGCGGCACTGAAATTATCCCATAGAGAAGTAAAGGTTCGTCAATTCAGAGAACGCCAAACTGTACTTGAGTGTCAGTGAAATGCCCTTATTTTCAGTGGTTCAGTTTGACGGGTTTAAAAAAGCAAATCTCATTCAATGTGAAAAAAAAAATGATCAATTTTATTTTTTCAACTCTTTTATTCTTTTACATTTCAGCAAAAAAAGCCTTTTTATTAATTTAGATTTTAGATTTTTTTAATTTTCTAGGTGAAATTTTGGATTCCCAATTTGTAATGGCGTTCTTTTTTATTCTGTAACAGACATTTTTATTATTTTTTATACGACCTCTTTTATTATTTCCACACATTTTAATGCATTTTTATTGTTTTAAACATCTTTCAAAAAAATAGCAGAGTTCCGTTTCTTTTTCCCCTGCAGTTCGGAGGGCTGATCGGCTGTCTCCAGAGGCGATCGGCCGGCTGCTCAGAGGTCGCTGGGGGCATTCTGAGGTCTGCTCGGTGTGTCGGCTCCCCGTTCGGCACACTTCGGAGACCCTGCGGTCAATAGTGAATTCAAGGCATGGTCGGTGAACTGGAATTGCCGAATCTCACCGATGGGCGCCAAACCAGAAAGCACTGAAATATCCCTGAAATTTCGGGCCCTTCTGATGTTTTGGAACAAGGGTCAGCAACTTTCCAGATGTTTTGGAACTACATATACCATAATATTCACCCACGCATTAGATTGACTGAGCCTCAATGTAGAAATGTGGGAAATGTAGTTCTGAAACATCTGGAGGGCCATGGTTGCTGATCCATGTTTTAGAACTACATTTCCCACTAGCCTCAGCAAACCTAATGAGTAACTAAGCATAATGGGAAATGTAATTTGAAAACATTCTGGAGGGTCAAGGACGTTGAACCCTGCGTTAAACCAAGGTTAAAAGGAGTATATGTACTATAAGAAAAAATAATAGGTGGGATGTAGAGAAAAAAAAGGCAGGGATTAACAGTGATTTAATAACAGTGATTTAATAACAGCGATTTAATAACAGTGATTCAATCCGCTCTAGTTCTCTTTTCCCCCTTGCTTTTGCTTACAGTGTAATTTAAAGTTAGATTTGAGGAATAAACAAGTGAACCACTAAGTCTACCTGAGATTAGGTGAAGCTAAAGCGTAACCTTTATTATGGCTTAATAAAAATAAACAAAACTAATCATGATCATGATCCACAAACAAATACAGATAGTTAAAAACATTCCACAATATCAGGGTTATTCAAGGAGATCCGGATGCAGGGGCGGACTGGGCCGGGGGGCAGGGTGGCATATGGCACCCGGGCCGCCGGCCGGCATGCGCCTCCATGGACGTCCCAACTCCCGAGCCTCCCATTGTTTTAGTTACATGCCTGCAGGCAGGCAGCGGCCGCGCAGCAGCTTTGGCGCTGGCCGGCCCCCCACGTGATGGCTCTGGATTGTAAATCCGCAGCCTCAGTCACCACCCACGTGTGCCGGCGTGCACACGCTGAAGGGGGGCGCGGTCGACAGTGACGTCGGGGGCCTCGCGTCGCTTAGCCAGCCAGTGCACTGCGCAGCACAACCTGCGTGGAGGAAGCCAGCCCAGCCACTTCTAAGTCCAGCCGCTGTTCCCAGGTACTTGGCTACACATTAAGGTCTCTGCTCACTGTGGGGGCCGGGGATAATAAATTATTGGGGGGTCTGGGCAGGCTGGCTTGCTTCAGCTGCCTGTATTGTTTGGGAATATAAATTGCTTTGGGGGAGAATGAAGTGAGGGCCTGGCCTGAGCCCTCTGTGGGGATTAATTGAGGGGAATCTGGCCCTGCTGTGCCTGTGAGGGAGAATAAACTTTGTGAAGGCCCTGCCTGAGTCCTCTGGGGGTTAATAAAAGGAAGGGGCCCAGGCAGCTTCCTCTCTGTGCCCTCTAGTGGCGGATCCAAAGTATGACGGGCACAGAAAAAAACTGGTTTTATCACTTAATTTTTTTTAACAGCAAAGTATATGACATGATGAAAATGGTACATTTAGAAAGTCCATTCAATGGCAAGAATTTTTTTTGTGGGTACAGTAAATGAGTAAAAGATAATTTACAGCTAAACACAAACCGCAGAAAGTTTAATATCTGTGTATATCTAGCTCTGATACTAACCAGTGCCTCAGCAGCGACTAACCTCACCGCACACCCCTACAGTAAGGTACAGTATCTTATAAACCTGAAAAGTGATTTACAGCTTCTCACGTGTGCCACAGGGACCTTCTGTGCAACGGCGCAGCCTTAGGCTAGGGTCAGACGAGCGTGATTTCTACGGACTGTACGTCCGTGCAGTACGGACATCGTCAGTACGGATGACGCAGTAGTGGTCACACAGTCCGTTTTTTCACTGAAGTTATTTTTTGACGGATGTAGGAGGGGAAAATAAATTACAATGAAAAAACATTCTGTCCGTCAAAAATGCTGGACGTATAAATGCAGACCATCTGACCATGCTCCATCACTCACACACAAAGCTATGCAGACGTTGTGGACGTGGCGCACTCCGCACGTCCGTTCTAGCAGTATTACGTTCTTGCCTAACCTGCGTCCGTTTGCAGCGTCCGTCATGCGTCCGCAGTTCAGTGCGGACGTACTTCATGTGTCAGGCTCCAATGGGCTTTCTTTCATGCTATCACGGACGTACTTTGAGGCGCAATCACGGACGTGAACACTACGCTCGTCTGACCCCAGCCTTAGCTGCTGAAATGCAATTTAGTTATAGTTGGTCAATTTCAATTAGCGTACAAAGCTTGCTTCAGGGAGCAGTTTGATTCATTTATAGCCTGTTTAATATAAAATAGTGTAAATTATGTTCTAAACGTGCCAAATATTCTTCTGTATTTTGGCCAATTTATGTTTGTATGTGTGTGTGTGTGTATATATATATATATATATGATTTCTATAATTATTTTAAATAGTAATAATGTTATTTATTACTTAAACAAGGGCCCGTGTTGCTGAACTCTGGGCCTCTGGGTGGTACTGGCCCCCCGGGCCAAAAGTTGCCAGTCAGCCCCTGTCCGGATGGCTTCCAAAAGGTAACCGAACGCTGAAAATCAGCATTCGGTTACCTTTCTTGCCCATTTGGCTATCCAGAGAGCAGGCAATTCGCCAAATGTTGGCAAATTGCCTGCACATACGGTGCCTGTTCGGTGCCGGTTCGAGGGCAGTGAAATCCCCATAGCTTCATCTATTCAGAGAGGAAAAACCAGCAGGGAAAAGTTGCCGAATTGCCCTGCCATTCGGTGGTTTCATGCGGCAGATTTATTCAGGCGAATCCCATAGGCTTCAATGTTAAAAATATTCCCGTTTTAATTCAATATCTAATAAACTGTATAATGTCTTGGGTTTACTCCCTTATTCTCCTGGTACCATTATTTTTTGTGTTAAGTGTTTACCAATTATGTTGCATAACGCTACCGAGGTGTAGTGATTGTTTCAGGTCTGAGGAATACGCTTGTCTCTGCTCTACATGACTGTAACTGATCATAAAGGCAGCACTTTTCATTTACTACAAGTGGCTCGATCCTCATTTTCCTACAGCGCATCAGTGTTATGGAATAACCTCCCAGATGCCATCAAATCTCCCCCAGTCTAAAGTCACCCAAGAGCTCCCTATTAACATACCTCAATACAGAATGCACCTGTCAACATGTAACAGAATGACTTTAACAGAAAATAAATATGTAGGAAATAATCTGTATATTTGTGTTTTGTTTGTGTTAATATCTTGCATTGTATTACTTTGTATTTCTGTAACAACTGAAACAATTCCATGTTTCTTGAACCTAGGACATAATTGAAAAGGAGATAAATCTCAATGTATCCTTCCTGGTAAAATACTTTACAAATAAATATGTTAATGTTCAGCAAATCCTAGTAATGCATGAAGCGCCTCTATCCTCTGCTGGGTCTCACTGCGCCCTCTATCTGTCACTGTCGGTGGTGCAGTTCTAGTGCAGCGTCTGTAGCTTCTGTGCAGGCTGCCTTTAACCCAGGGAAAGCCACGTTCGGCCTGTTGCCCCCCAGGTGCCTTTCTGCCATGGCCCGAGTGCTGATCGTTGGCGCTGGGCTGACAGGGAGCCTGTGTGCTCACCTCCTGAGGAAGGAACTGGCCTGCAACCTGCAACTGGTGGTATGGGACAAAGCCAGGGGCTCAGGTAATGGCAGATCACTCTGTCCTACCCCCTTGTTTAAAGGGACAGTCTGCAGATAAATGCTTACCCCCCCCCACCTCTGTTACCCCACTACTTACACTGAAACATATATTAAACAATCCTCTGCTGAACAGAGCTTCCCTTATAGTAACATGGCAGCCCTCACCCCCTGCCCTGCAGCTCTCTCCCCCTGCCCTGCAGCCCTCTCCCCCTGCCCTGCAGCCCTCACCCCCTGCCCTGCAGCCCTCTCCCCCTGCCCTGCAGCCCTCTCCCCCTGCCCTGCAGCCCTCTCCCCCTGCCCTGCAGCCCTCTCCCCCTGCCCTGCAGCCCTCACCCCCTGCCCTGCAGCCTGACATGACAGTGGAAGCTGCACTGGAGCCATACTGTATCCAGGAGAAGCTGCAGAATAAATCCTCCTTGTGGTAGATCTGAACAGACTTAAAGTGTGGTTACCCCCTATTCCCCTGCTCATGGTGTACCTTTCTTCTCCTCCCTTCCAAATTCATTGGGGACCATTTGAGGTCAGATAGGTAGGAGCACAACCCATGTTGAATTCAGTGGCCCAATGGCAATTAACCCTTTGAAAACATCAGTTACATAGTCAAAACAGTAAAAATCAGCACACATGGCACAGTTGACACTGATTTTTCTGACCAAATTTCAGTTGGGCTAAATTTGACATTGTTTGGTAGAGGGCATCCACCTCTATATAAATCCATGTTAAAATTCATTGGCACAATGGCAATTAACCGTTTAAAAACAGTTTTTTATTGAAATTTTACATACTTCGAATTCAACCGAATCAGAAACCAACTTCCACGAATAAGTAACTGGCCGAATAAGAAACTAACTTCAGCCTCGTAGGAGCACATGCTTCTTTCAAGGACTAATGTAAGAAGTGGAAATATGTATCCTAATATTAATATTGTTGGTAATTGTATGGATTATATGTTTATTCTTCAACTGGAAATCAATCAGTATCCCCTAAACACACACACACACACACACACACACACCAAATGCAGAGCACTCCACTTCAATATGGTTTTAATGATCACTTTTCAAATCGGATATTTACAGGGTTATTCAGAGAGAGGTGAAAACCAGGAGAATGGCAGGAGAAAAGAACTATCTAGACCAAATAGCCAATTTGGAAAGTGAGATAAATGGGAGAATTTTTCTGCTTTGGCTATTTTGACCTAGAATTTTCACTTTTCCAGTCATTCTACTGAGTTTCACCTCTCTGTGAATAACCCTGTATGTCTAGATTGCCAATTCTCCTGAGTGTCACCCTTCGTGAATAGACCTGATAGTCAGCGTGTTGTTTTACCTACTTAGGGCCCTATTACAATCTTCGCGCAAACATCTGCGCCGGCGCAAAAACACATTAACGCAAAGGCGTATTACAATGTCGGCGCAACAAACACGCGAATACATCTACCGCGGGTGAACCTGCGTGAACTTACTGTACGTCGCGCGTCCTATACTTAACATTGTGAGTGCAAATGCGTTTGTGCGCTGGTAGGCAGATGGTATTACAATCTATGCGCAGTTTGTAACGCACAGCCTTTTCGCGCATAATTTTAGCAACTCCTAAAAGCTGGTGTTAATGGCAAATTCTATCAACCTGTCCGATATCAAATACACCAGCCCAAAAAAAATACGCAGCAAAGTATAGTTACACATTATACACGTACCAAACCAATAAAATGGAGAAGTTGTGTGTGCATTTATTATTGCTGCAGCATATATACGCAGATTGACTTTGACAGGCGCAAAAACTTAACGTGAGATAATTGTGGTTCTTAATTCTGATTGGCTGAATTGCGCGAAAAAAACAGTCCACACACTGATTTCTGCACGCATCGTTACTGCGCGCGCATTTGTGTGCGTCCGTTTAACGTGCGTTATTGCTCAACGGATGAAAAAATGCGTGAGGATTGTAATTCCAGCTTTGATTTAGGCACGTTAATGTTTAACGCTGGACGTACAAATTCACGCGTTGTGCGAGCGTTTTAACTCGAAGATTGTAATAGGGCCCTTAGCATGTTGCTAGTCCAGAGATTTGTTAAAGGAGTAACTGGTCTGAAATCTCATTGTGTAGTCCCTGGATACATTGTATTATGTATTTCAAGGAATGTTATAAAGACTTGTTTAAAAACATTCGGAACCATTGGATGTTTACTTTAATACTCTACACTGTGTCTAAACAATAGTAGTGAATTGTGAGTTTTGCTCGTTTATTGCAGGAGGGCGAATGTCCACAAGCCGATCCGCATCAGAACCAAGCTGCACGGCTGATTTGGGAGCTCAATACATCACAGTCACTCCTGATTATGCTCAGAAGCACAAAATGTAAGCTGAAGCATTTATCTTTAAAGTAGGTCTAGAAAACATAATTGTTTTATGTATCTTATCCACCCTTACTTGCTCAGTAATTTTATAATGCTTCCATCAGCGACTCGGGCTGTTATTCAATATGGTGAATGCTGTAGGGTCTGTTCACTAAACGGTGAGTTTAGAAATCAAATTTGAAAGTCCAGGCAAAATTGGCCTATAGCTGCCAGGAGGAAAAAACACATCTTTGTTTTTCCCTCCTCATGTTAAAAAAATGTTTGGGGGGGGAAGGAATCAGAAACCATCAAATCCTTTTTTTCCCCCTTTGTTTCTGTGTCCTCCTAGGCCGGGGTCAGAGGAACGTTTTTAAGACCGTAAGGAACGTCCGTGAGAGTGGACGTTCCTTCCACTCAGACACCCGTCTGGCCACCTCGCTGAGCGCATTTAGTGGGCTCAGCGCAGTAAGACTCGATCCCCCTGTGGAGGATCGCACTCTGCAGCCCCATCGTAGCGCTTCGATAGGGAGACTTCCTGAACGGACGGAGAACGCCTGCTGTAGCACGTGCTACAGCGTGTGGCTGACTGCTTCGAAATGTCACAACGCTGCGACGGACGCCGGGTGGCACGTCAGTATGGGCGCACATAGTAGTAGAGTCAGGGCCGGATTATCATAGGGGCGGATGGAGCGGCCGCTCCAGGCCCCGTTTTGAAAATAGGCCCACAGCCAGCCGCAGGCCGGCCTGCCCCACACTGAAGTCGAGGCCGGACAATGCGGGCAGGGCCGCCGGCCTTTGATTGCTGTTTGGCGGCGGATGATTAATAAACAGGTCGGGAAGAGAATGCAGCTGCCTGCGGAGGAGTGGAAGGAGGACCAGTCACATGCCCGCCTCATATCATGTGCCCGCCTCACAAACAGCTCTCACATGTGCTGGCCCACGTGATATCGTGAAGGCAAGCAGTGCACGAGCAGGAAGTGCAGAGTGCACAGCCTGGGCACCGGGAGAGCAGAGCGGCGGCAGTGACTCAGGTGAGTGGGGTCTCATGCCTTTACCCTGGGCTTATTTCCATGGCCAGGCATTTCATCCTTCACCTGGAGGCGGGCATCCTCTATGACGTCTCATGGAGTTACTGCCGCAACTGTTGCAGAGAGAAGACGTAGCTCTGCAAAGTGTGACGTCAGAGGGCTTTAAATCAGTTGGGGACACGTGGTTCTGACATTGTGTGTAATTAAGCTATAATATTATGTACATCTCTATCCCCTTTTATTTCTCTCCTTTTGGCTGGTAGGGGGTTGGGAATGATATTTCCTGCCTGTGTTCCCCATCATCTCCACACAGGACTAGTGACAGGCTCCATCACCAAGTGGCCCCTATCTAAGCAGGATCTGGGAGGGGGATAAGCCACTCCTAGGTTTTGAAGATTGTATTTTTTTTGCCTAAAATTTTTATAACTTCATTATTTTTTACTCCCCCCCCCCCCCCCATCCTACTGAAAATTCCAGACTTTCCCTTCTGACCTAAACTGGTCACACCACACGAACTGATTAGGAAAATGCTTGTTTAGTCACGCTGCAATTATTTATAGAAAGTTTTATAAAAATAATTTTTATAGTAAAATACATATAACTCATTTTAATTAAGAATAAATTTCCTGAGGGCTTTACGGCTCGTCGGTGTGGAGCTGCCGGGGTTCTATTATGGAATGTGATACGCAGCGAGAGCAGCATCACTTTATAATGCTAGGATGCCAACGTAATCCATAGCGCAGCATCGCAGATCATTTAAGGCTGGGGTCAGACCAGCGCACTTTTAACGTGCGTTCTGGCGCACATAATTACGGCCGCACTCGCAGCAAATGACGGCCAATATACGAAGTACGGTCGCACGAAAGTCCGGCCGCGCAACGCAAGTGGAAAACGAACGCATTTTTTCGAGAACGCCGAACCGCTAGTACGGACGTACAGAGTGCGCAGCTGCGGCATAGCGGCGTGTGTGCGTGATTAGGAGATGTCAGACGCTGCTAATGTCCAGCCTACATAACGTCCAGACGCAAAAAGAGTTTTATTGAGGATCCGAAAAAATCACGCACGAAAAATGCGCATCGTATGACCGTTTTCGCGCACTCCGTGAAAAAATACGTCAATTCGTTCGGACGCACTTTTTTACGTTCGCGTGTAAAAATGCTTTCGTTTGACCCTAGCCTAAAATGCAGCAGGTGCAGAGGGCCTGGCTCTCGGGGCTTTAAATCCCCCAGGCTGATACTGAGGGGCAAATCAACCCCCACCCACAAAAATGATCTAATTTAATATATAAAAAGCTTTATTCAGTGCAGTCAATTTTTTTTAAAACTATATTAATCTGGGGAATAAAATGAAGATTTGGGTAAAAGAACCTTACATTGGATGAGTCTACCACAACCTCAATAAATCCCATCTCAGCAGCTCCTCTCCCGCCTAACCATGCGACTGCTCTTATAAGGTGACCCTACTTACACGGGACATACAGGAGCTATATATAACCCTTGCACTGTAGAGCTCCACGAGGATGTGGGTGAATGTCAGCTTCACAATGTTCAATATTATCAGGTAGTGGCAGGGCCGAATTAACAGAGGGGCTGATGGAGCAGCAGCTCCAGGCCCATGCCCCATAATATGTCCAGAGGATGGATAACTATCAGGTCTATTCAAAGAAAGGTGAAACTCTAGAGAACCGTTTGAAGTGAAAATTCTAGGTCAAAATAGCCAAACCAGAAAAATTCTCCCATTTATCTCACTTTCCAAATCGGCTATTTGGTCTAGATTTTTCTCTTCTCCTGCCAGGTCTCCTGAGGTTCACCTTTCTTTGAATAGACCTGTATGTCTGCATTGATGGACATTTGGACCCCTGTATCTCCGACTCCATAGTAGCTATAGGGTCTTGTGAGAGCATGACCTTTCCAATGATACCAAACATGACCAGGATTTATATATATATGTATATATATATATATGTGTATATATATATAAGAAATATTCACTTTACAATTATGAAGGGAACAATGACACTGCACTAACTCTCAATCTCATTTCACATGTCACCAACAAGTGTGGAGGCGATGGCACAATCCATTATTGCGCATTGTTCCATCAAAAACCTAAACCGCTGCACTGCAGCGACGAGCACTGGGGGGGACTTTAGAACCCTGCGTTTCTCTAGTCTTTACATCGCACAAGGTCAAGCGAGGGGTCGTTGTAAAGGTCATAGTCGGTCATGTTTGGCATCAATGCAAAGGACAATGTAAAACCTAAGGGGGAAGGCTTTTTTTAAAAAATGTATTTACTTTTAGTTCCAAAGCGATGGTATTGTCCATTTGTTATATATAAAGTGAGCAATACCACTGCTATTACTAACCTTCACATTTCCCAGGGTGGGAGCAATTTCAGTATTTTATACATGGTCATATTATTTATAAAACACCATCCTCCAAAACTAGGGATGTACCGATAATTTTACACGCTGTAATTGATTGAAATCTGAAAGGATATTTCCTCACACAGTATCTGCCTGGTTAGATATACCCGTATCTGCACTATTAAATAACCTAAAATGTTTTAATTTCACTGAATTCCAAAAAAGCCCACCAAAATCTTCAGCTCCAGGCCCATAGAGATCTTAATCCAGCCCTGAGTAGAGTGTAACTGACATCAGCTTGCAGAGAAATGTGACGGGAAGGAAGCTTCACGTGCAAGGTTTTTAACCAAATTGACCGTAATGTCATTTATTTGGAAAGTCTTTTCAACAATGTATAGTATATTTAGGGTACTGCTAGTGTTTACGTTTTGATAGTAGAAGAGCTCCGCTCGCCAATGTGCCCAAAGAACATACCTGAAGGGGTCTTAACCTCCCTGGCGGTCTGTTTTTTTTTTTTGTTTTTTTTTTAAATCTTCTCCAAAAGTGGTCTATTTTTATTTTTTTATTATTTGTTTCCCCCCCCCCCCCTAGCAGTATTCCCGAGTGTGGCTCGGGGTTAAATTCCTATGCTGGAAACGGTATCCCCGAGCAACACTTGGGATGCTGCTGGATACATCACCTCACCTGTGCTCCTTCGAAGTCCCTGCAGTCTCCTCTGGCAATCGCGACCTCATACTTCCTGGTTCCCTCCTCGCAAGAAGGAATCCAGGAACTAAAATGCTGCGATCGCCGGAGGAGACTGCGGGTGACATCGAGGTGATGTATGCAGCCCGAGTGTGGCTCGGGATTACCGCTTTCAGCAGTGAAATTTAACCCCGAGACACACTCGGGATAACCGTCAGGGGGGTAAACATTAAAGTCTTACAAAAGGGTTTAAATCTCTCCCTCTCGGTAACGCTGACCTTTTATTACATTTCTTTCCTTTTCAGATTTCATGACGAATTATTGGCTCAAGGCGTCTTAAAACCACTAAATGCCGTGATAGAAGGAATGGTAGTTAAAGATGGATCTTATGACTTGGTTACTCCCCAAGGAATCTCTTCCATCATCAAGCATTACCTCAAACAGTCAGGTAGCACACGCTCTGTTACATACTATCTTATGATATGCATTTGTGGCTGTGTACCTCATAATGATTACTGTGACGAAACGGCCACTTCAATGTTTATTTGCAAGTATTTTGCTTTACAGTTTATTGTCTCTGTATATAGTGTAGAGTGTGTGTGATGTGCTATGCTGTTTTCAAAGTGTGTATCTGTATGTTACAGTTATAAGTTGTTATATTTTGCACTCACTAATCAATAGGAGAGAACCCTTGCTCAAGAGCTTGCACTCTAACCTCCTGTGTTTCCCTCTCTGTGAGAAGACTCCTTTGTTCCCCTCTCTGCATATTGTAGACTTACTCCTTTGTTTCCCTCTAGTCTCAGCACACTGTTTAGAGAAGACGCATGTGTAAACATTCAATTGTGTTGAATGTCTTTTCGATTGTCCAGTGGCTGGAGCCTGTTGTTATCTGTAATGTATTCTGGTAGGGAGGGGGTTGTCTCACCTGTGTGTGTTTGAAATAAAGAAACATTCACCATTTGGATTTTGATACAGTTACTCTTCATACAGTTTACGTGTCGTCTATACTGTATCTGGATACAAGCTCTGTCTTATACAACGGAAAGGGGCACCTGGGATACTAGGATCCTTAACAATTACAAACTTAAAAAAAATATAAACAAGATGGCTTAAAGAAATCACAGAACCGTAAAGCAGAAAAAAGGAAGCTATAGGGGTTATTCAAAGAGCACCGAATGGTGAATTTTCCCGTACAGTGCAAGGTCATGGCTATTCAAAAAGCTGGCGATTCGCCAAAAATATGGTGACCTTTGGTGGCAGTGAAATTCCCCATAGAGAAGTAATGGTTAATCTATTCAGAGAATACCGAACAGCCCTGAAAAGGTGTCAATGCCCTGATTTTAGGTGGTTTTATTTGACAGGTGTAAGCAGGTGAATCCCTTAGGTTTCAATGAAAAAAAAAAAATCCCCGTTTTTCTTAAATATTTATTCAACCATTTATTCTTTTCATTTGCAGCAAAAAGTCTCTTTTTTCAGGATTTTTAGCTAAACCTAAGGAAGACGTGTGTTTGGCAAGACATGGATTGAATAATTTTCACTTAGTAATGTTGTAATTTGATTTATATTTTCAGCTTACTTTCTTAAATAACTCTCTGGTAGAACACTTGTGCAATCTGTGTCTTGCCAAACGCACGTCTTCCCAAGGTTTAGATTTCAATGAAAAGTATCAGGGTTATTCAAAGGGAACCGAATGCTGAAAATCAACGTTCGGTTACCTTTCTTGGCTATCCAGAGAGCAGGCAATTCGACAAATCCTGGCGAATTGCCTGCACATACGGTGCCTGTTCGAGGGCAGTGAATCCCCATAAAAAAGCACTGCTTTGGGTATTCAGAGAGCACCAACCAGCAGTGAAAGGTTCCCAAAATGCCCTGCCATTCGGTGGTTTTATGCGGCAGGTTTATTCAGGCGAATCCCATAGGCTTCAATGTTAAAAATATTCCTGTTTTAATTCAATATCTAAGAAACCGTTGATTATAATATTCTGCAGTAAAGAGTCTCTTTATTTATAGTTTTTTTTTAGGATATTTTAAGCATTTTTCGGGAATATTTTATTATCATTCATTGGATCTTATATGTAAATTTCAGACATTTTCGCTCAGTAGTTTCTTTGCAAACAGTGTTTCACTTTTCAAACATTCAAGCGAACTGTTTTTCTAATTTATTCACTGCATTCGTCTGCGGTGTCGGCTTTTTCCGGCGGCTGCGCTGCGTGTTATCTGCTCCTGCTCAGGTTTTTCCAGCGTTTTCGGCGGGTTAATCCAGATGTTTTTGCAGGTTTCGGTGTGCGTTCACCCTCGTTTTTCGGTGAGTTTTCGGCAGGTTTGCGGCGACTTTTCCCTGCATTTCAGGGGACCCTGCGGCACTTGCTGAATACACCGCAGGGTCGCCGAAATCGGATCGCCAAATCGAACCGAATTGAAGAGAACGAAAAGTCACCGAACGTGCAGTGACTTTTCGATTCTCTTTGAATTACCCTGTAAGTGAATTCTTACACCTTTCACCACCAAGCACATTTTGTTGAAATAAAATCCCATAACAAGTATTCTAAACATCGGGGATGTAGGTAACACGCATTGCGTGCTATTCAAAAAGCATTAAAGGGTTAGCATAATGTTAATATGCCTATTTTCAATTTTTTTTCTGTATTTGTTTTATTCTTTACAGAAATATTGTAGTTGAAAGGTTCTAAACGCTAGATGTGTCACTTATCTTGTACAATTTCAAATGAACTCTGCATTGTGTCCCCCGCCCTCCTGTTTCTAATCGCCTCACCCATCTAGATTGTAAATTCCCATGGGAATAGGGCCCTCATGTCCTCCTGTATCTGCTGGCAGGAATACTGACCTACCTCCTGCATGTATTGTAGAATTGTCCTGTCTTTACCCATTGCACCTTTGTACAGCGCTGCAGAATGTGTTGGCGCTTAATAAATAATAACATTTGTGCTGATACTCTTTTCTTTTTTGTTTTTAATTTTTTTAAGAACTTTTTTAATACACACACAACTTTTTTTTTTTTTTCTCCCATCTTACCATGTTGTCTAAATAATTTACAGAACCAACAATGGAACCTTCAGTAACTTTTCAACAAATGTGTCTGACCTATTCCAGCTTTTTGTCCTTAAATTTAGAACACTTGTTTCATTTTCTTATTCTATTGTTCGTTTCTATTGTTCGTTTCTATGGTTCGTTTCTATTGTTCGTTTCTATTGTTCGTTTCTATTGTTCGTTTCTATTGTTCGTTTCTATTGTTCGCTTCTATTGTTCGCTTCTATTGTTCGCTTCTATCGTTCGTTTCTATTGTTCTTTGAAAGGCATAGTGAACGCCATATAATGTGTTTGTTCTTTATTGTGTTCTTGAAGAAAAGAAAAAAACTGTCCAGAAATGGAACGGGAAGACAAATTAGTAACGGACAATCATTGGTGCTATGTATTGAGGTTTCAATCTACTAAAAGGTCTGAAAGATTAACTTGTGGCCATTATTGCAGCATTCTACAGAAAATGCGCAAATGCAAGCAAACCTGCCACCTACACAGCTTTTAGCATCATTAAAATGTATTTGTCTAGACAACCTATAGTTGTTTTCTTTTGTTTTGTTTTTTCCAATTAGTGTAATCGTTTGAGACACTTGGTTTAGAAGCATACAAGGTGAACTGGAAATGATTTCTTTTTATCTATTACAAAATCTTTTATTCTGAACATGTCCATAGGCTTTAAGTAAATAAATAACATTATGACAAAGGCATGCAATAGATATGCAAATTCTGTATTCAGGGGACTGGGCTTGATAGTATAGAGATAAATCGGACATAATGTTTTTTGTTTTTTAATTGGACAATGAAACTTCCATTTTAGGAATGTGATATGTAATTTTAAGAATGTGTCATTGGTTCCCAAACCTCCAGATACTCTTCTGTTGTCATGGATGGAATTTGGGCCGTAATTGTTAAGTATTGCCTGATTATGACATTTAAAACCTGGGTTATCGGAAACCCCCCCCCCCACCCCCTAATGTTTAGGGGTCTCAACAAGCGAGACCTACTTGTGAAATAAGAGAATGTTGCTGCACAAGAGCAATCGCTGAGCTCTGCTTCACAAGGAACTAGTCTTCAAGGCCCATGTTTAGCTCCTCTTTTTTTTGTGGTCTTCGAATAGGTCTCCCTAATAGGGATGGACTGCTTGTTCGATTCGAACATCGGCAGTTCGAAAGTTCGTGAATTTCAAACTTTTTGGACGTTCGCGGAAAGTTCGGGGGGCATTTCAAAACCTGCTTAAAAGATCCTAAAAAATCTATAAATAAAGAGACTCTTTACTGCAGAATATAACAATAAACGGTTTATTAGATATTTGATTAAAACGGGAATATTTTTAACATTGAAGCCTATGGGATTCATAAACCTTTCCCACTCCTTGTTGGTCAAACATTTCCCACGGCTTCAAATCGCATTTAAACAAAAGTGGTAAAAATTAGCTCCGTGCACAGCGGTGAAATGGCTCAGCACTCAGCAGTGAAAGGGTTAAAAACAAAAACAAATTTCATTGTTTCCTGTCCCCCAGGGCAGTACCCGGACCCCCATACACCTTTTATGGCCAATATCTTGCAAATATGCCCTCTTGGAGGGGACCTTAATTTTTGAACGTTCAAGCCCCATTGACTTCCATGTTGTTTGAATTGTGTTCGAGTTCACGGTCAAACTTTTTTGGGTGTTCGAGTTAGAATGCGAACCGAACACGGGGATGTTCGGCCCATCACTACCCCCTAATCAAATGGTAAACATCCATTCGCTAGCTAGAAGGAATATCCCTTTCAAATACTAAACTTCTGCTGCAAATGCATGCGTTTAGTTTCCATATATGCATTCTAGGGTAGAGCTTCTTTTTTGTTTTCCTTTATTTAGTTGTGTCAATATAAAACAATATTACTGGATATTTTGGCAATGGAGGGATTAAAAACTATTTCCAGGAATTAAGTCAAAGGAGTTTCAGTAAGAAATCGAAGAACAATAAAACACAGAGTACATGGTGAAATAATAAGATGGGAACAGTGTGTCGTTAAATCAAGGGGAAGATCTTATTTTAAAAACACAAGGTGGTGTTTTGCCTGATTATGGTTGAGAACTTGGATCAAATAAACACTTGCTAAGCATTTCTTTCCAATGCAACATTTCAGGTTGGCCATGATTTGTACTAATATATTATATTCCATATGTGCTATATATAATTCTTTTAGTACGTGAGTAAATGTTAATTGTGTTCTTGCCATTCCAATCAGGTGCTGATGTCTTCTATGAACGCCACATCACACACATAAACCTTCAAGGTGACAAATGGGAGGTTTGCAGAAAAACCGGGCCTCCTGAGGCCTTCGATGCAGTCGTTCTTACTATGCCCGTCCCGCAGATCTTACAGCTACAGGGCGATATCGCCAAATGTAAGTTTTAAACGATTTCATTGTTGAAAGTATTGACTTCTGTACTACACTGATGGTGCTACTACAAACGCTCCATTGGCTCCAGCCACACACTTACTCTCCACTCACTACTTCTCCGATTTTCTGTCTTGTACAACGATGGAGCTGGTACTGAGCTAGTAGAGCAGTGTTTCCAAAACCTTTCCAGATGTAGCAATTATTTACTTATTACTGTAATGACAAGTTCAAGATATGCCATCTGCGCATGAGATCCCATACAGCAACATAATTACCCAAAGGGCAACTAAGCTATATTTGTTTCTAATGGTTTGTACAAGGGTGTTTTGAAAAAGAAAAAAATGTATCCAGTGTTTAAACAAGGGTATGGCATAAAACAGAGCTTCCCAGACCCGTCCTCAGGACACACTAACAGGCCAGATTTTGCAGATCACCTTGGGGAAATGGAGACTTAATCCTACAATCACTGAGCAGCAAATCATATCACCTGTGCTGTGTTTCAGATATTCTGCAATCATTGAGCAGCAAATCATATCACCTGTGCTGTGCTTCAGATATCTGGCAACCCTGGCCTGTCAGTGAGCCCTGAGGATGTTCGGGAAACACTGTAGTAGAGGGTTTTAGTTGAAAATGTAGGCAAATTGTCTTAAAGGGCTGCTCTAGGTCCCATGATCACTTTAGTGTTAAGTGGCCATGGTGTCACAGCGGCACCCGGCTTGAGTCGTGATGGGGCCCATGTTCAGGATTAAAAGCCCACAGGGCTAGGCAGAGACTCCTGCACGGCACAATCACAAGGAACCCTAACACTGACAGGTCGGTCTTTAGAGTAGCCAGATCCGAGCTAATAGAAAATCTGTCGGGGCCGTACGGAGTCTCAGGATACAAGCAGTATATGCTATTAATCCTATAGAAGGGAGTCAGCACTGTATGGATTACAACAAAATCATGGTCCTAGAACAGCCAGGGATCAGAACACCAAAGAGCAACATCAGAACAAGCCAGGGTCATACACTGATCAGCAGAGAAAATAATAAACCAGAAAACAAAAGCACAGCGAAGGAAAACCACAAGCTAAACCACACAGGAACTAGGATGGGAAAAGGAATAACCAAAATAAACAAAGGACAAGGCGGCAGGAGTAACAAAAAAGGGAAACACAGAACCAGAAATACACTAGAACAAAATATGCAAAAAGATCAGGAACTTGCTTGGACAGGAGCACAGCGTAACAATAAACAGGCAAGACTCAGAGTGACTCAAAATCATGGAGCAATACATTATAGGAGCAGTGTTCTTAAGTAGGGAGTGGATCAGAACAACAGAGAGACAACGGAGGGAGCTGCCTGTAAACCAGAAACCCCTGGACTGAAACCCAGGAGTAGCAACAGGAACCAAGACTCGAACTGGATCAGCTCACATACAGGAGACAGGGCTGGAAATGTGACACAATCACAGTAGTGAAGGAGTTAAAGGTGAGCCTCAAATGGGGAAAAATCTGATGCTAAATATTCCAACAGTCTTACCATTTATGTTCAACTTGTGATCAGGCATTCCCCAGTCGACACGGGCTGCAGTTCTTCCTGAAGTAACTCTGTTTGGCCAGCAGATGGTGACATCTGCCCACCAAATAGGTTATTACAGTAAGAAATACATTGGGAATATGCCCAAATACTTCTTACTCTATATAATTAAAAATGATTTTCCAATAATTCACTGGTAGTGGATTTTTAGAAAATCACTTGGTAGTGAAGGGGTATGTGTCTGTCTGTTTTACAAATGCGCTGCTTTGTCTGCTGCTCAAGTTGTTATACTTTGTGGGTGTTAAGTGATAACACCAGCAGCGCTAAGTGCCACTGCTGTTATCCGCTCCAGGAGCCCACTGGACTCCATGCAGGCAGACGCGATCTTGAGCGGGTGAGATCTGCCGGGAAGAAGTCACTGTATGTCCCGAGCACTGTGATTAGCTTCCAGGTTGTGATCTGACCCAAAGTCTATGGTGTCGCTAAATTTACAGCAGCTCTAGCCAAGTTTCACCAAAGTTGGAATACAGCCCCAAACAACCATTTGGGTGTAATTTTTTTCCTTTTTATATTTATGAAGCATACAGATGACTATGTATGAAGCTGCTTCTTTTGTGGTTGAAATTCAGCAATATTCTTGGGCCCTCTGTTATTCATCTCCGCGTACCTTCTAAATGACTTCTTGCCAAAGGATTACAGGAGCCTTTGGACACTAGGTGATACATATAAAATATTTTACTGCATGCCAAAGCATTCACTCTACAGCCGTTTTTACCACTCTAGCTATTGCACTTGAACTTCATTTGCTTTAATCTAACTCTCAATTACTCAGAAGGCACATTGCCTGGACGATTACTTACCCAGTGTAGTGGATTACCCTTCTACTGGACCCACATGTGAGGGTTATCGAATATTCAGTCCCAAAATGCTTTGCGTGTCTTTCGAATTGGATAAGTACATGGATTAAGAACATAAGAAATTAGAGGCGCACTAGCTGCACAGCACATCTATGAGCGGATGGTTTTAGTATATTACTGGGAATAACATTCCTGGCTGGCAATGTCACTGAAAAATCCAAAGCATTCAAATAGAAAATGTCAACATTCTTATCAAAACGAATGCTGGCCACATGGTGGCGGTACACGTACACTGCTCATAAAGCCAGGCCTCCACTCCGTTTGGCTTTTGCGTAGCGTTTGATCGAGTGGTATTAAAAGGATGGTTGCTCATGAAATACAGCATATAAAGGAAATACTAACTATAATTTTGAAATGTTTACTACTTAATGAGATGGTAATCAAAGGACAAAATTCGTACCCAACTTGGGGCCCTATTACATTCTTCACGCAAAAACGTATGCGCAGCGTGTGAATTTTTGCGAGAAGCGTTAAAGTTAACGAGCATAAATCAACGCTGGTATTACAATCCTCGCGTATTTTTTTTCATCCGTCAAGCAATAGCGCATGTAAAACGGACACGCACAAACACGCGCGCAGCAACGTTGCGCACAGAAATCAGTGTGCCGACTGTTTTTTTTTAACGCGATTCAGCCAATCAGAATTAAGAACCACAATTGTCTCCCGTTAAGTTTTTGCGCCTGTCAAAGTCAATCTGCGCATATATGCTGCATCAATAAAAAAAACACGCACAACTTCTCAAATTTATTGGTTCGGTATGTGCAGAATGTGTAACTATACTTTGCTGCGTATTTTTTTTTGGGCTGGTGTATTTGGTTTCGGCCAGGTTGATAGAATTTGCCTTTAACACCAGTTTTTAGGAGTTGCTAAAATTATGCGCGCAAAGGCTGTGCTTTACAAACTGCGCTTTACAAACTGCGATAAAGGGATAAAAGGACCATACGGCGCATAAAACAGTACATAAAACAGTGAACAGCTGATTAATAGACAACTGGTTAATATTGAATAAAATATGAATAGGATATATGAATGAGGATGTCCTTAAAATGTCAATTATAGAATCGTTAAAAGTGCATAGGAAAAGGGCAAAAAGTGCAAAAAATATAGTCAATAAAGTCTATTTGTGCAAATAGGTGCTCAAAAAGTGCAGCAGTTCAATACTCAGGGAAGTGTTGTTGATTGAAGACAAGTGTATCAATCTTCTCTGTGATGTGGTATCAGATCTTCTCTTTGAAGATATCCCTCAGAGAGAAGTAAAACATAAAAGGCGATAATAGTGCAGATGGTCGTACTGGAGTGGAACAATTCAGTAAAGCCAATGTATGTACCACTCACATTTGTAGGAGCCTAAGGAAAATCCAGGCTCAAGGAAAATAGCTTGCGGCCAAATATAGAGTGGCACGTCCTCCTTTCGTCTGTGATGGTTACTAGGTAAAGCAGAGAGAATCGGGAGACGGCACTCCCATAGCGTAACTCTGTGCGTATATGTGAGGAAATGATTTAAAGTTGATCACACTCACCGATTGCAGAGCCTCTCAATGCCAGGCTCAAGGGATATCACCTTGGGCTCTCTTAAGGTGGAGACCCAGACCCCTTTGGTGTAGCAGCAGTTGGTCCAGATATCCAAGAATAGGGAAAAGGAGAAAAAGTGGCGAATGCAAGATATAAAATAATAAATTTATTGGAAATAATAAAATCCTGGACAAACTGCGCATAGATTGTAATACCATACTCGTACCAGCGCACAAACGCATTTGCGCTCACAATGTTAAGTATAGGACACGCGACGTACAGTAAGCTCGCGCAGCGTTCGCTCAGGTTTACCCGCGGTAGATGTATACGCGCGTTTGTTGCGCTGACATTGTAATACGGCGTTCAGCGCAAAGGGTTAATGCGTTTTTGCGTGAAGAATGTAATAGGGCCCTTGATATGCTGTGATACAAGTCAATAGTGCTAACTATTTATTTATAAAGTATTTTACCAGGAAGGATACATTGAGATTTCTCTCGTTTTCAAGTATGTCCTGGGTTCAAGAACATTGAATGGTTACAGAAATACAAAATAGTAAAATGCAAGATATTAACACAAAACCAAATATACAGATTAACAGAAAATAAATATGTAGGAAATATAGTCACTATGTTCGAGCCACTTTCTTTTTGTATTGTGGTATTGCAAGTAAGGTGCTGGTCCTGGATCGGAGGTTATAGGATGAGGGAACTGCTGGGGCAAGCAGCCTATTCAGGTAGGGTGGCAGCTTCCCAGAAAATCTCTTAAACACCAGGTTGGAAAGGTGAAGGGTGCGTCTAGAGTCCAGAGATGGCCTGTTTAGTTCTTTTAACATGTCACAATGGTGGGTCATGTAGTTACATTGTAGCACAAAGCGGCAGAAGGAGTTATACAATGTAGTAAGTTTCTGGAGGTGTGATTGAGGGGCGGCTGCATACACTACATCTCCGTATTCAATGGCTGGCATAAGCATTTGTACAATCTGCTTTCTTACCGTGTGGTTCAGGCAGGATTTGTTTCTGTACAGGGCACCTAGTTTGGGGTAAAGTTTAGATGAGAGTTTTTCGATGTGTGCCAAAGGATAGATTAGGGTCCAACCACATACCTAGATATTTGAGAGAAGTGACTGTGGTCAGCGTGTCATTTGATTTTGTCCCCACACATAGATGGGGTGTTTTCAATTTGTGTAGTTTAGGTGCTGTTCCGAAGAGCATTGTAACAGTTTTGTCAGTATTTAGAAAAGGTTTGTTATCGTTGATCCACTTTTCTACCTCTGTGAATTGTTCTTGCAGCACGGCCTCCAGCTGTGGGAGATCTGCTTTACTGGTATAGATTATAGTGTCGTCTGCGTACATGTGTACAGTTGAGGCTTTGCAGACATTGGGCAGATCATTTATGAATATCGTGAATAGAAGGGGGCTGAGTATTGAGCCTTGGGGTACACCGCATTTGACTGGGAGGGGGAGGGAGGAGCTGTCAGAAATGGGCACATATTGCGATTGATCAGATACATATGATTGAAACCAGGTTAGCGTGCGATCACCAATACCAGCGTTTTTAAGTTTTTGCAATAGGATGCCATGGTCTACTGTAATTTATTTTTCTTCACATGCAAATTGTACTTGCCAAATTATTTGGCTCCGCTTAGGAGTTTTTTATTATAACTACAGTGATGTATACTATTTATATTTTATGGCACAATGAAAATCTATTGTATCGAGTAAGAAAATTCACAAAGGTGAAGCATCTTAATTAAAAAAGTTAATTATTTCAGCATATATTATTATAAAGTACTTTGCAGTTTTGACAGTTCTTCTGGTTGCTCTGACACGTAATCCTGTTAGTAATAACACTTTGACTTACACTGTTGTAATATGAACAGTGTATGTAATGACCTAATATGTCGATGCCTCATTCCATGTATCGCCAGGCCTTCTTTGCCTTCCTGAAAACTGCCATCTTCGGGCTCTATTCAGTAGTTGGCGCTAACGTTAGTGCTTCGATATGTAACCATTAGTGTCAGGGTAAGCGTGTTTAACACATTCCGCCCATATTACTTTCCTGATGCTACCCCCGTTAGTAATCCGTTTGCGCATTGTTTTTTGTGTGAGCTTCCTCAAGCTTACTGGACTTTGCACGTCCTATACCTAACATGGAGAGCGCAAACGTCCATTAGCGTTTCAGTAAGTAAGATATTCCATAGTTCTAATGCTAATTACCGTAGGGATGCAACAGTCATATCCTAGCACCTCCTTAAAGCTGGCGTTACATGATTCTGAATTGCAGAACCATGAAGCCTCCCCTAAAACCCTCACCAAATTCGTTACTCTCCTCTCATCCCAAGGCAAGAACAGTGGCCCAATCCGCCGCTTCTTGTCGCTGGGAGCAGAGTGAGACTGGGAACAAACAGTTGCTAATATCACTCCGGCGCTGCACGATTTCGTGTCCCTGGATCATTGAACTGCATTTTTGCCCGGGGGTTGCAAAAGGGAGCATGTGCCCCGGGTGCCAAATACCCTAAGTACACCTCTGTTTACAACACACACTATGTACTAATCAGACCATTACACGAGGAATAATCTATTATCTAAAAATCAAACTCAATAATTTGTAAGGTGCTAATCACAAAGCACTAGTGTTTCCTGTTTTGCAAATACTAGAGGAAACCACCGGTATTATAACACCAGGATTTCACAAAACTAGTATACAAAGAGCATCAGGAAAAGCTTTAGTGTGAAGCTTCTCCTGTTACTCTTCGGATTTAGCTCTGCGAAGCGCCAACTTTCACCAGCGCTGCAATAGTGATGATTTTTCACCGGTATGCGCAACACAAGCAAACACATTTTGTGAATATCCCTTATAATGCAATCTGTATATTATACACAAGGGCCCCTTTTACATTCTTCGTGCAAATTCGTCCGCGCAGCGCTATTTTTTTTTTTGCGTGCAGCGTTATCGTGCGAAAATTAACGGTGGTATTACGATCCGAACGCATTTTGTCATCCGTCCAAAAATAGCGTTCGTAAAAACGACACGCAAAACGAAGAGTAATACGGGCGCAGTAACGTAGCGCACGTAAATCAGTGTGCGGACTGTTTTTTTTCGCGGGATTCAGCCAATCCGAATTAAGAACCTTAATTGACATCAATTTACCTTAATTGACTCACTTAAGTTTTTGCGCCTGTCAAAGTAAATCTGAGTCTATATGCTGCAGCAATAACAAAAACACGCACAAATTCACAATTTTATTATTTGGGTATGTGTAGAATGTGTAACTATACTGTGCTGTATTTTTTTTTTTTTTCGTGCTGGTGTCTTTCGTTTCGGCCAGAACGTTCAGATTTGCAGTTACCACCAGCTTTTCAAAGACGTTAAAATTATGTGCGCAAACATCGTTCGTAAAAAGATGCGCATTGATTGTAATACCATCCGCGTACCAGCGCACGAACGAATTTGCGCTCACAATGTTAAGTATAGGACGTGCGCACAGTTCATCACGCTCGCGCAGGTCCATCCGCGTTAAACGATAACGAGCATCATTTGCGCGAACGTTGTAATACGACGTTCAGCGCAAAGGGTTTTGCCCCTCGCGCAAATGCGCATTTGCGCGCGCAAAAACAAATGCGCGAGGAATGTAATAGGGCCCAAAGTGTCCGTGCAAGGTGCCGACAACTGATTACTCACAAGAAAGAGTAGGTATGGTGCCGCACAAACATGAAGTGTCCCTGGATGGATCAAGATCGAATATCATTGGATTCAAAGTACAAGATCCCCAACACATTTTTCACAAAAAATCTTGTAGCTTTATTCAGGTTAAAAATTGTAAAAATAATGGTGCTTTTGGATTTAATGAATATCTCATGTTCTAAAATGACAGGTGTGTTCTGTACATAGATACACCATTGTACATACATTAAGCGAACGTCAAAGGGTGTGTCTCTACCTCGAAGAATGCTCTTAACTCAACACCCAGTCTGTTTCCTAAAGCAGTTCATTACCTTGGATTGCCTGTCCAACATCCAATACGGTGCAATAAGCAGAGTGGTAGGTTACTATTTGTGCTTGTTGGAGGATTAATTCTAATGTTATAGTTTCCGAATTGGACCGATTTCGGAAGCTATCAAAAATTTAATTTGTTCATAATTTTTATCCCCTCCATTTCACATGTGAGCTAGAGGTCGTACCGTCCTTTCCATAGGATACCCTTAGGGAGTGATGGAATGGGCACTAGATTTAGGTTCATTTTCCATGGAGGTGTCAGGGGTCGCACCTGGCGTAAGCTTTGGTGAGACCCAGTTCAGGGGGTCTGAGCCTTTTGTGCGGGGATACACTGGCGGTACCTCCGTGTAGGCTGGCATTTGGATATCCAAGGCGAAGATACTTAGAGGAATATTTCCGAGGATGGTCAAAGGGGCGATCCGAGGTCAATAGGCTGGTGGAGTGCGGTGGTCGGTGGGCAAGCAGAGGGTCTGGTACACCGAAGATCATAGAAACATAGAAACATAGAAAAATGTCGGCAGACCTTTCGGCCCATCTAGTCTGCCCAATTACATGGATACTTTACCTGGATTTATCTTTTGTTTAGGATAGCCTTATGCCTATCCCATGCTTGCTTAAATTCAATTACTGTTTTGGCCTCTACCACTTCTACTACCATCAATCAGATCAATACCATATATTATCGGGGAGTACAGGGAAACATGTCAGGATACTTGCAGGGTTAGACTGTCAATGCGAAGTCCGATTGGATTGTGGGAAGGGAACCTTTATTTCCAGCAGGAGTGTGGTGTGTGTTTTGTGTTTCACTGTGATTACCGTATACCGATACCAGTGCTGATCTTGAGGGCAGCACTATTCAAGCAACTGGAGCAGACGCGGATCCTGACAAGGAGTCCTGCCACAGGGGATTATAATTTCTTACACAAACCCATGCTATGACTTGAATGGGGATAGACTGCTTTACCCTCCAGTCCAGTTGATGTGACGAGTACCTATTGTGAATGTGCTTCTCACCACTCACAACCACCAACCAACTGGACCATCCGTGAACAAAGTGTCTAGATGAAATAATGCCAAAAAATGCTATGTTTTTCTAGATTGTGATCAGGAGTATGCCCTACTCTTCCAGTTTTTTTTTTTGTTTTTTTTTATTACTACATCTTTGTAAGTTTGAGACCAGTTTTCTCAACGTTACTGAACCTATGCTTACATTTACACAGCTGTTTAATTTCAAAAATGTAATATTTGACCGTTTTTTAAAATTTATTTTTTAAGTGATCTTATAACGCCATTTCCAAACATATAAAACTGTAACTATGTTATGCATGAGTAATCAAGGAATATAAGATCTGGAAGATTATAAGCATTATGTAGTTTTATGGGGTCTGGAAGAAATTGAGAAATCTATTAATCCACGAAAAGTATGATGCCATTAATTTGTAATTCATAGGGTTTACGTCGACGCCATGTTTGAACATACCTCACTGCAGGCATCTCAGTTACTACTAACAAATTGAGGTTGGTAAATACTGGGTAATTATGTCTCTTTATAAAGGTGTGTTCTAAAGGCAGGTTTTGACCCCTGGTGCTTTTTTAGAACAGACCTCCAGATGAGATGGAAATTATTCTTAAAAATGACCCCAGTTGTCCGATGATTGCTTGCTGTTGGATAGCTCCTGGATGCCTTCATGGGCTTCTGTACAACTTTTATTATCAGTTGGTTCAATATTGTTTAATGCAATTGTAGCGCTCACTCCCGGAGGAGCCGCTGAATTTAACCTCGGGTCAGTCTCCCCGCACTAGGGAATAAATATACACCAGCACTGTTGTGGATTTTATAAGTTATATAGTTTACTGGTCTCAAATAAACTGGCATATATAAAGCAAACATGGTATATATATATTTACAGGAATTTGTAATGCGAGAAACGCGCAGCGGTAAAAAGGAAATTTTAACCCCTTTGTTGCCGGAGTATAAGTCCCGTACAGGTTGTGTCCCAAGAAGGTGTGCGTGTATGCGTGTGTTGGTAACCGGGTACTAGATTCGACTGGCCAGTGAATAGGTTCAGTGTATCTTCGACTAGTCACGTTGGGGCCCTGTAGATTTAAGCAAACTGCAGCGTGCTTTGTTAACTTTACTGTGGCCTGGAAGGTCTCTCACCCATCCACCAGACAATCTGCTCCGCTCCTCGACCAAGGACGTCTCTCCGCTCGATTTGGCTGGGACTCTGTGCCACCGGATCCGCTGTTCTTGCTTGTCTGTCTTTGCAACAAGATTTTCAGCTTACTGCCTGCCCTCCCATTGGATCATCGCGGTCTCCTAACTCGGGGTCCAATCTGCAGCTCTGTGTCTATGCAAACCTCTCAGCGGTGGATTACTAGGTCTCTGGCAAGTCACTGAAACCGATCTCCAGCATCCGCAACGCAGCACCTGCTCTCCGGCCTGGTCACAATTGCTCCCTGTCTCACGTGCGTCTTGCTCTGTTCACCCCTTGGCGCGCACTGCTCTCCTCCGACGAGGCTGCGGATGTCTCTCGGTTCTCCCCACCCACTTCCTGTCTCTGCCCCAAAGCCTGCTGGAAAACGTAGTCCCAATGTGTCCAGTATAGTTTACTTGCGCTTGTCTCCCTCTGGTGGCCAAAATGGAACATTACAGCAACAGAGTTTTAAACAGCGCTACACAATTATGTAAATATTATTTCTTTTATATATATTTTAATAAAACTATTTTTTTTAAATAAAAACTGCCCAAACATCAGGTCTTACAAAGTATGAGTGCCAGCAATGATACCAGTGGTGCATTGTTATTGGGCCCGTGTCAGAAAGCTTCAGTGGGATGACAGCCCGTGATATGTTCATGGTCCCAGTGACTCCAGGGGGCACCAAACCAAATGCAGTTGGTCTTAGTGCCACCAATAGGTCTCCTCCATGCCACCTAGGACAGCCCTGCCAAGTTCCACAGATGTAAAGGCCAACCAAGAATGCCCGCCAGTATACCAGGAAATTTCCAAGTGGGCCGAGGAATCTAGATCTGGTCAGAACACTCTGGGTCATTGAGTCATCACCGAGTTGCCGCTTAGGAAGTGATTTATAATTGTCTGCACTAAGGAGAGCTTTCCCACTGTACCACCTGAAATAATTCTTAACCCCATGCTGGACCACCAAGGATTTAGTCCACTCCCTGTAAAATAAGGAAAGCAGGAGAGGAGGCAAAAATTTTTTTTTAAATTAATGAAATGGGCATGTGAGGGAAGGCGGGCCCCGAGCAGTGGTAAGGGGCCGTGAGATTTCTGATGGTAGCCCTGGTGCTCTGTAAAGTCACTCTTTGCTGTAGGGGTGCAGGAACTGGAAGGCACCAGCGTTGGATGTTAAATTACTATAATGTTGCAAACCTGATGAGCTGGAGGCTCCACGAAGAGGAGGATGAATCCCACTGAAACCTATCATTCAAGCAAAAGCGATATAGCATTGAAATATAAGATTACTAGTATAGTCATTGCCTGAGGATATGCTTCAAATAAAGACAAATATGGCCTGATAGTTTCCCTTTCAATCTGTCATTTTATGTTCCATCGTAGAAATGTAATAGACACATCATTTTCTTGGTACTAAGCAAAAAAAAGTAAACTAAATTATTCTATTTTTATACACACAGGAAGTCTGTTTTTTTTTTGTCAGACTTTCATTGTGTCTGTAGGTGCAAAGGTTTCCAGAAGTCCTATGTTAACCGCAGACAGTAATTTTTTTTTATTATTTTTTTTATGACTATTGCTGCTTTTTAAAGCAACAATAATCCGACATTTCTTTCCCTAATCAGCTCTTACTGTATTGTTTTGTGATGCTGGTGAATTTGTAACACTTGGATTTCAGGGCTATAGGAACTTATACGAATTAATATTCATTTTTATCAAATTTTAAAGATTAAGGCCCGTGTCAGACGACCGCAGTGATCACGTTCGTGTCGCCGCACAGTTTAACGTCCGTCGTAGCATAGAATCATGATCAATAGAGACCCACTGACGAAGTACATGCGCACCGAACTGCGCACGCACAACGCACGTGGCAAGCAGACGCAAGTTAGGCAAGAACGTAAATCCGCTACACAGAAGCGCAGAGTGCGCCACGTCCGCGTAGCGTTCTGTGTGAGTGATGAGATGTCAGATGCAGCGCATGTGCGACGTCCGGCACCTTGACGCCCACAATGGCTTTTCATATCCTTTTCACATTTTTATCATTTTTCATATTAATTTTATTTACCATATTTCCCTTTTTTTTTTTTTCTTTCTACGTCCGTCAAGAAAAACTGATCACGTGGTGTCTACAGTATCTTCCGTCAGTACGTCCGTCCGTTACACACGCACGCAGAGTGCGCTCAGACTGCGTTCATCTGACATTAGCCTTACAGTTCCTTTTAACAAATTTCCTAAAGGTGAATTTTAAACATTGGGGGCATTGATTTATGATGCCGCTAATATGTTTCTGCACCATTCTTGGTGTAAACTAGTTCTAGCTTGTACTTTTTCAAAGGAACGGCTTTAAAACATATTGTACACAACAGATTCTGCTTCTCATATTATGGAGGCACCTTCTGTCTCAATGGACCATAATTGCTCCAAGGATGGACCGATAGCTTGAGAGCAGCATCTAGTGTGACCCACAAGACCCACTTGCATTTCAACGTCTGCCACCTGTGCCGCAAATCAAATTGGAACAGTGGTTTCTTTGTGGTTAGCTGGTTCTGTTGTCCCTCCTTCCTTCCTGCCCTCTTGACCTCCACCTTGCAAGTCCACTCTTCCTCACCTTTCCTCACATCATTTCTGAAAAAATATCTCCAATGGCTATGGAGGACCGCAAGAAACTCCCAGCTGTGCACGTTAATACTATCATTTTTCAAATCCCATTTACAAACATCTAATAAAGGCAGCCTTGACCAGCTGGTGTGTTCATATTCTTCAGCCGAACAACTGCATAGTAGATCTTTTCGGATGTGGCTATTCCCCCTTGCAGAGTAAATGGCCAAGCCACCAAAGTCGTGTTTGCCTATCCGGGATCTCAATGTTGGTACTCTGTCCTACCAGGATGCGAGAAAGACCCCAGAGATGAACTTCTCCTGCCTTGCATATGTTGTCCATACTTAAATCATGGGGCATAGTGTTAAGGGCACACGCTTGATGCACCGTGAGCTTGGTGTTCACTGTGAGTAGATTGTTGTTGTTCCATACTTTTTTTTTTCTGTTTTGGACATCACCGAAGTAGCTTTAGCAATGTGCTTGTCAATGTCAGCATCAAGTGAGAGATTATTGGTGACTGTGAAGCCCATGTGTCAGTGATAAAGTTTGTCATCTGCATTGTAGATTGTTGGTGGGGTTGCATCATCTTGTCCCATCACGTTGATCCCTTTGATGCTGATCTTCAGCCTGAAATCCTGGCTAATGGCTTGAGTATTGCAATTTAAAAATATATTCTGTAAAAATAGATTCTGCTTCCCATACTATACATGTCAGGTCTACCTGTGCTGGCGGCTCTTGGACTTTTTTGGCAGGACAAGATCCCTCCACTACCGTTCCTATCCTTCCTAACCTAATGCCTGCTTTTATGAGCTCAGCCCACTTAGTTGAGTCCTGCAATGAGGCACCTGCGACTGGGAAGGTGGTCAGTCCCCAAAATATGACACGAAAAACCAGAATGGCTGCACTCTACCTGAACATGCTTTTTCCATAAAGGTGCTTCTGAAAAAATACATTTTCGAGTGCAGCCAGATACACATCTCTGGTCCATATTACTAAAGCCTTGCATATAATGCTAAAAAAATTAATAATACCAGCATGTCTGGCACCATTAGCCACTAACAAACACCATAAATACATCCTTAAAGTCACCGCGCCTTTGGGGTGGTTCATCTTATGGGATTTAATAAATAATTATCAAGGCCAAGCCCACAATTACTTCCCATGTGAATAATTAATAAATACCCTTGAGTTATCAAATCATTCATGAACGATTTACATGTGTTGGCAGTGACAGGCCAGGGAGTGCATGTGGGTGTGTTTTCCATAGATTATTTGCATGACATCCAATTAAAGCCATTCATGTCAGGATGTTTCCATAACGCTCAAGATCTTAATGCCGTGCAATAAAGCCAAGTGTCTGTTTTCATTGAAAAAGGCCAGACACAGCCAAAGTCAACAGAAGGCAAAGAGAAAACTAACAAAGTTTTTAAGACATGCAGTTCCTTTTCTCTATTTTTTTTTCTCATGTGGATCTTCTTTTATTTCCATTCCACGAATAGGTTTGATGTACCGTGTACCATATTTCAAATGAGCTTGATGTATTCTAGCGGGGGGGGGGGGGGGGGGGGAGAGTAGGTTAGTGAAATTATCAACTTTAATATCAATTGTATCCTGCAGCATTCCATAGTGGTATTGGTAGACTAAGACGCCCAAGAAGCTTCTGTTCCTATTGTATCAAAAGGTAGTGCCTTCAAGGTGGGAGGGCAGTTTCAATGGAACACCCAAAGGTAGCTGAACTTGTAGTGGGTTAGTGATAGCAATGCTTCACTATAAAATACAATGTTCCTATGTTCTGGTCGGATTTTTGGAGACCTTGTCCACAATGGAGAACATGCAACTGCAAGACATGGGCAAAAGACCGAAGGTGGAGGGGGACAACCATATACTGATTTCCCCCCCCCCCCTGTTTTCTTCATAGGTATGTGCACAGTGCGAGGCTGGGATTGTTTGATTTATTATGTGGATGTAATGTATGCTTTTATTTACACTCTAAAGTTACTGAATTCCCCTGATTTATGTCATGAAGTGTAAGGGAAGTAAAGTAATAATCTGAGCTGGCTACTCTTCAGTAGTTTCGTTATGAATTTGAACTGCCGTACAGTGAGATGTTTTGGGTTCCTACACACAGACGTTCGAGTCTAACCATTTAACCAAAGAATTAGTAACAGACGTTAGAGTCTAACCATTTAGGCTAGTGTCAGACGAGTGTCTTTGGAGAGCGGAAGGAACGTCCGTGAGAGTGGACGTTCCTTCCACTCGACGCACGTCTGGCCACCTCACTGAGTGCACTCAATGAAACCAGTAAAGGACACAGAAAGTACACTAAGCTTGCGCTACAAATCGCTAATAGCGACGCTAAGTGATTTTTCCCGTTTGTAGCGGGAGGCAAACGATCTGTTGGTCCGGCGCTACACGCAATTCACCTGACGCTCATGTAAAATCATGCCGACACAAGGGTTAGCTCACACCAGGTAATAGTGCCCTAAATAAGATATATATATATATATATATATATATGATTCGAAAACCCCAGAGTAATGTGATGCAATGATACCTTTTTGTTGTACTAACCTGATACTTAAATTCAATATTTTATTTGCCGCAATTCGGCAGTTTTCGCTGAATGTCTGATTGCTGCTTCAGCGACTCCACTTTGAGAAAAATTGCAGTGACCATTCGCTAAATAGGGAATTCACCATATTTTTGGCGAAATGAATTCCCGAATTGAATTCCCCCAAAATGTGACGAAAAGCAGAGGATCTGAATATGATTAGACCCTTTAGATTCTAACTTCCATAATAACCCCTAAAATGCCATAAACCCAGGGAAATAAAATAAAATTAATAAACAATGTGGCCTTTAGCCTAACCCTTGACCCCTAAAATGCAATTTATCAAGGGAAAACATGAAATGAATACACTGTGAGGCATGTAGCTACCCATTAACCCCTAAAATGCCATTGATCAAGGAAAAAATAAAATGTATACTGTGAGGGATGAAGCCTACCCATTAACCCTTAATATACAACTAAACCAAGGCAAAAACTAACGTAATACACAATGTAATGTATAGTCTGAACATTAACCATGTCACTGCTGAGCCATTTCAACCCTGTGAAAATGTTTAAGTGCACGTTTTTATTTAATGTTTTATGACTTTTACTTTACACTGAACATGGTCATGTTGGGTATCATTGGAAAGGCCAGAATCTGCCCTTTCCAATGGATCGTCCATATACGATGCACAGGGACGGAGATACAGCAATCCTTACAAGTGTGGGAAGCTGGATGCTGATTTTTGGTGGGGGGGGCAAGGAATAACCTAGGGGGCAATTGCCCCCTGCAGAGACGCCTATGCCGGTACCTGCAAAATGTACCTAATAAAGTTGCAGGGGAGTGTGTGGGTGTATATTTTTATTTGATTTACATAAAAATAAATTTAAAAAAATAAAGGGTTACCTTTTTTCTCCCTTTGAGCAGGGAAACGGAACATGTCATTATTTTCGAACCAAAGTTCTGATACATAAGGCAATGTATGAACTGTTCTGCACTTTCTACTCAAAGTAGAAACAATGACCAAGAGATATCCGGGATTGCTGAAGTTAAATGGAAACACAGGGGCAGTGGTGTATTTTGGCCTAGGCCAACAAGGCCTAGGCCTAGGGCGGCACTTTCCAGGGGGCGGCGGTCCGCACTGGTGGCCCCACCCCTAAAAAAATATATATATATATATATATATTTTGGCCTGCTGTTTTCAAAAGAACTACTGAACGTAAACGTCTGGAATTTACATATAAGATCCTATGATTGATAATAAAAAGTTCTGTTACAGAAAAAAGAAAAACTGCTCTAAAAAAAAGGGGGGAAATTTTGCGGAAAAATTACTAAAAGGTACTAAAAAAAAATCAATAAAGGCTTTTTACTGCAGATTAAAATAATAAATGGTTTATTAGATATTGCATAAAAACGGGAATATTTTTAACATTGAAACCTATGGGGTTCGCCTGAATAAACCTGCTGATTGAAACCACCGAACATCAGGGCATTTCACTGCCATTTCTCTGCTGTTTGGTGTTCTCTGAATAGATTAACCATTACTTCTCTATGGGGATTTGCAATGCCTTCAAACAGCACCGTACTTGCTGGCAGTTCGCCAAACTTGTGTGTGAGCATATCACAGAACAGTGGTGTACTTAGGAGAGTGGCGGAGGGCGGGCCACCCCAGGTACCAGTGATTATTTGGGTGTCATTAGGGGGTACTAGGAGGTGCCACTGTCACTGTGTGTCAGCTTTGAGCTGTGTTCTCAAACAACGAGCAGCGGAGCAGGGCATTTGCATATGGAATAAAATCTAATAGAATAAAAATCCCCCTCTCCTCCCTCCATAGCTCCTCCCCTGCCCCGCAGCAGCTCTAGGAGAGGGGAGGGGGATGTGATTTGTGTGCAGAGAGAGAAGATGACAGTAAATGGCAGGTAAAGGGGGGGTATCAGCAGAATATGAAGCCCTGTCTGCTTACTGCTGTTTAAAGTGGACCTTTCCTTAACCAGCACTGCAGTGATAGAAATTTGTCATTGAGCTGCCTGGCTCCTGGTGAGGCTGCGTGTGAGTCTCAGTACCACCTGACTGGATGAACCACGTGACACGCGCACACAGCTGCCCGCCCTTTCGTTAACACATACTCTCACTCTCTTCTGGACTGAACACCCACCGGGAAGGGAATCAAAGCCACGGTGCACCCTCTGGCAGTGGCACCCCACTGCTGACAAGATGGCTCCACGCACAGGCACAGCCGCGATCCTAACGTGGCCTGGAGGGACCTCCTGCTGAGTCCATACACAGTCCCTGCTGACTCTGCACACAGCCCTACCGCGGACGGAGGCCGGTAAATATAGAATAAATAATTGCTGTGTGCTCATATTCACTCGGTTTGCTGGGAGTCTTATTGCAGTGGATTCTGATGCACACATACACACCGCACATTGCATTGCTGGGAGTTTTATTGCTGTGGATTCTGATACGCTGACACACACCACACATTGCATTGCTGTGAGTTTTATTGCTGTGAATTCTGATACGCTGACACACACACCGCACATTGCATTGCTGGGAGTTTTATTGCTGTGGATTCTGTGATACACACTGCATATTACTGTGAGTTTTATTGCCCTGGAGCTCTGGGATACGCTCATACACACTGCACATTACTGTGCGTTTTATTGCTGTGCAGTTCTGTGATACACTCATATGCAGTGCACGTTTCTGTGGATTTTATTGTTCAACCAATTAGAGCGGCTGTGATCCAGTATAAATGACATGCGTGGCTGTTCTTTGTAAAAATGCTTGAATTTAAACATTTCATAATTTTGTTTATCTCAATAGATACATTTGAAATGGTATACAAAATATACAAGTAGGCACTTGGTATCCACTTTTAATATAAAGAGAGGAAAAGGTGGAGCTTAAAGAGGAAGGGTGGGGATTAACCAGGAAGAGGTGTGCCCTTGACAGGAAGGGGTGCCTCAAATTTAAATTAGGGGGTGCACAAGTTTAGTCAGGCCTAGGGCAGCACAAATCCTAAATACGCCACTGCACAGGGGGCCCTATTCAAAAGCCTGTTGTTCAGGTAGGCACTCGTGCCATACAACATATCAGCTAGAGAATTTAGCTAACTTTTACCTCTTCCTTGCAGTGTGTCACAAGGGCCCGGGGTGTTCATAATATCACTTTATCTGCAGTCCATTCACATCCTCTGCTGTTCAGAAAGAACCCTCAATTAATCTCTCCGTCATAAATCTGTTTATTTTTCCATTTGATGGTGTCTCTGCTTAGACTTTTATTAGCTCTGTTTAGTTTGTTTCAGTCCAGTAACAAAAATCTACTTTTATAATATGATGCAGAGAGCACAATTGTCTTTATTTTTGGACTTGCTGGGTTTCGTTTTTACAAGTTTCTTTTAATGGGCATTTACATGTGTTTGTGGGAATTTAATATCTGTTAGAATTTCGATCAGTTGGTACATGTTTCTCCAAATCCGTCTTTGCGGTCAGACTGAGTAATTTAATAGAACGCTTTTTGCTTTGCAGTGGCCGGGTGGGGAAATATGTTCAGGGAGGGGATACTATGGAATACATTCTGTGAAGGTGTCTTGTTCAGACTTCCAATCCTTACCCCCTGCCTTTAAAAATAATAATAATATAAAATGCATATAACCAAACTAAATATAATGAAGTAAAACTAGACACTCCCTTTCTTCTTATTTGTTAAGTTGTCAACTATTGTTGACATTCTTCATAAAACTATTACTTCTTCCTCCATAGTGTGTGGGTAATATCAGTATAATTATGTAACCATTTCTTTTCGTTTTCTCCACCCTGGAGCTGAGAGTTAAGTGATATGGGCATCCAGTGAACCCATACCTGACTAAAGATCACATCCAATTCACTGCTTTTAAGATAGAGGAGGGAAAAGACTAGTTATCAAGGAGCAGGGATTTTTTTCTGGCCAGCACCAGCCAGCAGCCCTTTACTTTCTAATGCCGCCGCCTTCTTATTCGACAACTCCGGTATCGGACTCTCAGAGTCCGAATCTGGAGCTGTCTGGTCAGCGGCGCACTGCAGTGTGCCTCCCACACTCGTAACATGAGTCTGGGAATGGCACGCTACATCGGCGGCGCCCCCTCTCGCGTGATCTGCGAGATTCACATTGGCGGGTCACGCTGGCGGGTTATATTTTTATATATAGTTTTTTCTTTAAAAAAGCATATCATGGTTATACCTCAAAACAATAAAACAGGGAATATCCGCAAAAGTCAAATCCAGGCCAGAGGTCCGTATACCAGATGTACGGAAATGGTATAGTCAAGCTTAACTTGTTAAACAAGGCTTCTACCAAAAAAAAAAAAAAAAAGAACACTTCAGGAGAATGAATTAAATACAAAAATTAAGGTTCTTTTGGATTATTGTCTATGAATGTGTGGCCGCACCCTGGCCTCATCATCCTGCATCCAAAAGTAAAGATCCAATACGGCTCATAGCTCAGACTGACATTCAGGCAAATCGATGGGGACACTGTTGGTTGGGGAGCTCAGGCTTCTCGTAGAGTTCAAAAGCATTTCCAGAACGACCTATGCGAGATGCTAAAGCTTTGCTATTCTTTGGAAAGATCAAAATACCTCATTGACCGACCCAACGTCACCATAGTGGTGCCGTACAGAAACTCCGTATACATCAGCGGATTACTAGCGAAGTACCTGAAATATTGAGAAATGGCCAGGCCATACCTAGTGATGGCACTCCGGTGTCTATCGGCGTTTCCCCATCCCTACTCTCCGCTCAGGAGAATTTGGATGGCCTAGCCCAAGCTTTACATAAATGCGATGTATGTTCACAGGAACCTATTTTTAACTTGTATTTGCTAAAATTCTTTTGGTTCATGTTAAAAAGTAAACAGATGTTATAAGATTCTCTGCTATTGGAGGAAGTGCTATGGGAACGCTGGTATCCCTTGAGTGTCATAGTTAAATTATTTTATAAGGAACTACTCAAAGAAATGGTACATGGATTGTTTTAGAAGTAAAATATTACAAAGCGATCATTAAATTATTTAATATGTAAAAAATTATGTTAGTGGGTGGATTTACAGGGTTGGATTTTAAGGAAAATCTAAAATACATATTCTATCCCGTTGCTTAGGTTATGTGTGATCCAAGAATGAAAGGGTTATTCAGAGAGAGCCGATCTGGTCCTGAAATTGCACTTAACAGTGAATTTCCCCAAACAGTGCATTTTCGTGGCCATTCGGCTATTCAGAAAGCAGGCAGTTAGCCAAATTTTGGTGAATTGCCAGCAAAATACAGTGCCTGTTCGAGGCATTGAAATCCCCATAAAGAAGCAAAGGTTAATCTATTTCGAGAACACGAACAGCAGTTCAATCTGCAGATTTAACCAGGCGAATCCCATAGGTTTCAATGTTAAAAATATTCCCGTTTTTATTCAATATATAATAAACTATTTATTCTTTCAATCTGCAACAAAGACTTTTTTTTTTAAAAAAAAAGGATTGTTAATTTTTTGGGATTTTTTTAAAAAAAAATTTAAATGGCATTTTTTCCTTTTTTTCCGTAACAACAGACCTTTTTTATTATTATTCACTGGACCTTATATGTTAATTCTAGACATTTTCATCCAGTAGTTTGTTTTGCATACAGCATTTCAAATTTGTCACTTTCAATCTTTTTTTACCTTATTTTTTTTGCCCCATTTGTTGGCTTGAGGCATTTTTCCGGCTGGTGGTCGGCGCTGTGCTCGGCGGATAGTCGGCTTTTTCTGGACGCAGATCGGATCGGCGGGTTTGCGATGGCTTATCGGATTTGATCTGATCTTTTATCAGATCGAATCTGATAAATTATGCGAATTTAAAAAATGCAAAACAGCGACTTTATCGGAGCCGATAATTTTAGCGTCTTCCCAGTGGCTTATCGGATTTTATTCGGCGGTTTTGCGGAGTGTTTTTTTTTTTTCCCCTCAATCTGCGGTTTTGCGGCGGCTTTTCACCGCAGGTTCGGGGAAATTTGATTCCCCGAAGTGCGGGGAACGAGAAAATCTCTCTGAAGGACCCCATTGGATTTCAGCCCCATGAGGAAGCCTATCTGCATGTGAAAATTGCAGGACTTTTTATATTTCCTCAAATTGTTTTGCTTTGCCATATGTGTGACTCTCTCTCTTTATATGTTAATATGAATGTACTGATAGCCGTAAGGATGCATGTACATTTTATTGGATTATAGTTATCGTACCTTGAAGGTAATTGCTACTGACAGATTATGCATTTCTAAAGAGCTACATCCATAAAGCAACATTTCCAAATTGCATTCATGTGTCCTTTGATCTCACTGGAACACTGCTAGCATACATTAATGCATTTATAGTAATACTTTAATCATGTGTGTGTGACCTGCAGGAAAAAAAAGCGTAAAGTGAGTGCTGCAAAAAACAAAAAGTGCAAGGTTGACATAACGGCCTAAATTCCTACTCTACAAAATTACTAGTCATAAAAGAGGACAATCCATGCGGCGCATAAAATGAGGTGACCATAGAACAATAAAAATACTTCTAATAATACTGGTGCGTCCTTTTTCTTCTTTTTGATGTCTCTCAAACACAAAATGAACAAAACACAAAAAAATAATACCAGGTAATTCAAAGAGATCCGAATTGCTTGAGAAAGGTAACCGAACGCTGAAAATCAGCGTTCGGTTACCTTTCTAGGCCATTCGGCTATTCAGAGAGCAGGCAGTTTGCCAAATCCTGCCGAATTGCCTGCACATACAGTGCCTGTCTGTTCAAGGGCAGTGAAATCCCCATGAAAAAGCACTGCTTCGGCTATTAAGAGAACAAAAACCAGCACTGAAAGGTTCCCCTAATGCCCTGCCATTCGGTGGTTTAATTCGGCAGGTTTATTCAGGAGAATCCCATAGGCTTCAATGTTAAAAATATTCCCGTTTTAATTAAATATCTAATAAACCGATAAAGATTTTTTAGGATATCTTAAGCATTTTTCTTATTTTTTTTTTTTAAAGTTTACTTATTTTTTCTGTAACAGCCCTTTTTATTATCATTCCCTGGACCTCATATGTAAATTTCAGACATTTTCGATCAGTAGTTTCTTTGCAAACAGCGTTTCACTTTTAAATCATTCATGCAAACTGTTTTCCTAATTTATTCACTGCCCTCTTCTGCGGTGTCAACTTTTTCCGGCGGCTTTGCTGCGTGTGATCAGCTCCTGCTCGGGTTTTTCCGTGTTTTTGCGGGTTTTCGGCGTGCATTCGCCGGGTTTTGCGGTTAGTTTTTGTCAGGTTTGCGGTAGCTTTTCCCTGCAATTCGGGGACCCTGTGGTGCTTGCTGAATACACCGCAGGGTCACCGAAATGGGATTGGCATATCGAACCGAATTGAAGAGAACGAAAAGTCACCGAATATGCGGTGACTTTTCGAATCTCTTTGAATTACCCTGATAGTGCAGCTTGTAAAGAAGAACAATCCCGCCCCTCGAGCCAGAATTCATTAAGGCTCTGTGCAACGTAAGTTTCTTTCCTTATACGTTGAAGGATTGGATTGGTTCTTCTTTACAAGCTGCACTATTATTTTTTTTGTGTTTTGTTCAATTTGTCTTTGAGAGACATCAATAGATGAAAAAGGACACACAAGTATTATTATATGTACTTTTATTGATTCAACTCCACATTTTTTTTCTCCACTGGACTTTGTGTACTTGCATGTGCAGCTTGATTATCACTATACACACTTTTTATAGTTCTAATTTTATTGTTCTATTGTCCCTCATTTTCCACGCCGTATGGATTGTCCACTTTTACAAATTGTTATAGATGGCACACGTTTTTGTTGTTTTTTTATTTCTGCTGATTTTCTCCATTTAGGCAGTATTTTGTTGTAAGTACTTTGACAATCGCAACAGATTTGTCTTTAATTGGATATTCATTGAGATCGCGCTCGCACATAGTTTTAGTTTCGTCTAGAAAATTATTGGCTGCACAGACTCCGTTTGGGACACTTGTCCTGTTGTCCTTTTTTGTGATTTTTGTCCCCCTTCCCAACTATAGAATCTGGTTGGAGCAAACTGCAAAAAATTTAACATCTGTGTGCAATAATGCTAAGCTTTTCCAAAAAACAATTTTAAAAACAATCTGCTTCACTTTGCTTTGGTCAAAGAATCTTTGTTCCTCATCTGCTTCAAGGTAAAGAGCATTAACACTGACTGTATCTCTGTAAACATTAAGTTACGGGTAAGCAAGTATTTTGTACTGAATTTACAAAACAAAAACATTCCTACAGTGCAAACACTATTGAAATAGGGGTTGTTTGCCTACTGTATTCTGAGGATAAGTTAGTTGTTTCAATATGGGAAATACACAGGCAGAATCTGTTGCCTAAAATGCAGCAGAATGTTGGCGTTTAGGATTAACATTAACTCTAAATGTAACCTTAACACAAATGGCAACCTAACCCTAACCCTTGTTTCTAATAGGGATGTGCGTTTCGGGTTTCGGAATTTCGGAATTTTCACGAAATTTCCCGATTCGTGTTTTCGGATGCGGCCGAATTTCCGAAAAATTTTAGATCCGAAAATTTCAGATCCGAAATGTTTTCCGAGCCGAAACGAAATATTTTCGGATTTTTCGAATGGACTTGAAATGTGTCAAACGAGGAGAACAGATTTTCCGAAAAACGAAAATTTTCCGAAAAACTAAAATTTTGTAAAAACGAACATTTTCTGAAAAACTAAAATTTTTCGAAAAAACTAAAAGTCGATACAAAAAACGGGCAAAATGACACGAAAAATACGAAAAATGGTCGATATTCCGAAAAATGTGCAATTCCGAAAAACGAAAATTTTCAAAATTACGAAAAGTCGATACAAAAACCGAGCCCAGTGACACGAAAATACGAAAAATGGTCGAAATTCCGAAAAAAAAAGTACCCGAAAAACGGGCCGAACCGAATCGAATCGAAACCGAAATCGGTCGAAACGAGCCGAATCGAAAAGTTTAAAAATCCGAAAAATCGAACCGAATCGAACCGAAAAAAAAATCGGTGCACAAGCCTAGTTTCTAACCTCAGTCCTAGTTTCTGCTGTGTAACCCTAACCCAATTTGTCTGTCTTTGCTACTTTGCTATTCTCTGCCGGCACTGGCATGCACAGCCCGTTACATTAGAGTGTGAGCCCTTAGAACATTTATTAACTGTAAACTTAGGTTTAGAAGATTTTGCTTAAAAGGCACATTTTTCATTCGAAATAACGAGTCTCTAACCAGAGATACTGTCAGTTTTAATGTTATTTATCATGAACCAGATAAGGGACATCTAAAATGTTCGTGTAGGAGGTGAAAAAGGACCTCTTCGTCATCTTTTTGGGCACACCAGGCAACACCCCTGTGCACGCCTATGGGCATAACCATTGTTTATGCTGAGATACAGTCAGCATTCATGTAAATTATCATGAAACAGGTAAGAAACATCCAAAATATCTAATGTAGGAGTCAAAGATGAACCCTTCACCCAACATTAGGGTGTGCCTGGGCATAGGTGGTAAGCATCCACAGAATAACTTACAGGACTTACAGGATCGCTCAGAGTTTTAAGAGTGAGTCTATAATGTAGCTAACATAAAAGAAGAAAAAAATCTTTTTAGTTAGCTAATAGAAGCCAATTGATGTATACAGATACAGTGCATTTTCTTTTCAATAAACGACCACCTATCTATCGACTGAAATGCACATCCTGGAAGCCCTTGATGGATCCATTCAATGTCCTTGGGGTGACAGGAGACATGTTTTTTTCATTCTATTTCAACATTTTGTGAGTATTTTTATTAATGACTCAAGCTTCACAGTGCGGTAATTATCATATCAGAAATGGCTAGTATCATACAGAGCAGTGTTTCTCAACTCCAGTCCTCAGGACCCACTAACAGGCCAGGTTTGCAGGATATCTGAAGCATAGCCCAGGTGATCTAGTTAGCTGCTCAGCGATTGCAGGATTCAGTCTGCATTTCCCCAAGGTAATCCTTAAAATCTGGCCTTTAGTGGGTCCCGTGGACTGGAGTTGAGAAACTCTGCTATAGAGTATTTAATGAACTCGCTAAGAAATTGTTTTGGCTAACCCTTCCAACAGGTATATGAAAATATTTTCAAGTAAGTAAAATAGATTCTTACTGGATTTTTCATACATTATGTTGTTAGTGCCATTTCACATGTGTCGAAACGACTTTCCACATTCCTTGAATCCAGTGGGACAGTAATTTGTAAATGGGTCTACTGTGACCCTTCGCCTGTCCTGCGCATGCGCACTTTATTCCATGAAGTCAGGATTCTGTTGCTAACCCTCTAGCACAGGGATCTCAATCTCTGACCGCCCCCTCACCCTGATGTTGGTGGCCTACAATTCCCATAATTCTTTGAATGCAATCAATGGCCAGGTAATTATGGGAGTTCTAGTGCAGGAACATCTTGGGGGCCCAGAGTTTGAGATCCCGGCCTTTGTAGTAGCCATGAGTGTTGATTTTGCAATCAGTCACTGGCAAACCATTGATTTGCCAGCAGCTCGAGTTGCAATACATTCGAGCCACAATCTGATAAACTGCGGTGCTTAGCTCCACTGGCATTATCTGCTCCAGGAGTCCATCGGAGATCTCGCTAGACATGTCCTGACCCGGCCAAGACGGAGTAGAGTTGCCACCTTTTCTTCAAGACAAACCCGAACACTCTAGTGTTGGGCTTGGGCAGCAATTTTTATTTTTTTCAGAGCGTATACATTATGCGTATATTTTGTGTTTAAATAACATTTCAAATCCTATGGAGTTATTCAACTTTCCAACTATTTTTACTGTAGAAAACCAGTGTTTGTGCTTTAAAAGACTTTCTGTAAATAGAGAATTTTACACTGGTTTGTATATGGCACACTCCTATGCATGATGGCAGAATGGTATTATGGCGCACTCCTATGCATGGCACACTGTATGTATATGTGGTATATGGCACACTACTGCTGGTGAGTGGGGGGGATTTACTTTTTATTGAGATCAGGTTAATTAATTTGTTGACTTGTCACTTCTTGGAGCCTGAGGAAAATGGTTCCAGATTCCAGAATGATTCCAATCCAGCACCTTGCAAGCACAGCACAGAGCAGCTCCTGCTGTGCTCAGAACTCGTCTCACTCAGGTTGGGGTGGCCCTGCTGCCAGCCTCTCCCAACAAATAAGTGTGTGGTCTGGTCCCTGAACTTCATCATGTGTGCTGCCCTGAGCAGGAGCAAGTGGCTGATGGGAGGAGGCGGACCTGGCAGAGTGGGGAGGAATGGAAGAGATGTCACTACACCATCCACTCCCTCTTGTCAGTGACTGGTGCGGAGCGTCCGTCTCTCACTCGCACACAGCGCTGACTGCGTTCGAGTGATTATTCAAGGAGCGGCAGCACTGCACAAACCTCTGCTGCTCTGCAGCTGCTTATGTAATAGCCGCGGCATGTGTGGGATGCGGGCAGCACACGGGTCCGTGCTGAGTCATGTGGCCGGGTGACAAGGGATCTGAAACATGGATTCATGAGTCGAAAAACAGACTTTCCAGCGGGTGAAACCCATACAGGTCTGAACCCTGCGATGGAGGGATACATGGAGGATCAATGGGAAGTATTTGTTCCAAGTGATCCTCTGCCTATAGAGTGAGGAAGAGGCGGATTGTTCCCCTTTCTCCACTGAGGGATGTGAGGTGTGTATGGTGTTTTTAGTAGAGATGTGCATTCATTTCGGAAAAATTCGAAATTTAGAACGAAATTTGATAATTTGTATTTCGGAAGTACCTCCGAATAACGAGTCTATACGATACGAACTCGAAACGAAATGGTATATAACTAATTTATTTTGTTTTACACGGTGTCATCATCATAAAAGAAAAATTTGAATAACTGATATCAACTATCGAATTGATCTTAACTTACAATACAATCGACTGCAGGATTTCTCACGCGCAGCCCCCACTCTCTGGAACGCTCTCCCTCGTACTGTCAGACTTTCCCCTAACTTCTCTTCCTTCAAACGCTCCCTGAAAACATTCCTATTTAGGGAAGCCTACCACCAAACTCACTGACACAACCATCAATCACTCTCCCCTTACAGTCCTCTCCTCCTGTTTCCAACCCCAACCCTCCTAGATTGTGAGTTCCTACGGGAATAGGGCCCTCATCTCCTCCTGTACTGTTTGTCAAATGTTGTTCAATGTATTGTAACCCTGTCTATACTATGCCTATTGTACAGCGCTGCGGAATATGCTGGCGCTTTATAAATAAAGAATAATAATAAATACAAGTAATAGTAAGCAAAGGACTTTATGAAACAAATTAATTTTGTTTCACTGTTTAATTTGACTCAAATACTAAATCTGTGACACAGCTTAAAATTTAACCCTAGCTTTTCTTTTAACAGCAAAATTTGATTAATTGGGGTTTTATTTACTGATCCAAAATTTGAATTGATATCAACTATCAAATTGATATATGAAATTCGAAATTTCAAATCGATACGAAACGAAATTAGTAACCAAATTCCAAAAACAAAATGATTTAAAAACGTAACGAAACTTAAGCTAAACTAAACATATTTTTCAGCCATGCACATCCCTAGTTTTTAGGTGGGTTTAGGTATGTGTGTTATGTGCAGAAACGCAATCCCTTAACACCAGTGTCTGAAAAACGTTTGTAGCGCTCACTCCCGGAGGAGCCGCTGAAAATGAAGCACGGGTCAGTCTCCCTGCACTAGGGAATAAATATACTCCAGCACCGTTGTGGATTTTATAAATTATATAGTTTACTAAAGTAAAAGGCATATAATGAGACACGGTGTTCGTAGATATATTTACAGTATTTCGTATCGCGGTAAACGCGCAGCGGAAAAAGGAATACGAGGCTTCGTATTTCGGGAAAATGCGCAGCCGAACATAAAAATACAATGCTTCGTAATTTCGTGAAACGCGCAGCGGAAAAACAAAATAATATTCGAATCTTTACCCCTTTTTGGGATATTAGGTAGGCTTGTGCACCGATTTTTTTTTCGGTTCGATTCGGTTCGATTTTTCGGATTTTTAAACTTTTCGATTCGGCTCGTTTCGACCGATTTTGGTTTCGATTCGATTCGGTTCGACCTGTTTTTCGGGTACATTTTTTTTCGGAATTTCGACCATTCTTCGTATTTTCGTGTCACTGTGCTCGGTTTTTGTATCGACTTTTCGCTTTTTCGAAAAATTTTCGTTTTTCAGAAAATTTTCGTTTTTACAAAATTTTCGTTTTTACAAAATTTTCGTTTTTCGGAAAATTTTCGTTTTTCGGAATTGCACATTTTTCGGCATATCGACCATTTTTCGTATTTTTCGTGTCATTTTGCCCGTTTTTTGTATCGACTTTTCGTTTTTTCGAAAAATTTTCGTTTTTCAGAAAATGTTCGTTTTTACAAAATTTTCGTTTTTCGGAAAATTTTCGTTTTTCGGAAAATTTTCGTTTTTCGGAACATCTGTTCTCCTCGTTTGCCACATTTCAAGCCCATTCGAAAAATCCGAAAATATTTCGTTTCGGCTCGGAAAACATTTCGGATCTGAACTTTTCGGATCTAAAATTTTTCGGAAATTCGGCCGCATCCGAAAACACGAATCGGGAAATTTCGTGAAAATTCCGAAATTCCGAAACCCGAAACGCACATCCCTAATATTAGGGAGTGAGTCCCGCACAGGTTAAGTCCCGGACTGTAAGTGTATGTGTGTGTTATGGTACCCGGGTACTATTCAACTGGCCAGTGAATCTCTTAAACGATGTCTTCGACTAGTCAAGTTGGGGCCCTGTGGGTTTTAGAAATAAACAGCAGCGTGCTTTCTTGACTTTATAAACCGGCCTTGAAGGCCTCTCACCCATCCGCTCGATCACCAAGGTTCCTCTGACCCAGGACGTCCCTCCGCTCGGTGTCTTGCTGGGATACTGGCTACTGGATCCGTTGTCTGGCTCTCTTTGCTCCGACAGTGGCTGGTCCAGTTACCGCCTGCTCTCCCATCCAATGGACCTGCGGTACTCCTCACTCGGGGGTCCTCCGCTTCCTTGACAGCTCGCTTGTGTAATGCCTGTGGATCACTGGGTCTCCTTCTTCCTGAGGCTGGATAACCCAATCTGGAATCCCGGTAGGCCCCACCTGTGCTCCGGCCTAGTCTCTGCTCCGCTCTGCAATACTGTGTCCTGTCTCATGCACTCCCTGGCGCGCTCTGCCAGCTATCTCCACGAGGCTCAGGATGTACAGCGTCTGTGTCCCACCCACTTCCTGTGTCTGTTCGCAAAGCATGCAGGGAAACGTAGTCCCAATGTTCAGTGTCTCTTATCGCGCTTGTCTCCCTCCGGTGGCCAAAAATAGGTACTGCCACAGCAAGGTTTTAAACACAGCGCTACACGTTATTTGGACCTCAGTGACGTCAGACGCAGATGGGGAACAACCTGGTTGGAATAGCTCATTCTCAATCTGCTGGGGCCACATTGGTGTCTCCCATATAAAGTATAGGAGACTTTAATGTACAGTAACCTGACATAACATCCAAGATGCAAGCTGAGCTTGCGTTTTGAATAGGGCGAGTTAACAATAAGCACAGCTCTCGAGCACTGTGCTTTGCGGCCAGGTTGTGATCTGGTCAGAGTTATGTTTAAAAAGTTAAAATGTTAGTATTTTTCCATTGCTTGGTGCATTTAAATGGGCGATATGAAAGACCTATTCAGTCCGCTGTTATGATCTCTTTTTGTGATTCATAGCTCAATTTTAATATCTATTTCTTGTCTTCACTCTGCGGAGATCTTGAACTGTTTAGAGCTAAAATAAATAGTGTTCAGCCCTTTGTAACAGGCCAGTCTCTCGCCTGCAATAAAATGCAAATTAAAAAGGGAAGCTTTCCAAAAGCAACCCACATGTTATAGTCTTGACCTTTTTTCGTGAGCCGTAATGGCAACATGCAGAACAATGGAGAATATAATGCTGGGCTGTAGATCTGTAACCTCAACACTTGTTTTTTTTTCTTCCAATTTTTAGCTGGTCTATGAGGGATTTATGGTATGACAGCTGGATGGCAGGTGTGTTGTATTGACCCCTAATATAGAGTGCATGTTATTATATGTAAAATAAAATTGAAAACCAAAATTTAAAATTTTCAAACCACTTTACAGTTTAGTATGTGCAACTTATAGTTTAAATACAGCAGAATAATATTAGACAGTATTTATGTAGTAATATAACGGTGTCGCTCATCTAGAAGGGCTGATGATGTTAAACCTCCACTAACAAGGGCAGCAATTCTGTATGACCGTGTTCTTAATCAGTTTAAGGACACCATTTGATTGCATGAGCATTGGCGTCACTAGGGTTGGTGTCACCCGGTGCGGTAACTTATGGTGTCACCCCCCCCCCCCCGCGTTTTACGTTTTTTTTTTAAACTACTGTTACTCATAAGTCAGTACTCCCATATAACCCTGAATGCTCATAATACACGGCGCACATTACTGTGAGGTTTATTGCTGTGGAGCTCTGTGATATGCTCATACACAAATTTTGGCAAACTGACCGCAAGTATGGTGCCTGATCGAAGGCAGTCCCCACAGAGGGACAGTAAAAGTCCCCACAGAGACACCGAACAGCAAAGAAATGTCCTGATGTCCAGTGTTTTCATTTGGCAGGTTTATTCAGGCGAACGAACACCATAGGTTTCAATGTTAAAAATATTCCTGCTTTTATCCAATATCTAATAAACCGTTTATTCCTTTAATCCATAGTAAAAAATCTCTTTGTTGATTTTATTTTTTCAGTACCTTTTAGGCATTTTTCAAAAAAATCTAATAGCAATTTTTTTTCTGTAACAGACCTTTTTATTATCATTCATAGGAACTTATATGTTAATTCCAGATATTTTCGTTCAGTAGTTCTTTTTAAAACTGCAGGCGACTGGTTTACGGCAGCATTCGGTGGCTGATTCCCCTGCACTTCAGGGACCCTGTGGTGAGTTCACCGGGGAAATTTGATTCCGCTAAGTGCGGGGAACAACAGAACCTTGAAATGTCTGCATCATTTCGGTGCTCTGTGAATATCCTTTTTGTGGTGTTTTTTTTGCCACCCCCTGGAAAGTGCCAACCTAAGCCTTGCGTTACCCAGGACATACTTGAAAATGAGAGAATTATCAATGTATCCTTCCTGGTAAAATATTTTTGTGTTAATTTTTTTTGGAGGTCACCGTAGGGGGGTGGTGTCACCCGGTGCAGGCCACATCCCCCAGCGACGCCCCTGTGCATGAGTCCTTTAATACATGTTTAATCCTACTAAAACATTCAACTCAACCAACAGATCCTACAAGAGCTCTGCCGATCTGGTGCTATTATCCTCTATCTCAACTCTCTGTTCATTTGAACAGACCATCAGAATTTTATTTATTCTCTTCAAAACTAGCACTGACCAAACCATGGTCTAAAATGGCAACATGTCCGTCCTTGTCATACTAAACCCGATGCCTCCAAAGATGTTTCCTAACAGCTGAGCGATACCTGAGGTATGTTCCGTTTCTCCACTACTAATTCCTGCTTCAAAACCAGTATTTTAAGGTGTGCACACATGTTACATTTCTTTCATAGAAACTGTAAGTAATCACAAACTGGTAATGTCATTGTCTTATAACCATGGAGTAGAAGGATCCAATCCAAATCCAGAGTACCTGTGCCAAAAGTGTCCTCAACAAAGGCACCTAATGGATACATAGTATCATACTTCAAAATAACCTCTACATAGCATACAGGTAACGTCTCTGCTCTACAGCGTGATAAAATCCAGTGGGCTGAATCGTTGGTATCCTAGTGTATAAAGCATCTAATAGAAGACACTTCAACGGAGTCTACAAGTGCTTTTACTTCTTGGTTTCTTTGACTCCAACTGTAGCGAAGCAGGTTTGAATCCCGATCAGAACACATCACCAGTATGTCTCTGCTTTACAACTGTGGAGAAGACTGTCCACCTCACCACAGACTCTACAGCCGTGGAAAATCAAGCTTTGATCCCGGTCAGAACACCTCACCCACAATTATCTTTGGGCAAGATCATTCACAAATATGGTTCTACTTCTACATCTCAGCCCTTTTGTCTTGCTTATCAAGCATTTTTCTAATCTCCTATACATTTCATCTCATAATCCCAAACACCTATTCAACACCTTCAACTCTCTATTCTGTTTGAAGTTGGTCAGCTACTTGGCAAGATTCTTCACAAACAAAATACACCAGATACGAAATTAAATCTCACAGTCCTTGTCCTTGCTTCCTCAACCTTCAGCATGTATTTTCTCCTACGCCGTATTCATTCTTTTCGGCGACCGAACGGCGGTTTGTCTTCTTTCTCTACCACCTGTCCCCTTAATCCCATTTCCTTACACCTTATCAGAAATCGTTTGACTTCAACTGCACCATCCTAGACCCATTCCTTTAATCTTTTTATCTTCTGGTTTCAGCTGTGAAGAGAACAACGTTGAATGATGATTTTGACAGTGAAGTAGTATAAAGCAAGATGTGGCACGGAGAGTGATTAAATGGGAAGCTTTGGTGGGAATCAGGGTTTGGTGGGAAACGAGAGTAAGTGGGAAAAGCTGAGAAAATGGGATGCTTGAGCATTGAAGAAGACTTGGCTGGAAGGTTGAATAGCTAAGGAAATAATAAGACTGGGCAATGAAGGCAAGAATATGAAGGGCCCTATTACATTCTTGACGCAAAAACGCACGCAGAACACGTGAATTTTTGTGCGAAGCGTTAAACGTTAATGCGCGTAAATCACCGGTGGTATTACAATCCTCGCGCATTTTTCCATCCGTCGAGCAATAACGTGCGTAAAACAGACGCGCAAAAATGCACGTGCAGCAACGTTGCGCGCAGAAATCAGTGTGCGGACTGTTTTTTCAAGTGATTCAGCCAATCAGAATTAAGAACCACAATTGTCTCACGTTAAGTTTTTGCGCCTGTCAAAGTCAATCTGCGCATATAGGAACAAAAAGAAGAAAAGTAAGCCCGACAGGGCTGAAACCACTGACAGCAATAATTACTTTCTTTTTTAAGCACCTTACTTTTTTGCTTCTTTGGTTCAATCTGCGCATATATGCTGCATCAATAAAAAAAAACATGCACAACTTCTCAAATTTATTGGTTTGGTATGTGTAGAATGTGTAACTATACTTTGCTGCGTATTTTTTTTTTTGGCCTGGTGTATTTGGTTTTGGCCAGGTCCCGTCAGATTTGCCATTAACACCAGCTTTTAGGAGTTGCAAAAATTATGCGCGCAAAGGCTGTGCGTTACAAACTGCGCATAGATTGTAATACCATCCGCGTACCAGCGCACAAACGCATTTGCGCTCACAATGTTAAGTATAGGACTCGTGAAGTACAGTAAGTTCGCGCAGGTTCATCCACTGTAGACGTATACGCGCGTTTGTTGCGTTGAGATTGTAATACGACGTTCTGCACAAAGGGTTTTGCCCCTCACGTAAATGCGTTTTTGCGTGGGCGCAAACGTATGCGCGAAGATTGTAATAGGGCCCAAGATTGGGTGTTGTAGAAGGGCTAATGGAGAAACTAAATGAGGGGGAGGAATAACTGGATTGATATCTGTCATGGAATCCCAAGAAGAGGGGAAATAAAATAATGATCATGTTGAGGAAAATTTCGAAAGAGGTTTCAGGACACATGTTTTTTGCCGACTCCACACTAGATGCGGATTTCCACATACCATTACAACGGCATATCCAGGTGGAAGAGGAACTACATTTCCATAACTGTTCTAGAATAATTTTCTTGATGACCTTGTTTGGCGTGTGACGCTATACAGCTTGATCCATTCTCAATGTGGTCAAACACAACATCAAGCTTCAACAGATTTTCATTAGGCTAGTTTCTTCCCTAGCAATGGTTTTTCAGCTGCTTTTATATTCCTAATTCTTCTTGACATGGCTGTGATTTCTTTCCAACACAGACTTCAAAAGGCATTCATTACCCGAGAGGCTAATCATGAGCTAGTTTTACTTCTGCCATTGAAGTCTGTGCAGTAATTAGACTTGTATCTCTTGATATAACGAACAGGCAAAGCTTTCACTGTAAACATCCTAATAATCATGTATTTATTTTTTTTAAGTCTTAAAAATTAGAACAATGAGCATCATAGCAGTAACATAAGGATGAAACGGCAAGAAATATTGTGCCCACTTTGAGAATGTATCAAAGTGCTGAAAACGAGCCTTTTTATATTTTATTTTTTGTTTTGATTAAAATCCGTGTCTGAACTTTACCGTTGTTGGGAGTATGTTTCTCTCCTTCTCTTGTAGTGTATTTTTTAAGATGGCTTTATTCATTTTTTGAAAGTGCTGAATTGGTGACATGGCAGTAGAATCTGCGCAGTTGAGAATGGCAATTTTATCATGCCAGATCAGGGTTTTTATAAGCCTTTTAATTACCCTGGTAGTTTGCCAAACAGCTCTGGTGGTTGGGTTCAGTTCCATGTGGACAATCAATTTTTATCTCTGATTGTGTAAGAATTACAGGCCGGGTGATTCATTCAAGATGAAATTTTCACAGAGCCTTCAACATTTATAGATTTAATGACTGTGAACATGGTAGTCGACTGAATGAGTCATATACACAAGTTTCTTCATTTCGTCTGATTTAAAGTTGAATCACATAGGGAACTCTTTTTATTTATTTTTTAATCTATTCCATTAAAATAGCCAGCACTATTATTGTGAGTGATTAACTCCTATAAATATATTGTATCTCGCTTTAGTCTTTTATATGAGATGGAATCGCTGTAAACCAAAGAGGATCTGCTACTGGTACAGGTTTACAAGATTACCAGTAATAAGGGCATTAATGATTTACACCATCCCTACCAGAGATTATAAGCGAAACTAGAAGGATGCAACACATGGGTAGCATCCATTGCTCAGTCTGGGAATATGTCCATACAGACATTTAAGACGTTTAAGAAATAGGCTCTGGGTCAGCAGCTGGTCTGTTCTTTTTTTAAACATTTTGTTTTAATAAATTTTTAAAGACCACATCCCGAAGTCCTGAGCGGTTTTTATTGGGTTTTTACAACAAAAAATCCATGTGCATTCCACCTTGAGCTCCTTTTAGCTCCACCAAGAGTAAGTTTTGACTTGGCAAAATAAAACGCAAACTGTATGCTCTGATTTGCACAAGTAAAGTGCCTTCTTTCCTTCTCCTTTTCATATGTCTCTATCTACATCATATGACCGGAGAAAACAACATTGCTATAAGCATAGGCGTGCGCAGCCTATTGCATTAGGGTGTGCACCCAAAAGCTCATACATACATACATACAACGACACACACACACCATTACTATCAGGGTTATTCAAAGAGATTCGAAAAGTCACCGCACGTTCGGTGACTTTTCGTTCTCTTCAATTCGGTTCCTTTTGCCGATCCCATTTCGGTGACCCAGGGAAAAGCTGCCGCAAACCTGACGAAAACTAACCGCAAAACCCACCGAATGCACGCCGAAAACCCCCAAAAACATCTGGATTAACCTGCTGAAAACCGGAGCTGAACGCAGCTGAGACCGCAGACGAGGGAGGTGAATAAATTAGCAAAACCGTTTGTATGAATCTGTGAAAATGAAACGCTGTTTTTTCCGGTGGAAAAACTCAGCAATGTGCAGTGTGTATGAGCGTATCACAGAATCCACAGCAATAAAACCAAGCAATGTGCGGTGTGAATGAGCATATCACAGAATTCACAGCAATAAAACCAAGCAATGTGCGGTGTGAATGAGCGTATCAGAGAATCCACAGCAATAAAACTCAGCAGTATGCAGTGTATGTGTATCACAGAATCCACAGCCATAAAACTCAGCAGTATGCAGTGTATGTGTATCACAGAATACACAGCCATAAGGCTAGGGTCAGACTAGCGCATTTTTAACGTGCGTTTAGCCGCACGAAATCACGGCCGTGCTAGCAGCAAATGACGTCCAATGCCGGGGAACATACGACGAACGGCCGCACGAAAGTTCGTCCGCGCAACGCAAGTGGCCAACGAACGCATTTTTTCGAGAACGTCAAACCGCTACTACTGACGTACAGAGTGCGCTGCGTCTGCATAGCGGCGTGTGTGCGTGATTAGGAGACGTCAGACGCTGCTAATGTCCGGCTAACATAACGTCCAGACTCAAAAAGTGTTTTATTGAGGATCCGTACAAAATCACGGACGAGAATGCGCATCGTATGACCGCTATCGCGTATTCCGTGAAAAAATACGTACGTTCGTTCGACCGTACTTTTCTACGGGCAACGTGAAAAATGCGTTCGTCTGACCCTAGCCTAAAACTCAGCAGTATGTGTATCACAGAATCCACAGCCATAAAACTCAGCAGTATGTGTATCACAGAATCCACAGCCATAAAACACAGCAGTAGGTGTATCACAGAATCCACAGCCATAAAACTCAGCAGTATGTGTATCACAGAATCCACAGCCATAAAACACAGCAGTATGTGTATCACAGAATCCACAGCCATAAAACACAGCAGTATGTGTATCACAGAATCCACAGCCATAAAACTCAGCAGTATGTGTATCACAGAATCCACAGCCATAAAACTCAGCAGTAAGTGTATCACAGAATCCACAGCCATAAAACTCAGCAGTAAGTGTATCACAGAATCCACAGCCATAAAACTCAGCAGTATGTGTATCACAGAATCCACAGCCATAAAACACAGCAGTATGTGTATCACAGAATCCACAGCCATAAAACTCAGCAGTATGTGTATCACAGAATCCACAGCCATAAAACACAGCAGTAGGTGTATCACAGAATCCACAGCCATAAAACTCAGCAGTATGTGTATCACAGAATCCACAGCCATAAAACACAGCAGTATGTGTATCACAGAATCCACAGCCATAAAACACAGCAGTATGTGTATCACAGAATCCACAGCCATAAAACTCAGCAGTATGTGTATCACAGAATCCACAGCCATAAAACTCAGCAGTAAGTGTATCACAGAATCCACAGCCATAAAACTCAGCAGTAAGTGTATCACAGAATCCACAGCCATAAAACTCAGCAGTATGTGTATCACAGAATCCACAGCCATAAAACACAGCAGTATGTGTATCACAGAATCCACAGCCATAAAACTCAGCAGTATGTGTATCACAGAATCCACAGCCATAAAACTCAGCAGTAAGTGTATCACAGAATCCACAGCCATAAAACTCAGCAGTAAGTGTATCACAGAATCCACAGCCATAAAACTCAGCAGTATGTGTATCACAGAATCCACAGCCATAAAACACAGCAGTATGTGTATCACAGAATCCACAGCCATAAAACTCAGCAGTATGTGTATCACAGAATCCACAGCCATAAAACTCAGCAGTAAGTGTATCACAGAATCCACAGCCATAAAACTCTGTGTTTAAAAATATTTTGAATACACTATTAAAAAATATTTTTGATATATAAAAATTGCCCCCTCTTCTGCTCACCTTTGTTTTTTCTGCTTGCAGGGAGGGGGTTGAATATGTATCATTGGTGGTCCAGTGGCACAGAGGGGGGGGTCGAGGAGGGGGAACCCGGCTGGCCGCATCTGATGGATAGCCGCCGGGACCCCTCATTTCCGCGGGCCTGGCGGCAGCCTCCGCTTCCCTGGTGGTCCCTGGGGTTCGTGGGGTGCTGCACTGCGATCTGTGCATGGCGCACAGACCGCACAGCACATCCCTCGCTGACACGAGCGGCCGGCGATCTCTGATGACCTGTCACCTGACCGCCGGCGCTTACTGACTGTGTCAGAGCGCCGGCGGTCAGGTGACAGGTCATCAGAGATCGCCGGCCGCTCGGGTCAGCGTGGGATGTGCTGTGCGGTCTGTGCGCCATGCACAGATCGCAGTGCAGCACCCCACGAACCACAGGGACCACCAGGGAAGCGGAGGCTGCCGCGAGGTCCGCGGAGTTGAGGGGTCCCGGCGGCTATCCATCGGATGCGGCTAGCCGGGACCCAGAATGTGTCCCGGGCCGGCATTAGGGTGTGCCTAGGCACACCCGGCACACCCCGTGCGCACGCCTATGGCTATAAGGTGGGGGTCACCTGCTAACAAGGAGGAAGAAAAATAACCCAAGAGTGCAGTTCCACTCAGAGCCAGTGTTGGGGCTCAATGTTTTTTGTGAGTGGAAATATTATATCAGTTGCGTGATTTTCACCATTCATCACAAACTGCACCATAATTTTGTTTGCTTCTTTTTAAAAAAAAAACATATTATGGAGTACAAAAAAAAAGAAATATATATATATATATATATCTATCTCATACAGCGTAGGCGCCTATTTATAAACCAGATTACTATAGTGTTATGAAGTAGTTAAATTATAACTAATAAGTAGTGAGATGCTGCCCAAAGGGGTAAGCGCAATATACAGAAAAAATAACCAAAATCTGCATTCACCAAAAATGAAATTATAGATAGAACCTTTGTAGCGCATCAAAAATAGATTTAAAGGTAGACTTCAACAAAGAGGTATATCAAACATAAAGTGCTTCAGTCTTAAAGTGCTTCAATCTTAAGGTGACAAATATTCAATCAATGTACACATATAGAAGTGCAATGTGCCATAGAACACAGTAAAGTGCAACAATATATAAAATTCCAGCAGTGCGATGGGTATAAGAGAGTCTATAAAGTGCAACAGTGTCCGAATGTGCAAAATGTGCAAATTCAATGATATCCAATACAACAGTATGAATACCAGTGGGAAAAATTCCTTAAAATGTACTTCTCTTTATGTTCAAGCGATGCACAAATATAGTCCTCCTTTCTTGGTCTGTGTATCTCTTGCCGTCTCTCAATAGTGGAGAGGATAGCCAGAAACGAGAAAAAAGTGAGAGAAAGGAAAAAAAAAAAAAAAAAAAAGGAAAGAAAAAAAAAAAAATTTGGAGGGGGGAGAAAAAATGAAGAAATAATCGTGCATAAAATCCCAATTAAATATGGCAAATAAATCACTCGTAGGAATATGGAAACTCACATTTATAAGAGCCCAAAAAATCCCTGGCTCTAGGTTTAGGAGCTTCCAGCCATATAGAGGGTGGCGTATCCTTTCTCAAATCTTCAACTCTGGTTGCGATGGCTACAATAAGATATTATGGAGTACGACTGTACCAGGGACATCTGAACTCCAAAAGCATCTGATGTTGCGCCTGCCAGATACGTATTACTTTTCTGGGTCTGCAACGTTGGTCCTCCAGATGTTTTGGAACTACTTTCCCCAATTGGGCTCAGCTATAAAAGTGAGTGGCTGAGTATCATGGTAGATGAAGTTCCATAACATCTGGAGGGCCAAGACCCATGAATAAATAAGCCTTTAGAGGTATCAAACTGTTCCGTGGCAGGATGATGATGTGAAGTCCACTTTATTCCACACAAAAGAAGAACATACATGGTAACAAAGAGGGCGAGTTTTCTAGATTAACAGGGTTATCCAAAGAGATTCGAATTGCTTGAGAAAGGTAACCGAACGCTGAAAATCAGTGTTCGGTTACCTTTCCTGGCCATTCGGCTATCCAGAGAGCAGGCAATTCGCCAAATCCTGTCGAATTGCCTGCACATACGGTGACTGTTCGGTCCCTGTTCGAGGGCAGTGAAATCCCCATGAAAAAGCACTGCTTCGGCTATTCAGAGAACACAAACCAGCAGTGAAAGGTTCCCCTAATGCCCTGCCATTCGGTGGTTTAATTCGGCAAATTTATTCAGGAGAATCCCATAGGCTTCAATGTTAAAAATATTCCCGTTTTAATTCAATATCTAATAAACCGTTCATTATAAAATTCTGCAGCAAAAAGTCTCTTTATTTATAGATTTTTTAGGATACTTTAAGCATTTTTCTGATTTTTTTTTTATTTTTATTAAAAGTCCGATTTTTTTTTTTCTTTTTTTCAGTTTACTTATTTTTTTTGTAACAGCCCTCTTTATTATCATTCCCTGGACTTCCTGTGAAAATTTCAGACATTTTCGCTCAGTAGTTTCTTTGCAAACAGCGTTTCATTTTCCCAGATTCATACAAATGGTTTTTCTAATTTATTCACTGCCTCCTCTACGTCACAGCTGCTTCGGCTCTGTGTGATTCGGCTCATGTTCGGCTCCTGTTCGGCTCCTGTTCGTCTTTTTCAAAGGTTAATCCAGATGTTTTTTCTTGTTTTCAGCATGCATTCGGTTAGTTTTCGGTGGGTTTACGGCAGCTTTTCCCTGCAATTCGGGGACCCTGTGGTGCTTGCTGAATACACCGCAGGGTCACCGAAATGCAATCGGCAAAAGGAACCGAATTGAAGAGAACGAAAAGTCACCGAACGTGCAGTGACTTTTCGAATCTCTTTGGATAACCCTGTGTATGTGCTGTACCATCAAAACTAGAGCTGAAACAATCGACAACTAACCAATAATGAGGATTAGTGATTATCGATTTAATTGGGCAGTCGTTTAATCGGACTGTGTATAGCGCACACTGTTTAGAATCAGACTGCGTTAAACTTTATTAACCTTAGATACTACTTTTGGAGCTGAAAGGAGAAGACGTGCTACTGCTTTACTCTATGATTTTGTTGTAGGGTTATGTTGAACATTACCAGTTTGGTTTTATTTAGTTTCCAACAATAGCAGAACTATCACACAGACCGTGGACTGCTGCTACTGGGTGGATGGAACTGTACTGCTGGTGCTTTATCCTTACTTGGAGCTGGAGTCCTGTGCCACTACCCCACCCTCCCTCTCTCTCTGGTTCAGAGCTGATATCGCTCCTTTTTTCCTGGTCCCTTCCCTGCACGCCACCATTTAAACTCGGGTCCGGTCCTTTCTTTTGTCCAAACTCGCCCTCTCTCCTCTCCAGTCCCTTCACTTTGTTGATGAAATAATTTTAAAGGGACACTACGCACCTTGACCACTTTAGCTTTTTAACTTGGTCAGGCTGCGTAGAGTAAAAAAAATGTAAATTTTTTTTATTGTCCGATGAATCGATAAATCGTAAAAACAATCTGCCAACTAATAGATTATGAAAATAATTTAGTTGCAACCCTAAAAAAAATTTAGATTTATTCACAGCTATGTACCTAATTGGCTAGATCTCCACAAGCAAAATGCATATTTTGGAAATATCTGTGGTCCGTTTTATGAATTTTTTAAAATTTATTTTGGTTTAAAGAATATTTTGACCTTCTGTACCCTGCCAGTATATAGATAACTTATTTTAATCCTGACCTCCTGTCTCACTGCAGTGGACAGCCAGGTTGCAGGAAAGCCGGATGCACCATCCTTTCAATTACTTTAATCAATGCAGCCTACCATGTCAAAAAGAAAAAAATAATTTTCTATACATCTGGTGCCGAAGGTACTTGGCTAGCACAGTGCACATCTGCAAGAAATATTACGATAAACGGATTACTTAACTAGTATAAGCACATTCTTAATTTTAAAAATTCAGTGCACATTTCTATATATTTGTTATTTAGCTAATTTTCCAAATAACAGTTCATTTAAGTTTTATGGAATACACAAACAAACGGGACATCTATGACTTGTTAAATTTACGTCCTTTTATTCTGATGGTAGTACAGTTTTGAAATTAAGGACTTGGCATTGATTACACTGGGGAACAGCATTTTCGTTGAGTTCGATCCGACACTTGTTTTTGACTTACTGGTGGTATCTGAATTCAAAAATGACCCCAGTTTTCTCTATCACGTAAATTTTTTAAGGTACAGGATACCCTCCCTTTGTCTCAAAAACCATACAAAATGTGCACACAATGGAAAATAATGAATAAATGACCTGAATTTCAAATTTAACCTAAAAGTCCAATTGGGTGCAAGTAGTCAAGTTAGGTAGCACTTAAGGTACACATTTACGCTTATAGCTTTTCCTGGAGTGTTCAATGTCGCCTGTTGCTCCAACAATAGTCAGCCATCGTATGTTCATCCCATCTACCCCAATACTGTTCCTCTCTGACCTTCAGATCTTGGTGGAATCGTACAGAAGTAACAGTCACTGGAATGATCTGTGGGCTCTCGCCATACCATAGATATATCAAATGCAACTCGCCTGGTAAACTCTCGAAACACTGCTTGCACACCTTGTGAGGGGCCCAAGACTTCTCTTAATCACAAAGTTTCACTTTGAAATATGCAATTGAGGCTTGCCTGACAAATGCGCTGATGTTCACCCTTTGACTGGGAACGGTGAAACTGCCACAGATCTAACAAAAGGAATCAGGGCTGTTTGACACTTAAGATGAGAAATAACAGAGACAGACACGATCTGAAGGAAAGGAAATACGCATGCAAATAAAAAAAATTAATTCTGCTTACTCTTCATATACAGACTTTCAGAATACGATTCACTAAATACAGTTATACCACCAGCTCCCCACACTGTCTCGTGTAACTGAAATGCAGAGACAAGTAAAATCCTGTCGTCAAGGTTGTCGGCCACCCCTCCGCACTCAAGGAAGGTCCACTCTCGGCCAATAGGAGAGCACTCCCATACATCAGGGTGGGAGTAAGCCTCCATCTCATATCACCCTCTGCACAGGGTCTGCTTCTGGACTCTGCTGTCCCATCCACACTCCCACCCAGTGCTGGTCTAAATTTTGTAGCTGCCTTTCCAGCTGCTTCCACTTTGCCAATCACCCTAATTAGCCCAAGGTTCTAGCCCTTCCCATGAAATATACATCACTATATTTGTGTTGTGTTTTTTATTTCTTGCATTTTTTTACTTTGTATTTCTGTAACGACTGTAACAATTCAATGTTCTTGAACCCAGGACATACTTGAAAACGAGAGAAATCTCAATGTATCCTTCCTGGTAAAATCCTTTGCAGATAAATAAATAAATCACATTCAGATAAGCTGTAGAGAAAAAAATCTGACGTGAAAGAAAAAAACTAACTGCGGTTTTGAAATCCGTGCCTAATTTCATCTGAAACAGCGGAAATATCGGACTCAACAGAAAATGTTCCAAATTGTTCCCCAGTGTTATCGGCCTCACAATCGATTGGGAATGAAAATATAGGTCCAGGACAGAGTAGAACCAAAATAAAAAATGGCAGTAAATGCAAAGAATTTAGATCCAAGGCAAGATAAACGTATATATTTGATTGCACTTTCAGCTCAGTAAAATAACAGTGTACATGGTCAGTGAAATGGCTCAGCTTTATGTATTTTGGCGCCTGTGCTGGATAGAATTTACATTTAATCTTGATTTCGATTATGTACACCAATAAATACGCATTGCCAGGGATAATATACAGACTAGTAGAGACGGTTTCTCTCTCCTGATGGTAAAACCAGTTTGTAGTTATTCATTTTCCTCTGCACAGGGATCGATAACTGTTCCAAAGCCAACAAGAATTTATTACGTTGTAAAGAAAGGACCTGTTGCTTTTAGCAGATGGAAATCCGTTTGCTACCTCCACCTAAAGGCTAATGGTAAATAGATCTCCGTAAGCCAAAGACAAACTGCAGCCAAGAAAAAGGGGGAAAAAAAAAGAACAATCTGAGTTGAACCTGCAATACTTCTTCGAGACGTTTCGTTTTCAGACCAGGCCAGTGTCTGCTCTGGGGAAATAAAATGCTTTCAGTTTGAACAGTTTATGTCTACGTCTCTGCATTATTATTGTGTCATACCAGATGTCCTTTTGGCCAGGTGAGGGCTTGCTGAGCAAATTATCTGTGATTTGAGGTTTTCATGGCTTTAATCCCACTGAGAGTAACATGTTTAGATATTAAAATAAATTATGCTGATAAAGTCACCTCAACCCTCCAAAAACTGATTTATCAAGCCTTATGAACTGAAATGGTCTGTAATATAACCTGTATTAATTTATTGGACCTGTAGGGATGAATACACTGTGAAATGATCAACTCTATCTGCCTGTCAACAAAGACTAAGGTTGGGGCCACACGGGCATACTAAATGCGTTTGTTGTGACCCCCCCACTGGGAGGACCACACAATGTAACGTACTTACATTTATACATTTAAAGCACATTACAGCGGATATGGATTTTACCTCCCTGTCAAACCACTATGATGGACATAAGATGGGACTACAAACCACAAGCACAAAGAGGCTCACGCTTTGTAGAGCTGTGCGCACAGCGAGGTGAACATCAGTGTCCAAGCAGAAAGAATAGATGTACTTTCTGATCCCCTGTGGCCCCAACCTAAATGTCTGACTTGATAAAATTCCATGTTCTAGTCAGATTAATATCAGTGTGTTTGGGGCCGGGCAGAACATGCATACTTTGACTCAATCGTGGTAATGAAGGGGATTACTTGATCTTTAAAAGCTCTTGCAGGAGCCCAACATTGGTTTAACTTGATCCGGTCTTATTCTGAAGCAATGAAAAGTAATATCATTACTATAAATGAAATTCATTTGCAAATGGGCCCCTAAAAGTCTCAGCACCTTGGTGATGTCAGCCCAGGACATACTTGAAAATGAATGAAATCTCAATGTATCCTTCCTGGTAAAATCCTATATAAATAAATAAGGTGTTGAAACTGTTTGGACTTCTATGTCTGAATCGCTGGTCCCAGCTGTTATACACCTGCAGTAGTGCTTTATGGACAGGAGATGGTGCACTATTCCTGCCAATTAGATCTTGGACTATACACTGGTCAATGGAAGTACATGGCCAGGAATCAGTCGCCACAGGTTCCACACAGCTGGTTGTGGCTATTCGTTCCCTAATGTTAGTAGCCAAAGGAAAAGGAATGTCAGTCACACTGGAGGAGTTGATATGAGTGCTTTAACAGGAGTAATGAGATATTCGTGTATCAAGACAATGTGATGTATACTTGATAAAGGGTCTGCTCCTTGCCATTTCTATATATAAAGTGTAGGACACACAAGCAAATGGTATCCATGGGGGAAACAAAATCAAGCAGTAACACAAGTGTAGTAATGATTTTGTGACTAATTGCTATAATTACTAAGCTACCAGCAATCTCTGTTGTTGAACTTTGAATACTGCCCATAATTATCCATGTATGCTTACCTTTGAAAGCTCATTCACCAAAACGTTCAATGGCAAATCATTGTCCAAGATATACAATGAGTCAGTATGGGCATCATGGGTGTAAACTCGCAGTAACATGTGAGCGAAGCAGCGTGGGCACAGCTGCCAGGAGTAACGGTAGCCTGTTTTAAATATTATAGCTTGCCACTTGTTCCAATGAGTCGGATTGACTTTTTGCGCAATCTCATTCTGTACGATTGGTCAGTTGTGGTTCTTGTTGGTACCTGTACTCCCTTCACAGCATAGCATGGACTCTGTACATCCAAGAATTTATTAGCTCCCACCTTGAATACTGTAACACTCTTCTCATTGTCCTGTAGATCCAAGATAATCCCTTTAGAGGCCGATATTACATTCCTCATGCTAAAACGGGGGGTGGTAAGGAGAAAAACCTGCGCCTTAGCATCCCTATTTTAGCGTGATATTACGGTGCACGCGCAAATCCAGCAGCCTGCACATAACACGGCGCTAAGCCTCGGACTCCATGGAGGCTGCCGGTCACATTACCTGCAGGATCTCGCCTCGCGAGATCTGGCAGGTCGGCGTAGTGATCCACAGAGGGAGAATGGGGGACATTTTCCCCCCAGTCTCTCCCTGCGCCTGGTGGCCAGAAGAGATGCTTGGAACCGCCATTCTCGCCACGGGATGGAAGGTGAGTATCAGATTTTTTTTAACCCCTTCACTGCTGTGGCATTTCACCGCTGTGTGCTGAGCTAATTTTTACCGCTTTCGCTCATGTTTAAACGCGCTTTGAAGCCACATTTTATTATATGACCAGACATATTATATATCGTTCTTTCCAGCAGACTCGGCAGATTCATAATATATCATTTTTATATGTATACGTCATGTCGTGCCTGTATATTATAACAACAAATGCAATAAAATTCGAATTTTTAATAATCTACAGCGTGTAAAGTGTTTTTTTTCACATTTTATCACATGAGCGTTTGTGGTTATATTTTCTATGGGGTGCACTTGTAAAAAATTTGAAATGGGGACTTGTTAAATTTTTTGGGGGGAATTACGTGATTTTTAGCAAACGCACCCCATAGAAAATAATCATTAGTGCAGCATCATTGTTCACATTATAATTATAAATAATTATGTTTTTATTTATTTTAAATTTATTCCTTTGAACATGGTCATGTTTGGTATCATTCGAAAGGCCATGCTCAGGCCTTTCGAATAACACCCTCCATGACCCCCTAGCTGTTGTGGAGATATCGGGGTTCAAAGTAACCCCCTATCTCCACCAGGGGATTTCCTTGGGAAATTCCCGGGCAGCTAGGGGTTCCCTCGGCTATCTGACGCTATGCGCAATGATGTCTGGCAGAGAGGGGGGACCCAGGGGTGGAGCCGCCATCCAAGATGGCAAACCCCCACCGGAGCTAGCTTGCAATTCGTGACCCGGTGTCTGAGGGGTTAAAGCCAGACTCTCCCCTTTTAAGTGGTGCCTGGCTTGTGGCGCTGCTCCTTCCCGATCGGATTCCCCCCTCCCTTTCAGGCGATCTCCCAGCATTGCCGGGGGGGTCGCCTGGATGGCGCGATGATGTCATTGACGTTGGGAGGTGCTTAACTTCAGCGACTGAGGACGCTGAAGTCAGAAAGCCGCGGGACCCTGGACAGAGAGGTGAGTATCTCCGCCGGGGCTCCCGCAAGCGGATGACGTGTGGGGAACGTCCTCCGCATATAGTGGGAGTTAATGAGGACGTTCCCCACACGTCAACCGCAGCGAAAGGGTTAAAGTGTTTTTTAGCTGGTGATAATGGATTCTGCAGAAGGGGAAATCTGTTAGCACCAGGTCCTGGCTGAGGTTAACTTTCGAGTTAACTGCAGCAGGCGGGTAATTAGCATTATGACTTTGTAATCCTAACTCTGATTAACACATTGCGCTCACCATGTTAAGCAAAGGGAGCGCAAAGTACAGCACCTCACGCTGAAAAGCGCAGGATCTGAATCACTAACGGATTTTTTAACCTGTTAGAGTTCGGATTGTAATATGGCGTGCCCACGCTAGGGCCACCATTGCTAACGTTAATGGTCACACAGGTGAGCGCTAACAATTTAATATGGCCCATTGTCTATAAGGAACACCTCTGCCAGGCTAGTCTAGTTCACATCCCTTATTTCTCACACCTCACCCCTTTGTCAGTCCTTACATTGGCTCTCGGTTCCTTTTTAGAATTCAATTTAAAATACTGGTTCTCACATTCAAAACTCTCCATAACTTTGCCCGTGCCTGCATCTCCTACCTTGTTAAAAAGTATGTTCCATCCCATGTGCTTGACTCCCCAATGACCTGATTTTATCATCTCCTTGTACCTACACTCATCCACTCTCACCTTCAGGACTTTTACTGAGCTGCTCCCAATCTATGGAACTCCCCTCTCTTGCAACACTTGACTCACCCCGTGCCTCCAGTCTTTCCAAGGCCCTGTTCACACTGTGCGATTTATCGCGTGGATTTTGCTGCGACGTCGCGCTGTGTAGCTTCTCCAATGCATTTCAATGGAGCTGTTCACATCTTGCCGCTCCACGTCGCGCAAGCATGTCGCAGGTACATGACCCTTTTTTGCGATTTGCTATCTGCGATTTTAAGATTTGTATTGTGGTGCTTTGCAAAAATCGCACAAAACAGTGATGTCGCGCGACATTATCGCACCATGTCACGAATATGAAAATCGCGCGGAAAGTCGCGCGATTTTCAAATCGCACAGTGTGAACGATTAAAGACGCTAAAAACTCTATTTTAAAGAAAGCTATCAACACACTCCACAATCCCTGCATTGTACGTTTCCTGGTCTATGTCTGTCAGAGCCCTCATGCATCCCACTATTTCTCATAATCCTACTTCATTTACACGCGCCTCTTTGTGTCACCCCCTCCATTTTAGACTGTAAGCTACCCTGAGCAGGTTGCTCTTTTCCTATCGTTCTCAGTGTGTCATAATTATGTGTTAATTCTCTTTTGTCCCACCCATTGTACAGTGTTGCGGAATATGTTGATGCTGTATATGCATTTGTAATTGCTATTCCTGTACTAGAATTTGTGATACATCATGGTGACTTGCATGTCAAAGTGGCATGGTCACGAATAGCTTGGTTTTGACCCATGTGTCCATTTTACTTGCATCCATTTTTGCTTGCTCTGGTGTCTCATTCTCGACGACCGGTTCGCTGCCCTTGTTGATCTGTAGATTCGTTTGATGTAAATATTAGTAAAAACCTTCTATTTGCATTTTAATGTGGGTCACGTGCTTGTTGTGGAAAATAGGTTCTTGATAAAGATTATTTGAAATGTTTTCACAACCTTCAGAACATTTATGCTAGCAGCACATTATGATGCCAATACGGTATATTTATAGCTGATAAATTGTAGTGCACAGTAGGGTTCATTAAAATTTGCCCTAGAGTCGAGCTGTGTCTTCATCTCCCTGATAAAATTTTAAAAAATACACACACAACATTCACATCACTTGATGCTTTGCAGAATATCTTGACTATATATGATTAATGTTTTTTCTGCTAGAAGCATGCATACATTTATCTAAACTTGCTTTGAAGCATATAACTTTTCAGAGTCTCCCGAACAAAGTGCACACCGTACTTCCAAGTAGGGATGTGCGTTTTGGGTTTCCGAATTTCAGAATTTTCACGAAATTTCCCGATTCGTGCATTCGGATTCGGACGATTTTCCGAAAATTTTCAGATCTGAAAACGGCAGATCCGAAAAATTTGTTCGGAATTTTCGAATGGAGTAGAAATGTGTAAAATCGAAAATCATTTTCGTTCCATTCGTAATTTCGGTTCCATTTCAGTAATTTCGGACAACGTATTTTTTGGCTATATCGCTGATTCTGTAATTTTGTATCATTCCCATCTCAATGTATCCTTCTTGTAAAACCAGAGAAATCTCAATGTATCCTTCTTGTAAAACCAGAGAAATCTCAATGTATCCTTCTTGTAAAACCAGAGAAATCTCAATGTATCCTTCCTGGAAAACCAGAGAAATCTCAATCTATCCTTCTTGTAAAACATGAGAAATCTCAATGTATCCTTCTTGTAAAACATGAGAAATCTCAATGTATCCTTCTTGTAAAACATGAGAAATCTCAATGTATCCTTCCTGGAAAACCAGAGAAATCTCAATGTATCCTTCTTGTAAAACCAGAGAAATCTCAATGTATCCTTCTTGTAAAACCAGAGAAATCTCAATGTATCCTTCCCAGGAAACCAGAGAAATCTCAATGTATCCTTCCTGGAAAACCAGAGAAATCTCAATGTATCCTTCCCAGGAAACCAGAGAAATCTCAATGTATCCTTCTTGTAAAACATGAGAAATCTCAATGTATCCTTCTTGTAAAACATGAGAAATCTCAATGTATCCTTCTTGTAAAACCAGAGAAATCTCAATGTATCCTTCCCGGGAAACCAGAGAAATCTCAATGTATCCTTCCCGGGAAACATGAGAAATCTCAATGTATCCTTCTTGTAAAACATGAGAAATCTCAATGACAGAATTATCGTATCGACAGAAATATCGGATCCGAAAAACCATTAGTTTATGTCAAAACGAATAGACACTTTGAAACGAGGAGAACAGAAGTTCCGAAAAACACTAAAATTTCCGAAATTACAAAAAAAAAAGTCGATACGAAAAACGAAAACGAAACGAACCGAAATGGAAATCGGCCGAAACGAAAATTTACAAAATCTGTACGGACCAAACCGAATCGAACCAAAAAAAAATCGGTGCACAAGTCTACTTCCAAGTGGTTTTATTAATTTCCTCAAATGACATTATTAATGGCTACCCTTATTGAAGCTGAGAAACTGGGGGTTCTATTACAGGTTAAATAACTTGCCCATGGTGTCTTTCACAAATCCCGCTATTAGTGGATATTGGTATGCTGTCTGTCTTTTATAGGTGCTCTCTGAAGTGTGACTGGGGCTTGGTGAAATAAGCATGCTGGCAACGGAAACCTTTTACTTAATGAGACATAGGACTGTAAAGGGCGTGTGTGTGTGTATATACAGTATGTGTATATATATAAATATATACTGTATATATTGTATAATGTGTGTGTTTTAGTTTTCTTACATTTCATTGCTCCTGTATATAGGGTCGATTGTTGTAGTTTTTATAAAGCGCAAACAAGTTCCATAGCACTGTACAATGGGTAAGCCAGAATAGCCATGTGCATGCAAGTTGGACACTCATAACAGTAGGAGAGGACCCTGCTCAAGAGTTTACAATCTAACCATTTGCTCATTTTATACCCAATCCCCAACAGTAACTGGTTCAGACCAGATATCACAGCCACATTCCCCAGCTTTTCCTTTGTCTGCGGCCTAGGGCATTGTGTGTGGGGGAAGGGGAGGGTTTTATTTACAGCAGGGAATGCAGGGTCATGTCTTACTTTTGAATGTTTGTAACTGTAGCTGAAAAGCCAGAATAAAGGCAATCTGAGTTTGGTGTTTTTTCGTCAAGGATTATCTCACAGTCTGGTGTCGTCTGGTCTGTCAGGGTCCGATCACCTCCTTGTACAGCAGAAAGGGGCCCCCGGACAGATATTCCCGAGCGTGGGGCTACCAGGATCCGTAACATATACCAATGTTTGGCAAGCATTTTTCTAGGACTTAACCTCCCTGGCGGTATTCCAGAGTGTGACTCAGGGTTAAATTTCCCTACCGCGAACGGTAACCCCGAGCCACACTCGGGCTGGATGTTTACTCACCTCCTCCTGGCTCCCTCGCTGTCCCCCGCAGTGTGATCGCGGCGAGCTGCTTCCTGGAAGGCTCTCTGCAAGTCACACGGTGCAGGGTGGGCGGGAACCATCAGCAAACTTCATAAAAATACTGTAATCCAAAGTGCAATGTTTGTGAACGGCCACTGGGTGGCAGTACAGGATAAGAAATAGACCATACATCCTCTCACCCTTACTGTTTTCAGACCGATTTCAGTGTTTTTTGTTTTTTCTATTTTATTGAATATCATTTATTTCCATTATTTTGGATAATTATTTTTGGGATAATAAATTATTATTTCGTGTTTCATACTTTAGTGTATTTACTATTTATTTATTTATAAAGTATTTTACCAGTAAGAACTATTGATTGCACGGATTTCAGTGCGTGATTCCCAATTATTACAGGCTAACTATGTACAAAAACACCTTTCCTTTAAAAAAAAATTGAGACGCTTTTAGACACAAAATTTTTAAAAAATTAGACCGCCAGGGAGGTTAAAGAGAATTGTAATGTAATTAAAAGCTATCGGGATCTTTATTGTTAATTTTTTTGTCTCTGGACATATCATCCTTCTTGATGCACATCGGAGAGTAAACATGTCCATTGGCTAGCCTGGTGCAAGAGAACAAAGGTTCTTCTTGAGGGTCTCCACATGTCGCACGTGTAGTTGCCTGATTGCCTGACAAAAACATCATAATACCCAATTGGTAAACTGCCAACAATAGGTTATTTGCAGTATCATTGTCTTCTCCAATATTTTAGGTTCCCAATTGAATAGGTCAAGATTTTTTTCCAATTTTCAGGATAAATTTGGGAATAGTATGTAAGAATGGAAAGGTCAATTAGATTGGTCATCGCCATTGTGCATTAATATGGTTAGAGGAGTCTTCTTTGTGTTTAAATGTTCAGCCCACTACTCTTAATTAGAAATGGGTGATATCCACGATTTAATCTGACCGAAGTTCAGTCGAGGTCTTCCGCGATTTTACTCCAGTGAGCATAGAGGACTCTGAATATGTTAATTGACGGGTGCCCAATCTGGGCGTCGGCTGGGCAGATGGCAGCAGACGCCTCTCCGAGCCTGTCGGCTCTGTTCTGCCGATGCTCAGACAGATTTTCCATTAATCAGCAAATCCAGAGTCTTCGATTTTTGCAAAGCTATTATCGTGGTCAACCACAACCACGATTTAAATCTGGAGATCACCGAGCCCTACTCGTAATGCTTCTCTACAAGGAACATTTGATTGGCTGTGGGCTTCGATGTTTCTCTGAGAAGCATATCAAGGACCAGGAGCAACCAAATCCTTACGGGGGGGGGGGACCGGACCATGCAGTCATTAGTCATCAACCACTGAAGTGTTACAAACTTATTATGCATACAACACCCTTTAACGACAGGGCTAAACTTACTGTGGTTGTGTAGACTAGTCAGAACTCCGATTTGTCTAGAACTGTAAAAAAAACTAGAAAAAACTAAATAAAATCTGTTTTCATGCCTACAAGGATGTTTTTATTTTCCCATTAACAATTTAACAATATAAAACTCTGTAAACACAGTCCATGGTCTGCCACATGTTCTGTATACTGTACACATAGCCAAGCTGTGTGAGAGACTTTGCTTGTCTGCTTCTATTTGCAGACAGTTTCAAAGGCTGTCTTTCTAAGATAAGAACAAAGCGCATACAATTAGCTGAAAGAAAATATTCAGTTTTGTACGCAATAATATACGCTTCTGTTTGAAGCATATATGTGGGAGGACTTTTCAAGTCTCACAGTCTTCGGTCCGCATAGAACTGGTTAAACACAACTTCAAAGGATATTCATCCCATACAAAGAGAACATTAATAGCAAAAGCAACAATAAGCAACAGATCTAGATAAAATGACTCGACAGAGCTGTAGAATGAGTTCCAAAACCCAAATTCAAAAGGGGCTCTGTTTATTTTTACCAAATTTTACAGAGTAAGTCAGACTGCTGAATTGTAACTATTCCGTGGGATAAACTGTTAAAGACTGGGGGAGTGTGAACGTGTTCCGTGTCGCTTGACAGACACGTTGAATAGATTATTGGTTTTATTTGACTGTGTTTTAAAAGTAAACTATTGTAAAAGAAACATTTAAATTATAATAAACACAAAGGGGTAATTGTGAGGTTTTTAGGCCCTCTTGGTAACAAGTTCAAAAAAGAATCGTCAAATGTAACATGACATGCGAGTGTGTTAGCAGACCGACAATAAAACACTAAACCGTATGTGTTGGATTTGAGTCTCCGCTGGTCTCTTTTCAATGATCCATAATGATATTACAAACTACAAAAGGGACACTCTAGGCACAATAACCATTCAGTGTAATATAGATGGTTATAATGACCGGCGTGTGCTCCCCTGCCTGGAGAGTAGTCTGTCGTCTTTCATTGATTAGTCTTCCAGGTATTGGGTCGGCAATGTATCCGCTCATTGCAAGAGTATTGAGAGCCATTGGATTGGCTGGACTCTCAAGCGAGCCTCGTGCTCTCTGCTTCCCGCCACTCATGTAAAAGCCACGGCCTTGATGGACGCTGTCACGATAAGCGGAAAAGCACCCAGATGGAGCCTCATGACCTTTATAATTTTTGTTTTCTGAAGTCATTGTCGCATATATTTTAAATGCTTTTATAGTACTTGCCATATTATATTTTAAATATGTTTCAAGCCGATAACATTCCTATAATCTTCTGTGACAGTGAAGGCACAGCACAAGTACAACATGTCACCAATCAATAGGGAAGAATGCAATTCCAAAAGCTAGCGACATATTAACTATCTCAATGTGGCACAGGCTCATTAAAACAGTCCATACACTCTATGTCTTCAAACATGGCTTGTAGAATCCAAAGTAATTATCTTTAACAATGTCATCCCGTCTGTCAATTCCGTTTTTCTCCATTAAATTGGCTATCTGGAAGCATTTAACAACTCTGAACGCAGCATGGGACAAATAAAAATACTCTAGGGCTCAGTCTAATTCAACAATCTAGTGTTGCCTCGTAGGGATGTTTTCACAATCCTGGCCCATCTATCTATTTCCCTGGAATCCAAAGACATACAATTAAATAGAAAATGAATAGGCTGTTCATTGCCAGGATGCTTATGTTAGTCTCGTAAAAAGCTGAAACTGCTTGTGTCTACATAGTTTGTTAGTGAATATAATTTAGTGGTACCTTGTCTGTATAAGAGAACAACTTGGGTATTTCATGGTGCATGTAATTAGCAAATATCTCCAAAAATCAAATGGTCATTCCGTTGATCCAAAACGGTATATCCAATGCTGATAAATAATAAGGTTTTATAGTTATGGTGTGTTTATTAGTGCGGATTGGGGAGACCTTTTATTGCTGTAAGATGTTCTTTCCATTTGTTTGGTGTACTTGACATATTCATTGGTTTTTACCACTGTATGTTCGTTACAACTTCTGGATGAGCAGTCTAAGCATCAATTTATAAGGGAGAACAAAGACCTGGGATTTACAAGGTTTATTATTTGCCACAATCCCCCCTGTAATTGACTGTTTTTGCAGCTTATATGGCGACATTTACATTGACGTTTCTACTGCCGTACTTTATTATCGTTTGAGTGCCTGCTGGCGTTTTAAGTTGATGAATGAGTTTTACTAAGCAATTTTTAGGGAGCTAAAAACATCTGCTTTGATTCTGACATTGTGAAAATAAATCTATGTTGTATGACATGAAAGAGTGTTTCTCAGCATTTTTTTAAAACGGCAAGTACTATAAACAAATAATTTTTGTTAGTTACAATCCATTTAGAGGTAATTATCAGCAAATTACTCAAATACACCCACAAATGTGACCATTCCAGTGTAAGGGGACATAAATGCTAACACTCCTCCCTCGGTGCCATGTGCAATCATCCATATCTGCTCAATCCCCGGTGTCATATGTAGCCACCAGTACCGCTCATGGAATCCATAAGACTAGAGACTTTCATGAACCATGCACTAGATTGCGGCTGTATAATCTCACAGGAATAACCTAGGTCAGAGTAGGACTGGGCAATATGCTCAATTTTGTCCGATATAATCCAGGCCACCCAGGATTTTGTTCTTGTGAAAATACAGGTTCCTGATTTGTCAATTGACGGACGTTCCATCGACGCCTGCTGAATCCGTCGGCTCTGCTGATGCTCGGACAGATGGCCCATCGGTTAACAAATCCAGAGTCCTCGAATTCCACGAGTAAAATCTCAGTCGACCAAGACCTGGATTAATTCGGTCTAAATCAAGCCTATTGCCCAGCCCTAGGTGAGAGGAAGGACACTAGAGAACTATTTGTTCTGTGTCCTTCCATGTGTAGTGGAGCACACAGTCCTCTGCACCATGGAACTGAAGAGGGGTATTGAGTTTTTTTAACTTTTTTGTTTTGGGTATTAAGTTAATACAGCAATGTTTGACTGAAACCTTGCTGGTTAGTGAAAAGGCCCTTAGAAGCTAATTCCAATTTACCTTCATTTGTACGACATTGATATAATGTAGTAAGGGTACATTTAAATGGAACCTAGATGCTCTAGAAGATGCGGGAAGACCATGTATTTTTACCAAAATATCCCAGCCAGTTCTTTGAAGCTCTTTCTCATATGACCAATTTCTGAGAAGCATCACCAGAAAATTTAATTTTGATGGAAGGTGATTCAGAAAGGATGGTTTGCAAACAATTCATAGTACTTAAATGGAAATACATTTTATTTCCACTGTTATTTCTTATCTCTCTGTCTACAGCGATGATCAGTGGTATACCATTAAGCGAATTTTATTTTCACCATTCACCATTTTCACCATTCTTACAAAAGATCAAAGAAACATTTGTGAGTCTTGTATTCTAGAATCTAATCATTGGTGAGAACAATGTGGAGACAGTGTTACCAGTTTTGTATGTGATTAAATGTATTCTTGGTCTTTTTGTTGCTTGTGAGACTCGTTTTGCTCATTGCTCACATATAGCATGGAAGAGCAAACCATAAAACTCCAGTCTAGTAAAAAACCGATAAAGCTAGAATTCCATTTCTTCTCTTCCTTCTATAAGCATCATTGCTTGATTGTTACCTCGAGAGTTGTATAGCACTATTTGCCTGTTTCTATTAATGGAAAAGAGATGGGAAACGGCATTCTGACTTTATGTATATTTTATTGGTCAAGAATTTATGGCACATTCTTTGTGAATGTGTGTACTACGAGCATAGCTATTCTTCCTGGCAATCCACACGTTACCAGGCCCATAAAATGTGAATGGATTTCCTTGTGGTTACGTTGTGTGATCACCTGTAAGCGTGAGGCTCATTACATGGTGTCTGTTTTGTCTGCATTAATTGTACAACTTTAGGCTCACAAATTCAATTGAACTCTTATTTTATTCCCTCTTTATTAGATTGTGTTTTTCTATAAATTTTTTTGGTTTCCCATAATTTGCCCATTTTTTCTGGGAAGGGGGATTAATGAATCAACGACCATGTAATATTCAATGTTCTTATCAGATATTTTGATTTCATTATGTGAAGTGATTTCAATACAGCAATATAATTATTCCATCCTTTTGCATTTTTTTATTTTTTTTTGAGAAAGGATTTTACCAGGAAGAATACATTGAGATTTCTCTCGTTTTCAAGTATGTCCTGGGTGGCGAGTATGTACCGTTCGGTGTCTTGCCAAGGACACTTACTGGAGAGGTGCTCTTGCTGGGATCGAATCTGTTGTCTCCACAGTTATAGAGTAGTAATGTTACCTCTACTCCACCCAGCCGGCCTTACAAGTGAAGTGTACCCTAATCCCAGGCACACAGCTAAATCTTAACACTTAGGCTGGTGTCAGACAAGCATTTCTAAGAGCGGAAGGCACGTCCGTGAGAGTGGGCTTTCCTTCCACTCTGACGCCCGTCTGGCCACCTCGCTGAGGGCAGTTAATGCACTCAGCGTTGCAAGGCTCGATCCTTCTATAGAGGATCAGGCTTTGCAGCCCCATCAAACGCGCGCCATGCTTGGTGCTCAGAAAACCTTCTAGCGATGCACCACTAGAAACACCTTGTTGCGGATAGGGTACGACAGCCATATAAGAAACTGTTATTATGAAAGCAGAACAGGAGAGCACGCCTTCTGCAGGCACAGCAACATCAGCATTGGTCCTTCGAAAACTGGAAAAGGTCACTTGGTCTGATGAGTCAAAGTTCCTGGTGCATCAGGTTGATGGCAGACTCCGAATTCGGCACAAACAACATGAATCCATGTACTCATCATGTCTGACGACAACTGTGCAAGCCCATAGGGATAGTGTCATGGTGTGGGGAATGTTTTCCTTACAGACGTTTGGTCCATTGATACACCTGGATCCATGCCTGGATGCCAGAGCGTAGGAAAATATTGTTGCTAACAAAGTGCATCTATTCATGTTGATAGTTTATCCTCGGGCAGATTATTTCCAGCAGGGTAACGCACTGGTGCATAAAGCCCACATCACTGTGGGGTGCTTCCAGGAACATGACAATGACTTTTCTATGCTGCAGTGGTCCACCCAGTCCCCAGATCCCAATCTGCATGAACATTTGTTGGAGCTGGACAGGAATATTTGCTCAATGTCTAGACCTCTGTCAAATGTTCAGGAACTGCGTGACGCACTCATGTGTGCATGGTACATGATACCACAACAAAACTCTCAGCACCATGTTGAATCCATGCTTTGATGACTTCAGGCTGTGTTGAAGGCTAAAGGAGACTCAACGAGCTACTAGGTGGGTGTTCCTAATAAAGTGGCCTTACAGTGTATGTATCAGCACAACACCAAACATACATTTACAGATTTAAAAGCCTCTTATTTAGGTGTTATATTGGTATGAGTTTAGTTACAAAATATGAGCATACATTGCATAAACCTGCCAAAATGTCAATGTATCTCGTCAGTGTCCTGTATCCTCTTTGAGCTCTCTGCAGTACGAGGTATTAAATAGGTCTTGTCACCTGTAAGCCATGTGAAAGGGTGGGTTGTAAAAACCCAAAAGGTGATCTGAGCCTCCCGTTATAATATATACCCATTTACATGGTTTACAGGTTCCTCATGGCAGGGCTCTGTATTCTTGTATTTATCTCTGTGGCACCATTATGATATATCCGTGTTTTCGTGCCTGCCTGTCGTGTGTGTATACTCCCCCTCAAAGCATGAAATGAAAGTGTTATTTCTCACTAGAGGGACCTGCAATCCTCCCGCAAAGTGTGCAAACAGCACTTGTGTGTTTTATTTTTTGTAAAAACCAGTATACAAACCATTTTTTTCTGTATTCCAGATTTTGGGATCCGAGTAGTTTGGAACCAAAAGGGTTGTGTATATGGGGTTGGTGGGCGAGACCCTCTTCAGGGGTAAAGTCCTAAAAAAATAAGTACAGGAACTCCTAGATTTCTGCTTCCCAATTACCCAAGTCATCTGTCACACATACCACCCGCACTCTATATAAATGCATTAGCATCAAATTAAAGGCCGAGTATTGTAGAAAATGCACAATAAATAATATTTATTATGACTTAAAGGGAAACTTAGAATGAAAACTCTAAATAAAAGATTTATAGTGTGTGGGCCAAATGGGAACTCCATTCCCCATGTTAAAATAGTGGAGGAACTGCTTTCCTGCGTGATCCTGATTGACTTGACCCCTGCTTATGCCGAACAAGTTGTTGCATGCCGGTCTTTTTATACTTTATTTAAATCCACATCCTAGATGATTTCTTTTCCCATTAAGGAATGTTATTGTGACAGTTTAGATAAAGATATTCAGGAGTTAATAATAATTACACATATATTCATAACATGGTTTAAAATGACAAGAATGAATTTGTGAAAGAACAAATATTTCAGGAGTGATTAAATCTGCAATCACTTTTACTATAGTTTGTTCTGGCAACTTTTATATTCTTGCTCCCTATAATGGGTCCACCTGTAATTCTTTCAAAAGACTTGTCACAAAGTATGCATGTACGTCTTTTATAGGTGTTTAACCAAGTGGTATACGTCATATTTACACTGGAATGATATTGTGCTTTATTGCTGGTGTTGTTTGTAACATGGCAACTGTGCAGCTACAGTAACAAAGATATCTTAAACGGTTTTGAACGTGTTAACCTCTATACGGTACAGCTGTTCAAAGCTCCTGCGCACAGTATATATAAACAACTGCGGCCCTTAGAAACCCATTGAATAAAATGAATAGTGGTTCGATGCCAGTGACAGATGTTTTAATCATACTCATAAAGTGCAATAATAGGCTGCATTCAGTCCTGCGAAGTGATCCTGTCACTTTAAAGATTGAAAAAGCCTGCTGAGTAACTGCCAGATTAAAGACTTTATTTGGCGAATCTGATTGGGCCAAGATTTTGGAGACATTGAATAGAAAACAAGTCACTACCAAGCAAACTCTTTCTCATAACCTTTGCTACAACCTACAGAAGCAGAGCAACTCCAACCAGCATTGCTCCCTGAAAATAACTCGAATTTGGGCAACAAGCCATCTTTGTTGTGGGGGAAAATAAGGAAAAACAAATAATGCTTTCAGTCTTGATATTCAACCCTTAACCCCCTTCTGCCTTTTTTTTTTATTTTATTTTTTTAAGCAATACAGACACCACAGTTCAAGCAAGACTTCACAAAGTCCAGAGGGACTGGAACACCAGGGGGACGTTTCTCTTTGCGGTTTCTTTTTATAGGGAAAAAAACCTGAAAAATGCCAAAGTCCTAAGCAGACAATGTTCCTTTTTTAAACCTAACTTACGAAGGAAATCTGCTCTGCACAAATGTGTTCTTAGAAGTGTGGGTGTGTCAGAGCATTCGGCTAATATCATTTGTCTCCAGTGTTTGCTTGTTTTAAAAGTAGTCCTGAAAATCTTGGTACACGATTACATTATTCTAAATGGATATATTGTAAAGATGTGGGATCTTTATTTAGGATGATCGTCGGACTAGTCCTGCAGAGCTTCCGGGAGTCAAGATCTCTACAGGGGGCAGGGAGTCATCAACACTGCACTTCTTCCCTTTTTTAAAACCATGGTGGATGGAAAATATAGCCTGTACAACAGCTGTGTAAATGTAACTTTCAATAGTTTCTCTGTCTCGTAGCTGTGATTCTGATCTGCTGTTTCAGTTATAAAGCCGCAATCTTCCTGGGACAACGGATATGTTGCATTTGCTTTCGTTAGAATCTCGCAGTATAATTATGGAGTTCTTTCAGGACCTCTGACATCAATAGCCACCCATTGATTACTTGGTCCACCCTCCACTCCAATGATGCTTACTACACGTAGACCTACACTTTGAATGTTGTAAATTGCGTATGATGGTTACGCAAAGTCTGTTGCGTACAAGTACGAGGCCTTAATTGTAACCCTAAAAACATCTCAGAATCGTCTCCAAACGGTTTATAACTATAACATGTTAATGTATTTTATTATCACATGTGGTCTGTTTACTATCAGTTGCGGAATTCCTGGAATCCCTGTTTATTCATTTTTAATTAAACCTATTTCTTGTCAAATACCTAAACTCGTTATTGATTCTCCATGATGTCTACCAGTGGTATTGAACGACTGTAGTAGAAAGAGACATTTTGCTCTTACATTAAATGCCACAATTATTTCTGGAGTGTCTGGTGTCATTCTTTGACGGTTGAGTTATTATGGTGGTTGACCCCAAGAGCACCCTTTGCTGTTTGTCATTTCTATACATGATTTTTCTGTATTGCAGCTCCTACTTAGATTAACTGTTAAACCTCCCTGTCGGTATACCCGAGTGTGACTCTCTTAAATTTCACTACCGCGATCGGTAACCCCAGGCCACACTCGGGCTGTATACATACTCACCACATCCTGTGCTCCCTTGCTGTCTCCGCAGTCACCACCGTGTGATTGCGGCGGCTGGCGACTTGCTTCCTGGTTCTGCTCCCTGCGAGCCACGCAACGCAGGGGGGGCGGGACCAGGCGCAAATTTGAACTGTAAAAACAAATAAATAAAATTGTACAATATAGTAAAATGTGGATTGTGCAGTCCCAGATTTCCAGATAAATAAATCAATAAATGAATCATACCAAGGATGTTTACTGAGGCAATATGCAGTGACTAATATTGCTCCCTTGCTCTCAGAAAGATTTCAGTCTTTTTGGTTTGATTATATTATTGAATATTATTTATTTGCATTATTTTGGATAATTATTTTTGGGATAATAAATTATTATTTCGTGTTTCAAACTTTATCTGACTCTGTGTGTTTACTAGACTCTTGTTTGCACGGATTTCAGTGAGTTATTCCTACTTATTACAGGCTTACTATATAAAACAGCACATTTCCTTTCCAATAAAATTGAGACGCTTTTAGACACAAAATTTTGAAAAAATTAGACCGCCAGGTAGGTTAATGGTATTATATGGCTGTAGTGGAAAGAGACATTTTTCTTTCCTCGTCTACAGGTTGTGCACCCCTCAACTGGAATCCTAAAAACTGAAATGTTTCATAATCCAAAGTGTCCTGAGCCTTTTTAGGCCATTGTCCCGCAGTGCAATGCCCCCCACTCAACTCCTGCCATGTCCATGCCAGTCCCCTCGTTCTTTCCAGCATGACTCCTCAGTGCCAACATGTTCCTCACAGCCCTCCTGCCATGTGGAATTCTTGGGGGATTCCAAAAGTAACAAATATGCCTGTGTTGGTGATTTATTTTGCATAAAGTATGCTCAACCTATCTCCAGATTTGTTGGATGTCTCTTCCTCTGTTGTAAAACTAGATAGTTGTCCATTCACTGCTTCTATTTTTTTATTATCACCTTTATTGGATTCACAGTACTTTTATTGAATCTTGAGTTATCATCATTGGAATATTAATCAGACTGGTAACGCTATTCTCTGCTTCTCCGTTACACTGCCAAATACACTCCAGTGATGACCTAGTTCAGTTCTTGACAAAATTCCATCTATTCTGATAGGTGTACGTCAACCAAACCCCTGGACTATCCCTGTTTGCATGTTGAACATTTCTAGACATTTTTTTTATACTTTTCCAAAACCATCCAAGATTTTATGTTGGCAAAGAATGCACTATTTTAGATCTATTGCTATTTCTTTAATGCAATTCTCGTGTGTTGACTGTTTTTGGAATTTCTTTACTTCCTTTCTGCATCCCATTAACTGAAATACCAATCCAGCCATCTCCTCCTTGTTACCCTGCATGAAATGAAACCCTTTGAGTAAATAATTCACCTCTTATTTATAGGTTGAAAGTTCTACCTATGACTACTGCATTTTGCTTTAATTTTGTTTTTACATTGGTGGGCTTCGTGGAATCCAATCATTATTTTTGGTAAAATATTATATATGCTGAGACGCATTTCGCCACAGCTACACTTCAGCTTCCTCAGGTGGCTATAAGCGATCAGAGGCTATTTTCTTTAAGTGCTGGCAAAGAGTGCCTGGTGATATTAATAATAGCACTTTCATATTGACGCTGGTATTTCACGTTCTGAGTAATTTCTTACTTATATTGTGCAAAAACTGGGTTACGTAGAGCGTAACAGCTCTTTTTTTTTTTTTTGACCATCCTATTCCATCCAAGACGCAAGCTAAGTTTTCGTCTTGGATTCTGCATCATACATTAGCGTTTCCTATACTTTGAATGGGAGCGCTAATGTGGCCCCTGCAGGTGTAGAACGAGCTATTCCAACCTGCTCGCTCTCCATCTGCGTCTGACTTCATTTTGAAAAGAATGACATTTTCCAGACCCTGTTGTTATGTGATTGTACTTCAGCACCGTCAAATTAAAAAAACAAGACTAAACACACCCAAAATTCCTATACTCACCTCAGATCTCTTGGGGGCGAGAACAGCCGGATCCACTCTGTGGGCAAAGTTACACTAGGATAAATAGTTCCATTGTTCCTCCGTGTATTCCCTCGCCGCTCTGGACGGATCTCATTCATGCAAGCTGTCCTCAGTCTCCGTGGAGTCTTATGGACTCCTGGACCAGACACCCGCAGCTCTCAGCGGCTAGTGTTATCACCCTGCGGTAGACTTGTGCAGCGATTTTTTTTTTTTTTTTTTTTTTTTTTTTTTTTTTTTTCGGTTCGTTCTGATTTTGTAAATTTTCGTTTCGGACGATTTCGGGTTCGGTTCATTTATCGTATCGACTTTTTTTTGTGATTTCGGAAATTTTCGTATTTTTCGGAACGTCTGTTCTCCTCGTTTCAAAGTGTCTATTCGTTTTGACGTAAACTAATGGTTTTTCGGATCCGATATTTCTGACGATACGATAATTCTGCCATTGAGATTTCTCATGTTTTACAAGAAGGATACATTGAGATTTCTCTGGTTTCCCGGGAAGGATACATTGAGATTTCTCTGGTTTTCCAGGAAGGATACATTGAGATTTCTCTGGTTTTACAAGAAGGATACATTGAGATTTCTCTGGTTTCCCGGGAAGGATACATTGAGATTTCTCTGGTTTTCCAGGAAGGATACATTGAGATTTCTCTGGTTTTACAAGAAAGGGTACATTGAGATTTCTCTGGTTTTCCAGGAAGGATACATTGAGATTATTCTGGTTTTACAAGAAGGATACATTGAGCTTTCTCATGTTTTACAAGAAGGGTACATTGAGATTTCTCATAATTTACAAGAAGGATACATTGAGATTTCTCTGGTTTTCCAGGAAGGATACATTGAGATTTCTCTGGTTTTACAAGAAAGGTACATTGAGATTTCTCATGTTTTACAAGAAGGATACATTGAGATTTCTCATGTTTTACAAGAAGGGTACATTGAGATTTCTCATGATTTACAAGAAGGATACATTGAGATTTCTCTGGTTTTCCAGGAAGGATACATTGAGATTTCTCTGGTTTTACAAGAAAGGTACATTGAGATTTCTCTGGTTTTACAAGAAGGATACATTGAGATTTCTCATGTTTTACAAGAAGGGTACATTGAGATTTCTCATGATTTACAAGAAGGATACATTGAGATTTCTCTGGTTTTCCAGGAAGGATACATTGAGATTTCTCTGGTTTTACAAGAAAGGTACATTGAGATTTCTCATGTTTTACAAGAAGGATACATTGAGATTTCTCATGTTTTACAAGAAGGGTACATTGAGATTTCTCATGATTTACAAGAAGGATACATTGAGATTTCTCTGGTTTTCCAGGAAGGATACATTGAGATTTCTCTGGTTTTACAAGAAGGGTACATTGAGATTTCTCATGTTTTACAAGAAGGATACACTGAGATTTCTCTGGTTTCCCGGGAAGGACACATTGAGATTTCTCATGTTTTACAAGAAGGATACATTGAGATGGGAATGATACAAAATTACAGAATCAGCGATATAACCGAAAAATACGATGTCCGTAATTACTGAAATGGAACCGATATCAGGAATGGAACGAAAATTTTACACATTTCTAGTCCATTCGAAAATTCCGAAACGTTTTCGTTTCGGCTCTGAAATTTGTTCGGATCTGCCATTTTCGGATCCGAAAATTTTCAGAAAATCGTCCGAATCCGAATGCACGAATCGGGAAATTTTGTGAAAATTCCGAAACCCGAAACTCACATCCCTACCCTGCGGCTTCGCAGTATTAAGACTCCAGCTGCTGGAAAAGCGGCTGGGTCATAATACGGACGTAAAAGACCGAAAACGGGAAACGACAGACTCAAACGTTTTCCATTTGCGTCTCACCTTTACCTTCCAGGTTGTGATCAGGCCCACTGTCTCTTATTTCTTTGTGGAGGTTTAGCTTTTTTTCCATGTACGATGAACCATGTCAGCCATTCCTCCCAGTTTATTCCAGTCCATATCATGTCAAGTTGCTGATGTGTTCCAGCTATCCGTCCGAGTGTTTATTTGAAAATTAATGTACAAGTTTAACAACTCGGAAAGATTTCCTAGTCATCTAGAACAACGTGCTATGTTTTTGATGAGTCACACAGAGCATATCAATAAAGCCCATTAATTGGTTGGAAAAATAAATTAAAAGGATATTCCAGCTTCCCGAAGCTTACTTGGGTTTTATGCAATATTCCTGTCATTAGTTTCCTGGCCTGGAAACCTTCAATTCAGTCTGGCTTTCCGAGAGAGAAAAAATGGCTTGTTTTCCTTTTTTTTTTCCCCCAGCTTGTTCTATGACCCTTCAATGACAGGAGGATTAGCAACTCACTCATAAAGAACTTCATTTCCTTCAGCGTCCACATGGCTGTCTTAAATGACTTATTCCTTTCATAATTTGCACCATAACTGCGTGCCTTTTCCCTTTTTTTTTTTTTTCCCCTGAACCTGAATTTCTTGACATGTATGTTTGCTGAGAGATGGGTGCTGAAACCGGAAATTCCTTTAAAAAGGCATTATTACACCCATTTATGAATAGATTGGGGGAGTTTTTTTGTACATCCGTTAACTTTTCTTCGTGGACACGTATTTTAGGAAATCGAGCTGTCAGTCTCTATGCAGTATGTCAAATTTAGTTAAATACTGGCATCCATGTAGATACTTCTTTAACACATAATCCCTACCCTTGCAATCCGGCGTTTGCATTAGTGGTTTAGCCAGATGAGACCATGTCACTATTTTTAAATCTTTATAACCTCTGAAAACAGTTTGTGGTCCACACACCTATTTTTGTAAACGAGTTGTTATTTTGAGTCTCCCAAACCGATCGCTTTTACTGAAACACTTTCTGTTTGATCAATTAAAAAAATAAAGTAATAAAGGCAAGAAATCTAATCGGAGGTCCCCAAGGGAATGTTTTAACCCCCCTCCAAACTATGTTCCTCCCCTCTCCCCTTCAATCACAGTCCGTTTGAAAGGAATAAAGACAATTTACTGGGCAAGAACATCCAGATACTTCGTCAAAAAAATAAATGATGAAGGTTTAAAGGTAACGCCCCCCCCCCCAAATCTTAATTTAAACTGTATTGCTTTAGATTTGTAATAATACTAACGATATAAGAATTACAGCTCTGGCAGATATTTTACTTCATTATAATAACTGTGTTGTAAAAAGTAATGTTGAGTTATTCTTAATAACCTTCTGATGGCCTTCCTCCGGCAAATAACAGCTGCTACTTTTCTCTTAATGACTGCTAGCCGTATTTTATTTTTTTATTCAGATTATTTTTTTTTTCTCCTGTAATGGCCACCAGAATATTTATAGACTTATATCCTCCCTATGATTTCTTTCGCATCTGTATTTCTTGGCTTTTGTTGTGCAGCGTCTTAGAGACTCCCCCGTGCTTCTCCAAGGGCAGTCTCCTGTTCAACTGTCAGGTATTATACATGTTGTTTTCATTTTATCAGCTTTTTTTTTTAAAAAAAAAAACCCGAAAAAAACACCCTTACTCCTTTTTCAAAGACTGTGAAGCTCGAGGAATTAAAATAATATTGTTTTAAGCCCTGCTGAGCTCTTAATTGGGTCAATGCGAATCCAAAAATCGACGTATTGCTTCTAGTACTGGTTGAAGAAAATGTTTCTTGGGACGCTTCAATCACATTTGGTTTAGTTGATGGTGCAAGGAATGTGTACATGTACGGTTTTCAGTATAAGATGGTTCTATAGATCAATGGTTTCCAATCCTGGTCTTTAAGTACCCCTAATAGGCCAGATTTTACAGATTTGGTTGGGAAATTCAAACTGAATCCTACATTCACTGAGCTGCACCTGTGCTGGGCTTCAGATACCTGGCAAACTTGGCCTATTAGGGGTACCTGAGGACCATGGTTGGGAACCACTGCTATAGATTTATCTTAAACTTGAAGGGTGACTTTACATTCCCTCTCCATCAAGTGGAACTCCATTCCTTTTGGAAGTCTTCCTTTCATATTGATTCACCCTGAGCTCTTGGTTGATGGCCAAGCCATACTAAAATCCGTGTTCAGTGTGACCCGTTTTGGCCAAGTATTGGCCAGTCACTGACCACCTGCTGCGCACGTGAGCGGATCATGCTCTTCCACAGTAGATCCTTGATAGTCGATTTCCTGGTGGGACTGTGTTGGATCCAAGCTGTGCACTGTTTAGAACAGCAATGTCAAACTCTTGCCCTCCAGATGTTTATGGCCTACAATTCCCAGGACATACTTGAAAATGAGAGAAATCTCAATGTGTCCTTCCTGATAAAATACTTTATAAATAAATAAATTCCTTGAAATCTTTGAATGCAATGGATGGTCAGAGAATCACGGGATTTGTAGTTCAGCAACGTCTGCGTGGCTGGAGTTTGACATCTCTAGTTTAACACAAATCTGCTATTGGACAGCTTGGACTGTAATTTAGTCTGGCATAAATAATAAAACACCACTGGGGTCTTGCTGAACCTCCTTGCATGCCTTTGTAATGGGATGTGCCCTGTCTAAACAAATTAGGAGGAGGAGAATCTTCCAGTTGGTGGAGCCGCTTCCTGGTCAGTTGGAGCCAGATGCAGTCATGGCTGTGATTTTATCCCAGCCACTGGGAACTTTAAGGGTGTGCGTCTTTTAAAGTTTTAGGGCTCTATTAAATTCTTTGTGCAAACGTTAACGCGTGCAGAAAAATGCATTAACGCGAGGGGAAAAACCCTTTCCGCAGAATGTCGTATTACAATGTCTGCACAAAAAATGCGCGTTAACATCTACCGCTGGTGAACCTGCGCGAACCCTTTGCGAGCATAATGTACGTTGCGCGTCCTATACTTAACATTGTGAGCGCAAATGCGTTTGTGCGCTGGTACGCGGATGGTATTAAAATCTATGCGCAAATTTTAACGGACAACGTTTGCGCACATAATTTTAACGTCTTTTAAAAGCTGGTAGTAACTGCAAATCTGAACGTTCTGACCGAAACCAAATACATCAGCCCAAAAAAAAAAAAATACAGCAAAGTATAGTTACACATTCTACACATACCCAAACAATAAAATGGAGAAGTTGTGGGTGTTTTTATTATTGCTGCAGCATATATACTCAGATTGATTTTGACAGGTGCAAAAACTTAACATGAGACAATTGTGGTTCTTAATTCTGATTGGCTGAATCGCGTGAGAAAACAGTCCGCACACCGATTTCTGCGCGCAACGTTTTTGCGTGTCTTTTTTACACGTGTTATTTTTTGACGGATGAAAAAATGCGCACGGATTGTGATACCAGCGTTATTTTTCGTGCAAAAAAAAATGAATGAATTTAATAGAGCCCTTAAAATGTGTTTAAATGTAAATCCGTTTACACATTTTTAAATATTCTCTAAATTATTTCTTTAAATAATGGGAATTATTTCTAGCCTGGCGGATCCCTTTTACTTATTTAGGTATACAATGTGTCCCATCTACCTAGAGTTTCAGAGCATCTCTAAAATATTAAGCTTGGCAAAAGAAAATATGTATATTTTTTTAAAAAAAACTGTCTGAATCTAGCTGTATTTGTATGTTTACATGTCGTACTGAGGGACTCAAATATTTTATGACACCAAAAAAAAAAGGAAAAGACGTTTGGCAATACATGAATCTTATCTCTCTAGCACTAAAAGTCCCCATCAGTTGACTTAACAGATAATATCAGTGTTTCCATATATATCCAGAGAATACCATCAGAGCAGACGGCTTCTTAATGCATTAGCACTGCAGTTAATGGATGTATGAATGGCAGGTGATAACCTTTTGCCCATCAGATTTTCTTTCATTTTGGAGGCCGCATTTCTTTGCTCACAATGATTTATCTATACATTATGTGCTGTGTTGGTAACTTTTTCTCTTTAAAAAATTAAGCCGCTATGCCTGCCAGTTCTCCAATTTGTATTTTATCTGTAAATAGACAATTTAAAGGGATTTTTTTAACGTTTTATCTTTTTCCTTTTTTTTTTCTTTTTTTTTCTTCTTCTTCTTCTCCCCCCCCCCCCCCCAGTAATTAAAGAAAACCAAAGGCAACAACTGGAAACTGTGTGCTACTCTTCTCGCTACGCCTTGGGTCTCTTCTATGAAGCTGGCACCCAGATTGATGTCCCATGGGCTGCAAAGTACATCACTGATAATCCCTGTGTACGCTTCATCTCCATTGATGACAAGAAGCGCAATGTAGGTCAGTGATTCCATTATTTCCTTTAAACACATAGACGATGTAGGGTGGGGATCATGAGATGTGCTGCTTAATTGAGTGCTGTGGTTCTGAAGAGAACATGTATTTAACGTCAAGCTTCAGGGGATAAACACAATGTCACACTAGGTCAATGACAATAAGGATTCGGTAATTTCTTCGGATAATATTCATTCACTGCATCTCTGGAGGAGGGAGAGCAAAAAAATCAGAAAGCGCTCTTAACCCTTTCTTTAAAAAGAAAACTCTGTTCTAGTCTAAATATTTTTCTTACGAAGCCCCAGTTCTAGGCTCGTTAAGTAAAGGTTCTGTCGGGTCTTTGGTGGGCAGACACAATCATAGTTACATAGCGAGCAGCAACCTAGACCTTCTAGAATATAATCTCCCATAATGCCGAGTCACTCTTTGATTAAGCCCGACACAAACAATACATATTAATTGACTGAATAGTTTAAACTGTGTTGTAGTGAGTGTTAAAACTTGGCCAACGACAAAGTGATTGCTTTGGGTGTTTCACTTATCATGAGAGATGATGCTGGCTCATGAGGGTATCTTCATGCTTAGGCCTGGATGGATGGAGATTGGAGAACTCCATACTACATTTTCCAGCCAAAAGCCTTGCATAGTATCATGGGAATTGCAGTTCTACAGCAGCTTTGGTTCTTCCTTTTGGTGCAGTGTATCCCGACTTTTCAACCGACATTAGCAGGTGGACCTGTATGCAGTTTGCATGTTAAAGTCACCTCACTGCATTGGAAATCGTCTGGTTAATGAGCTCTGTTGCAACCTCCCTCTGGATGGGAAACCGTAAAAGCACCTAATATTCTTCTCTATAATTGTAATAATTGTATATTATGGTTAAAGGGATTCTCTATTGAAAAAAAGAGTTCCTTTTTTTGCTCTTAATTAGTTGGGCTGCCGTTGCTGACAGATGATGCTCAGTTGGTCAGATGGCAGTGGCTGAGTGACCGGCAACAGAGGGTTGTGGTCAATGGAGTTTATTCAGCGCAAGATCTAGTTACCAGTGGGGTACCCCAAGGGTCAGTACTTGGACCCATTCACTTTAATCATTTTATTGGTGATATTGCAAAAGGTATTAATGGGAAAGTGTGACTTTTTGCTGATGGCACAAAGATTTGCAACAGGGTTGACGTTCCTGGAGGGATCAGCCAAATGACAAATAATTTAGGTAAAGTAAAAAAATGGTCGGAGCTGTGGCAATTGAGTTTTAACGTGGATAAGTGCAAGATAATGCACCTGGGACGTAAAAACCCAAGGGCTGAATATAGAATATTTGATACAGTCCTAACCTCAACATCTGAGGGTTGGGATTTAGGGGTTATTGCAGAGGATCTAAGGGTAAGTAGTCAATGTAATAGAGCAGCAGGAAATGCTGGCAGAATGCTTGGTTGTGTAGGAAGAGGTATTAGCAGTAGGAAAAGGGAAGTGCTCATGCCACTGTACAGAGCACTGGTGAGACCTCACTTGGAGTACTGTGTGCAGTACTGGAGACCGTATCTCCAGAAGGATATAGACATCTTAGAGAGCGTTCAGAGAAGGGCTACTAAAATGGTGTACGGCTTGAAGGAGAAAAGTTACCAGGAAAGGCTTAATGATCTTAACATGTATAGCTTGGAAAAAAAGACGAGACAGAGAAGATCTGACCTAACATTCTCTTCCCATCCAGACAGTGAACAAATCCTGTTACTTTCAACTCAAAACCATTGCCCGTGTCCGCCCCTTTCTGACACAAGATACCGCAAAAGTGCTGGTTCATGCTCTTGTCATTTCACTTCTGCACCTCCTCGAGTATCATCTCCTGGAATCCTCCGCCACCTTTTAAAAGGCTTTAATCCCAAATGTCCAATAACTGTCTGGCACAGGCACTCACATGTATAGTTGTTATTCTGTATCATTGTACAGTGCTATGGAGCTTGTAACTGTAACATCATTGCCCGCTCTACATTATAGACTTTGTGACTTGTGGCCGAAAAAAGGATGCCCGCCTCGTGCCCGCAGACTACGGGTTATTATGACAAATACCATTCATAGAGCATTTAGGCATTGCCGTAATGTATCTAACAGATTTGTTTTAAAAATGTTTCTGAGTTACAGTTCCTAGAGTTGTTTGTTTGTATTAGTTTAACCACCCCCAGGAACTGTCTTAAACTAATTCTCCCTGCCCCCTTGCTTTATCCTTTGTCTGTAGACCAGGGCATGTGTGTGAAGGGGGGCTATACAGTAATTTAATGTGGGGGGGAGGTTTATCTTGATTGAGCTGTTCATTTTACGGTTGGGTTGTACCTATTGTATGTTAATGAGCCTGTTTTACTGAATAAATATATCCTGCTTCAACCACTCTGCGTGCTGTAGCTATACACCAAGCCTCGGCGGTATATAGATACCTGGTCAGCATTACTTTGGGTCTCTAGGCAGTCCTAGGGAGCGCTAATAATGGGGGGTACCCTGTCGGGGTTCAAGGACCCCTCTTTGTAACACATAGGACTCAATGCAGGAGTTGCGCTGCCGGGCCGCGAGCTCTGCGTGATTTTGCGAGATCACGCAGCATCACGGAGTAATCGTGGAGGGAGACTGGGACTATTTGTCCACAGTCTAACTCTTCTCTTGGTGGCCAGAAGCGTCGGATCGGGCCACCATTTTGACCGCGGGATGAGAGGTGAGCATCTGATTTTATTGGGGGGGGGTTTAGTCTGTGGTTCTCTCTGTTTAACCCCATCGGCGCTGTAATTACCGTTAGTATAATTAAGGTATTACAAAATCCTAATGGTAATAACGGATTGGGTTCCCCATGTTAAGTATAGGATGCGCAAAGTACAGTAAGCTCATACAAGCTAGTGCAAAAACCGAGCGTTATCGCTTACACAACCCATCCGAGTGCTAACGTTAGCGTTAACATCGCAATCTAGCCCTGAGTGGGTGGAGGAAACTCCTCCACTTTACCCAGCTTTTTTTAGAGTTCGTTTTAGACCTAGTTTTAGAGTGTCCCTTAAATACTATTTGGTAAACACTGGTGATAATTATCTGCTGTTCAGTACATGCTGATACTTTGTTTCCTGGGGTTACATGTTGCATATGCAAGTCCGTTTCTGTGTAATTGTACATCAAACCAGAAAAATTTGCAGAATTTAAAAGAACAACTCGAACCATTCAAATCAAAACCTGTAGCCTTCCTTTCTGAACAAGCTTCTCAGAAGCCTTCAGTGTTTTGCTAAAGGCTATTTTTGCGCCCTCATCACAAATATTCTGAGAACTTTTTCTTAAAAAAAAAAAAAAAAGGTCTTCCATGAAAACAAGTTCAGAGGCTGCATGGAAACTGGAACACTGGTCAAGCCGATGAACTCACCCAAAGGAGAACCCTCGTTCACAGCTGTGTTATTGTTATTCCGTTATGGCTACAATTAATTTCCTTCTCCTATTTCATCTTTTAAGGGACTATCCAGTGACCAGCTTCAAAATGGCTAATTCCTTTGCTACGTGCCTAAATATCTAACAAATGAGTTGCAGGATGCCATATGTCATTCTTGTAGCTGAATACAGATTTATATCTTTATTTTTTTTTTGCTGAAACTAAACCATTAATTTCCTAAGAATTGTAACACACGCCCCACGCTTGCACCATGGATAGGTTGAAAACACACAAGTTATCTAGTCTCTAGTCGGCATTGTCCTCTCAAAAGTCGGGACAGTCATATTTTTGGTGTTCAGTATAAAAGCTGGGGACAGAGCGCTTCAGTCAGTTGAGTACAATGGGGAGAGTTCACTACTTATGGAAATCCTTCTCCGGGCAGCAGAAAACAAGGCTACTGTATAAGCCCCCGCCTCGCAGTGGCGGAAGTACCAGGGTCGCAGCGGTCGCAGTTGCGACCGGGCCCTGGCATTCCGCCACTGGAGGGGGGCCCAGCACCGCCGCCAGATTCCGGCAAAAAGCGCCGGAATCTGGGAGCCGCGCGCTGGCCGTCCCTCTCCCTACGCGAGCGGCCGCTGACATGCAGCTTGGCCTCTCACGTGGGAGAGAAACCACCTGACCAGCGCACGAGACCTCGCGCTGATCAGGTGGTTTCCGGCGAGCGGCCAAGCTGCATGTTTCCAGCGGCCGCTCGCCAAGGTGGACAAGATGCCGGCGGAGCCTGCCCTGGGCCTGGGGCCCCCCTGAGCAGGTAAGAGCTGGGCTGGGGCAGTATATCCATGAGCTGGGGGGGCAGAGCTGGGGCAATATATCCATGAGCTGGGGGGCAGAGCTGGGGCAATATATCCATGAGCTGGGGGGCAGAGCTGGGGCAATATATCCATGAGCTGGGGGGGCAGAGCTGGGGCAATATATCTATGAGCTGGGGGGGCAGAGCTGGGGCAATATATCCATGAGCTGGGGGGCAGAGCTGGGGCAATATATCCATGAGCTGGGGGGCAGAGCTGGGGCAATATATCCATGAGCTGGGGGGCAGAGCTGGGGCAATATATCCATGAGCTGGGGGGGCAGAGCTGGGGCAATATATCCATGAGCTGGGGGGGCAGAGCTGGGGCAATATATCCATGAGCTGGGGGGGCAGAGCTGGGGCAGTATATCCATGAGCTGGGGGGGCAGAGCTGGGGCAATATATCCATGAGCTGGGGCAATATATCCATGAGCTGGGGGGCAGAGCTGGGGCAGTATATCCATGAGCTGGGGAAGTATATCCATGAGCTGGGGCAGTATATCCATGTGCTGGGGCAGTATATCCATGAGCTGGGGCAGTATATCCATGAGCTGGGGCAGTATATCCATGAGCTGGGGCAGTATATCCATGTGCTGGGGCAGTATATCCATGTGCTGGGGCAGTATATCCATGAGCTGGGGCAGTATATCCATGTGCTGGGGCAGTATATCCATATGTTGGGGCAGTATTTCCATGAGCTGGGGGCAAAAATATCCATGTGTGAGCTGGGGCAATATATCCATGTGTGGTCTTGGGGCAATATATGTCCATGTGAGCTGGGGGCAATATATGTCCATGTGAGCTGGGGGCAATACTATCTTTTTTATATTGCAGAAAAAAAAAAAAGGTAAAAATATGGATCTTTTTGGGGGGGGGGGGTTGGGGGGGCCCTTCATGGATTCTTGCACCGGGGCCCTCAGGTTTCTAGTTACGCCACTGCCGCCACGCGAGCGCATTTGGTGCTTGTGTGCGCCCGCACTTCCCTGTGTCCGTGCCGTTTTGACAGGGAGGGCCAACCACCGGATGTGAAAAAACCCTCCCCTCAAAAAGCTAAACGGACGCTAACAGGGATACAAAGAGCGATCCTCGATGAGAGCACAGAGTGGAAGGAACGCCCACTCTCACGGACGTTCCTTCCTCTCTCTGTTAACGGTCGTGTGCCGCCAGCCTTACCCTCCGTAACGGGGAACTGCTAAAAGGAAATATTGGTGCGAACCAATATCCCTTAGGCTAATGTCAGACGAACGCATTCTGAGCACACTGTGCGTCCGTGCACAACTGACATACTTTCTGACTGATGATACTGTAGACCCCAAACGGTCTGTTTTTTTGACTGCTGTAGGTGGGAAATAAAATGAATATGTAAAATGAAAAAAAATTGATACATGATATGAAAAACCATTTTGTCGGTCAAAAATGCTGGACATCAAAAATGCAGTCCGTCTGACTACGCTCCATCAATCACACACAAAGCTACGCGGATGTGGCGCACTCTGTGCGGCCGGCCTAGCGGTTTGACATTCTTGCCTAAATTGCGCCCGGTGCCATGTGCGTTGTGCGTCCGCACTTCTGTGTGGAAGTACTTCGTGTGTGGGTCTCTATTGATTATAATTTTATGCTACGACGGACGTTAAAATGTGCGGCAACACGGACGTGATCACTGCGTTCGTCTGACACGGGCCTTAGCAGCTCCCGGCTACCAGCTCTTTTACAACAAAGAGGCTCTATTAGCAGCTCAATTCGTAATCTCTAGGAGCCATTTCAAGATACGACTCCATTGACACAAGTAGGTCGCACCGTGGCCACGAAATGACACTGCACGCTTATTTTTTTGTTTTTGATGTAAACACTCTTCTTTACTCCCTCATCGTGTGCTGTGTCTCCCCTTCATCTCAGGGCTTCCGAAATGTAGTCCCTCTGCAGCTACATAATGCAATCTGCGAACATATGCAACTTGTGTGCACACGTTACATAGCACCTGTGCAGTACGATGGATTGGTGTTTCATGTGTGCAACCAATCCTTCGGCCGCCATCACTCAGAATTCTCGCTACTGCAAACCATCGAAGAGAGGATGATGTCAGCAAGCACGGTGTGCCGGCACCATCAGTACCAGAGTGGTCCCCAGCAGACAGACCATTGTGACAGCTGTGTGGGTGGAGGAACCGCTCTGCTTCATACAGCCATATCGGTCAAGCAGGGCTGCAGGGAGAGGAGTTCAGCTGGACTCAGGGCCGGATTAATTTAGGGGCTGATGGAGCAGCAGCTCCAGGCCCATGCCCCAGAATAGGCCCAGAGAAAGGATAACTATGTCTGCATTAATGAGCATTTGGACCACTGTATCTCCAACTACATAGCAGCTACTGGGTCATGTGAAGTATCACTGGAAAGGACAGATCATGGCCTTTCCAATGATCTCAAACATGACCTGTTTTCTGTAACAATAAAAATAAAGTAATGCATATTTCTGGGGGACTTTGGAACACTGCATCTTTAATCTTTAAACCTCATAAGGTCAAGTGAGGTGTCATTGGACAGGTCTGGCCTTTTCATTGATACCAAACATTACCATGTAAAATGTAAAAGAAAAGAGAAAAAACGTTATTTTGTTCCAAAGCGTCATTATCCATTTGTCACATATAAAATGAGCAATACCACTACCGTTACTCACCTTCTCATTTCCCACGCTGGGAGCAAGGTTAAAATTGTATATTTTCTCAGAAAAATGCAGTAACAGGTTCCCATTTAATATTTTTTTTAACAAGAATTTCCTACATAATATCTAACCACAAAGGTTTGGATGATAAAATGTGAAAAAAATAATTTTACACGCTGTAAATGATTGAAATCTGAATGGAAATTTACTAACACAGTAACTGCCTGGTTAGATCTACCCGTATCTGCACTATTAGAAACCTATAATATGATTTCAATTCATTAAATTCCAAAAAAAGACCACCAGAATATTCAGCTCCAGGCCCATACAGATCTTAATCCGGCCCTGGCTGGACCACTTTATAAAGCTAAAGTGGTCAAGGTGTGTAGAGTTCCCTGTCTTTTAACCTGATTTTCCATAGCAAAACCAATTGGCAATGGCATCTTGGTCTACAAGCTCAAGCGAGAATAGCGAGCTGGTAGGGTATGACTCCTTATTCTCTGTCCTGCCTGTAAATGCTTCCTATACAAAGTATAGGAAACATTAACTAGCATCAAGCAACTGTTAAAGCTGATCCCCCAAGCAAAGCTTTGAGTCCGAAACAACCAAGGCCGTTCTACTTGGATTAGGTCCCCAACTCTATAGTGGTTAGTCACTAATCACCATTGTTGCAATGACGATAAACATCAGTGATCCAGAGCGGGAAATTGAAATAATTAATGGCCCAAAATCCGATATTGATTTGTATAGCCCTGGATTAAACTGTACTTTTACTTGGGTCACGTCTTCGCAAGTGTCGTGCTGTGCATATACTGAAACAGCACGTTTTTTTTCCCCTTTCTTTTCTTGTTAAAGGTGAACTTCTAAGTTTTAACTTCGATATCCTTCTCGCTTTAGCAAAAACAATAATTAAAGAGCACAACTCACAAGGGACATCATGTAAAAACACTGAAGCAAACCTTTCTGAACATTAAGGTTTGTGTATATCTTGGCTCCAACACACAATGTGGTCTCAAGTTAGTTTGTAATGTAATGTAATATTTGAAGGGGATCACTGTAATGTGACACCTATAATTAATGGACTAACCTTAAAAGAGTAAGTAGCAGACATCCAAAATCTAAAATTCTAGCAGTACGTTATATTCTTTTCTAGAGCTATTGTGTGCTTTGGTGATCTTTATATTTACCCCCTTACTTTCTTCTTTTATAAAATGCAGTTAAACTTCTTGCACATCTTTCAGAAGTAATCTTTAACCTAAAATTGTTTTTCATCCAACAGCTCAAGCCAAGGCAGTAATATACATTTCTATTCTTTTCCCAACAAAAATACAAGCCTTTATTGCTCTCATTTGGTCTCGTAATATAAGCTGCATGGCACATTCATCCAAGTTCCCCCCCTCCTCCCTTTCTAAGACTTGTATATGGATTTTGGAAGTGAACAATGTGCAACAAAGAAGTAAATCAGTATTTCACTGCTTTTTAATGTATGCAGGGTTATTCAGTACAAAAAAAAATTCTTTGAGGAACCAAAATAACCGTTAATAGAAATGTTTGATTCATTTCCTGCTGTTCTGATTTAAGAATGTTTATTTCCCTGCTATATTCCACATATTTAAAGCTTAGTTAATAACCTTGTAATTTTATTTAATTTAAATTTATTAGGAACACATCCATTTCGTAGAACTCTGAAAAGTCCATTTGTCTAATCAGTCATTTTAGTTAGGATCATGAACTCTATACTAGACATTTTAACTACAGTATAGTGTTCCCAACCACTAAACAATGTTCCTTTGCCCCTACAAACCAACCACTAATTTCATAATTTGAAGGCACCAACATGGCTGTACCGATGATGCTAACTTGGCCCTGCAGTATGTGACGTTAACTTGGCCCTGTCCCTGCTGTATGTGACGCTAATTTGGCCCTGCCCCTGCAGTATGTGACGTTAACTTGGCCCTGTCCCTGCTGTATGTGACGCTAATTTGGCCCTGCTCCTGCAGTATGTGATGCTAACCAGGCCCTGCCCCTGCGGTATGTGACGCTAACATGGCTCTGCCCTGCTGTATGTGAATCTAATTTGACGCTTCCCCCTCCTTTGTGTGTTTGTGCCTGCAGTCAGGGCAGCCATCAGAAATGATGGGGCCCCTTACTAAACCTCACGATGGGGCCCCCCCCCTCAACCTCTAACAGCTTTTCTCCCCCTTCAAAAAAAGGACATAACATAGCACCACAGCAATAAAACTCCCAGTAATGTGCAGTGTGTATTAGCTTATCACAGTATCCACAGCAATAAAACTCACAGTAATGAGCGGTGTGTCTGAACATATCACAGAATCCACAGCAATAAATCTCACAGAAACGGGCTGTGTATGATGGCCTTTGGGTCTGGGTCTGGGCCTGGGCCCTGGGACTGGGCCTTGGGGTCTGGTCCCTGAGGTCTGGGCCCTGGGGTCTAGCCTGGGCCCTGGTCTCTGGGTCTGGTCCCTGGGCCTTGGGGTCTGGGTCCTAGGGTCTGGGCCCTGGGTCTAGGCCTTGGGGTCTGGGCCTAGGGTCTGGTCTTGGGGTCTGGGCCCTGGGTATGGGTCTGGACCCTAGGGTCTGGGCCCTGGGTCTGTATTTGGGCTTTGGGGTCTGGGCCCTGGGTCTGGCCTAGGGGTCTGGGCCCTGGGTTTGGGCCCTGGGTTTGGGCCTAGGGGTCTGGGCCCTGGGTCTGGGCCCTGGGTCTGGGCCCTGGGTCTGGGCCCAGGGGTCTGGGCCCAGGGTTTGGGCCCTAGGGTCTGGGTCTGGGCCCTGGGTCTGGGCCCTAGAGTCTGGGCCCTGGGTCTGGGCCTTAGGGTTTGGCCTAGGGGGTCTGGGCCCATGGTCTGGGCCTAGGGGGTCTGGGCCCAGGGTCTGGGCCTTGGGTCCTGGGTTTGGGCCTAGGGGTCTGGCGCCCTGGGTCTGGCCCAGGGGTCTGGGCCCAGGGGTCTGGGCCCTGGTGTCTGGGCCTTGGTCTGGGCCTTGGGGTCTGGGCCCTGGTTTGGGCCCAGGGTCTGGCCTTGGGTCCTGGGTTTGGGCCTAGGGGTCTGGGCCCTGGGTCTGGGCCTTGGGTCCTGGGTTTGGGCCTAGGGGTCTGGGCCCTGGGTTTGGGCCTAGGGGGTCTGGGCCCTGGGTCTGGCCCTGGGTCTGGGCTTGGGGTCTGGGCCTTAGGGTTTGGGCCCAGGGGTCTGGTCCCAGGGTCTGGGCTTTGGGTCCTGGGTTTGGGCCTAGGGGTCTGGGCCTGGGTCTGGCCCAGGGTCTGGGCCCTGGGCCCTAGTGTCTGGGCCCTGGCCCTAGTGTCTGGGCCCTGGGTCTGGGCCTTGGGGTCTGGGTTTGGGCTTAGGGGTCTGGCCCTGGGTCTGGGCCCTGGGTTTGGGCTAGGGGTCTGGGTCTGGGCCTTGGGTCCTGGGTTGGGCCTAGGGGTCTGGGCCCTGGGTTTGGGCCTAGGGGGTCTGGGCCCTGGGTCTGGGCCTTGGGGTCTGGCCTTAGGGTTTGGGCCCAGGGTCTGGGCCTAGGGGGTCTGGGCCCAGGGTCTGGGCCTTGGGTCCTGGGTTTGGGCCTAGGGGTCTGGGCCCAGGGGTCTGGGCCCAGGGGTCTGGGCCCAGGGTCTGGGCCCTGGGTTGGGCTTAGGGTCTGGGCCCTGGGTCTGGGCCCTGGGTTTGGGCCTAGGGGGTCTGGGCCCTGGGTCTGGGCCCTGGGTTGGGCCTAGGGGTCTGGGCCCTGGTCTGGGCCTTGGGTCCTGGGTTTGGGCCTAGGGGTCTGGGCCCTGGGTCTGGGCCTTCGGTCCTGGGTTTGGGCCTAGGGGTCTGGGCCCTGGGTTTGGGCCTAGGGGTCTGGGCCTGGGTCTGGGCCAGGGGGTCTGGCCCTGGTCTGGGCCTTGGGGTCTGGGCCCTGGGTTTGGGCTTGGGGTCTGGGCCTGGGTTGGGCTTAGGGGTCTGGGCCCTGGGTTGGGCCCTGGGTTTGGGCCTAGGGGTCTGGCCCAGGGTCTGGCCCAGGGTCTGGGCTAGGGGTCTGGGCCCAGGGTCTGGGCCTTGGGTCCTGGGTTTGGGCTAGGGGTCTGGGCCTAGGGGGTCTAGGCCCTGGTGTCTGGGCCCTGGGTCTGGGCCTTGGGGTCTGGGCCCTGGGTTTGGGCCTAGGGGGTTTGGGCCCAGGTCTGGGCCTTGGGTCCTGGGTTTGGGCCTAGGGGTCTGGGCCCTGGGTCTGGGCCTTGGGTCCTGGGTTTGGGCCTAGGGGTCTGGGCCCTGGGTTTGGCCTAGGGGTCTGGGCCCTGGGTCTGGGCCCTGGGTCTGGGCCTTGGGGTTTGGGCCCAGGGGTCTGGGCCTAGGGGGTTTGGGCCTAGGGGTCTGGGCCCAGGGTCTGGGCCTTGGGTCCTGGGTTTGGGCCTAGGGGTCTGGGCCCTGGGTCTGGCCCAGGGGTCTGGGCCTAGGGGTCTGGGCCCTGGCCCTAGTGTCTGGGTCTGGGCCTTGGGGTCTGGGCCCTGGGTTTGGGCTTAGGGGTCTGGGCCCTGGGTCTGGGCCCTGGGTCTGGGCCCTGGGTTTGGGCCTAGGGGTCTGGGCCCAGGGTCTGGCCTTGGGTCCTGGGTTTGGGCCTAGGGGTCTGGGCCCTGGGTCTGGGCCTTGGGGTCTGGGCCTTGGGGTCTGGGCCCTGGGTTTGGGCTTAGGGGTCTGGGCCCTGGGTCTGGGCCCTGGGTTTGGGCCTAGGGGGTCTGGGCCTTGGGTCCTGGGTTTGGGCCTAGGGGTCTGGGCCCTGGGTTTGGGCCTAGGGGGTTTGGGCCCTGGGCCCTAGTGTCTGGGCCCTGGGTCTGGGGTCTGGACCCTAGGGTCTGGGCCCTGGGTCTGTATTTGGGCTTTGGGGTCTGGGCCTTGGGGTCTGGGCCCAGGGTTTGGGCCTAGGGGTCTGGGTCTGGGGTCTGGGTTTGGGCCTAGGGGTCTGGGCCCTGGGTCTGGGCCTAGGGGTCTGGGCCCTGGGTCTTAGGGTCTGGGCCCTGGGTTTGGGCCTAGGGGGTCTGGGCCCAGGGTCTGGGCCTTGGGTCCTGGGTTTGGGCCTAGGGGTCTGGCCCTGGGTCTGAGCCTAGGGGTCGGGGTCCTGGGTTTGGGCCTAGGGGTCTGGGCCCTGGGTCTTAGGGTCTGGGCCCTGGCTCACCACTCGCTGTCTTCTATCTTCTTTTCTTCTGTCTTCAGCTCTTCTTTTCTTCACCTTTTCTTTAATCTTCTTCTCTTCTTTTCTTCTGTCTTCTTCCTGGTCCCTCCAGCTCCAGCGCGCAGCTCCACTGAGTGGAGGGGCGGAGCCAAAGCAACGTGCTTGGGAGGCCCCTCACACGCTGCTTGGCCCGCCCAGCCAGGAAGTGAAGCTGCCAGGAGCCAGAGGAGACACAGTGTCTCAGTCTCCTCCGGCTCCTGCAGCAGCAGCAGGGACACAGCTCCGGATTCGGACTCATCGAGTCCGATACCGGAGCTGTTAAAGGGCGACGCCGCTGCCGTCGGGGGCCCGGGATCCGCCCCCAGGCACCGGCGGCCCGGGCCCCCACCGGGCCCGGGCCCCTTACGGCAGTATTGGGCGTAATGCCCTGATGGCGGCCCTGCCTGCAGTTATGTATGGCCCATGTGGAGGTGTGTTCAAAATCTGTGAATGCAGTGTATGCATTTCCCTGAATACCTAATGTATATATGTATTCAGTTTGTGGCTTTTGTTATATGGACATTCTAGACATTGTGACCATTTTAGCGATTTTTAAAGAGACTTTTAGTCTCTTTACCACTTAATTGAATTTAAAAACTAAATCACACACACTTGTCCCTTTTTGAGTTTTGATAGCCCTTCAAAGCACACGTCTCCTGTCTGCCCTGTAGGCTGTCAATCTGCTCCAACTGGACAGACTACTGGGGGTATGACCAATGTGGGTTAATGCATTAGAAGACTTCTGATTGTCACGGTGATGGCACCATGCCGTTTCCCGCAGCAAGTGCTGACCAGCAGTAGGGCGCACCAAGGGAAAATGTTGTGCAGGGCAGAATGTGAGGAATGATATTGTCCTTAAGTCATACATTGCTCGTGTTTTTGTGGTTGCCTTTCTCACTGATTTCTTGTCTTGTGATCCGCTCACATAGTTAGCTTTGATACATAGTGCAACAATTTCACAGCTGCAATAGAAACATAGAAAAATGTCGGCAGATAAGAACCTTTCAGCCCATCTAGTCTGCCCAATTACATGGATACTTTACCTGAATTTATCTTTTGTTTAGGATAGCCTTATGCCTATCCCATGCTTGCTTAAATTCAATTACTGTTTTGGCCTCTACCACTTCAACTGGAAGACTGTTCCATGTATCCACCACCCTCTCAGTAAAATAATGCTTCCTGATGTTACTTTTAAACCTTTGCCCCTCTAATCTAAGACTATGTCCTCTTGTTTTGCTACTTTGTTTCCGTTTAAATATACTCCCTTCCTCTACCTTGTGGATTCCCTTTACGTATTTAAAGGTTTCTATCATATCTCCTCTGTCTCGTCTTTTTTCCAAGCTGTACATGTTAAGATCATTAAGCCTTTCCTGTAACTTTTCTCCTTCAAGTCGTACACCATTTTAGTAGCCCTTCTCTGAACTCTCTCTAAGATGTCTATATCCTTCTGGAGATACGGTCTCCAGTACTGCACACAGTACTCCAAGTGAGGTCTCACCAGTGCTCTGTACAGTGGCATGAGCACTTCCCTTTTCCTACTGCTAATACCTCTCCCTACACAACCAAGCATTCTGCTAGCATTTCCTGCTGCTCTATTACATTGACTACTTACCCTTAGATCCTCTGAAATAATAACCCCTAAATCCTTTTCCTCAGACGTTGAGGTTAGGACTGTATTAAATATTCTATATTCAGCCCTTGGGTTTTTACGTCCCAGGTGCATTATCTTGCACTTATCCACTTTAAAACTCAATTGCCACAGCTCCGACCATTTTTTTAGTTTACCTAAATCATTTGTCATTTGGCTGATCCCTCCAGGAACGTCAACCCTGTTGCAAATCTTTGTGTCATCAGCAAAAAGACATACTTTTCCATTAATACCTTCTGCAATATCACTAATAAAAATATTAAAGAGAATGGGTCCAAGTACTGACCCCTAAATGTTAATTTTATAGATCGGCTACTGATTCTATGGAGTTGTCGGAGTCTGGTGTATGAAGAGCTGCTCAGGATGTTATCTGATTGAGGCTAAGGTCAGACGAAAGCAGTTTTAACGTGCGTTTAACCGCACTAAATCACGGCCGTGCTAGCAGCAAATGATGTCCAATGCCGGGCTGCATATGAAGAACGGCCGCACAAAAGTGTGGCCGCGCAACGCAAGTGGCAAACGAACGCATTTTTTCGAGAACGTCAAACCGCTAGTACTGACGTACAGAGTGCGCTGCGTCCGCATAGCGGCGTGATTGGGAGACGTCAGACGCTGCTAGTGTACGGCTAACATAACGTCCAGACACAAAAAGTGTTTTGTTGATGATCCGTACAAAATCACGTACGAAAATGCGCATCGTATGACCGCTATCGCGTATTCCGTGAAAAAATGCGTCCATTCATTCGAACGCACTTTTTCACGGACAACGCGAAAGATGCGTTAGTCTGACCCTAGCCTTAATGTTAAAATTTCATAAAGTAGTGCCAATGCTTGACAGATGTGTTGGCAACACGACTGTGTCATCCTAGTTGCATATTTATCTGCGCTTTACTTCGAGCTTCTGTCTGTTTTCCGTGCACTCACGTATTTTGTTTTCTGGCACACTTTCTTTATATTAAGGCTAAAGACTTATCCAGACATGGATAGCTTTTTGCTCACAGTGCCTGACGTCTACACCCATTTGAGGCTCAAAAAAGACTAAAATGACTGGCGTGATTAGCTGTATCTTTCGTGCAGAGGGAACTTGGATCTGGATTAGGAAATAAATCCCATTCCACATGCACATCATTTTATTCTTATCTGCTATGGCACGTTAGCTAAGCTTTCTATGAGAAGCACAGAAGCCTTTGTCCGATCTCAATATTCTCTTAAATTCTGTTTTGGCTTAACCTGTAAATTTTTCTTTTCTTTTAAGCAATTAAGCAAGCTGTAAAGAAACTCTATAAAAAATGAACCTCCCCTTTTACCCCATAAATAATTGGGCGGATGCTGCTGATGACATCCGCCCACTTTTTTATTTTAATGCTTTCACTACAAAGTGTTTTTCCAAAAAACCGATGTCAGGAACCAGTGTTTTTTTTGAAAAATCATTTTTAATTTTGCAGTAATAAATATTTGGGCATATTCCCAGTGCATTTCATACTGTAATAACATATTTGGCCAGTAGATGGTGCCATCTACTGCCAAATTGAGGTACAGTCATTACAGTTGCAGCTCGTGTTCCCTGCATCAGCTGCTGAATATCCGATGTCAGGGCATTCATCAGCCAATTTTACACTTTGGGGGCACCTTCTGCAGCCTAAAAACAAACTAAATTAATTTTATTTTGGGCCGCAGAGCGAGATATCTCTATCAGGCACCGGATGGTGCCTTTTGAAGCCCGAGATATCTCGATCTAGGTAGTGTAGGGGTTAAATATAAATACCTTTTCTCCCTCAGTGCTGGGCTGCACCTCCTCTTCGGTCCAGGGCTTCCAAACTGCGGAATTTGTGGCAGCTTTTTACACTATTTGCGTAGCCTATGTAACTTGTGTAGCCCAAATTTCTGGTCTTGCAGAACATGCATACATTTGTATCGCAGTTCCACTGTGCCTGTGCAGAACAATAGATTGATGCTGTGTGCAGATATGCAACACCAGTCCTTGCTTGCTGGCTCCCAGAACAATTGCTGCTGCGAACATTTGGAGATAGGATGATATCGGCACACCAAGCGTGCGAACATCATTGATCCCCGGCTGGTGGGATACTCAAAATCCCATCTGTTGAGTGACATCTGTGTGGGCGGAGGAAACTCCTCTGATTCACACTGTGTATAATGTTATATCGTGTGTGAATGTTCTGAATATCTGAAGTGCTGTATTGAGTCCTTCGCTAAAAGCTGAGGAGAAGAGGCATTACAGTCAGCTTGGCCAATTGTTACAGTGCGTGTGGAAGCTGCTCCTTGTAGCGCCTTTACTATAATACAGGATGACCGGAGTGAGCTATCACAGAGTTATTTCATTTTCTGTTAAAAGGTATGCAAGCAGGGTCTTAAATGTCAATTTATGTTACTGTTACCATGCAAAAGCCTGTATACACTTCTTGGCAGTGATGAAACGGTTAAGCGAGAGATTGCCCAATTCTGGTGAAATAAGGGCATATTCCAAGAATACTAGAGTTGGATTTAATTTGTGCATTTAATATTGTTGCTCAGACTTGGCAGCATACCAGGCTCTTGGCACTTGCCATCTGGTTTAGCTATTGTTCCTTTTGACATTGGATGTCAAAAGAGAAACTCGTGAGTCACTTCTAACTTTAATAAATCAGTAATACTTGTGGTAATTTCAAGCCAAAAGCCACGGCTTTTTTTTTTCTTTGGTTTTCAAGAAGCCCTTTTATTTTTCAAGTTGTAATTATCCTACTTTATCAGAAATTCCCACTTCTTCTTTTCTCATGTATCAGTTAAATCAGCGGAAGACCTTAATTCCTCTTTCAGTTTGCGGATTATATACAGCACTCTTATATGTCATCAAAGGAAATGTCCCAAAATGTTTTAAATCTCATTTTAGCATTATTCACTGACACACATGCCAGTAATCGTAAGGATGCCAACTCGAAGTGACTGCAGGAATCCCATAGTTGCAACCAGGCAGTGACTCAAGATACAAGAATTTAAAACTATGAGCCTTATTCCAAAGGACCTGTTACCATTAACCATGCCTTCAAATATCCCTGTCTTGGGGATATTTCAATGCATGGTTAATGTTAACATCTCTCGTGGTATAGGGAACCTAGGAGATATGGCTGAGGGGGTTGGATGGATAAGAGGCCTGTCCCAATCAGCCAAATTGTGGCGGAATGCTGGTGTTGCACCTGTAAGGGCACTGGTTCCCAAAACCTGCTCTTCAAGTACCGTGAAAAGGCCAGGTTTGCAAGATATTTGAAGCACAGCACAGGTGATATGATTTGCTGCTTAGTGATTTCTGAATTAAGCCTGTATTTTCCCAAGGTAATCCTTAAAACTTGGCCTGTAGGAGTCTTGAGGACTGGGGTTGGGAACCATTGCACTAGGGGAATCGTTTGTTTTCGCCACTGACCATACAACCACAGCACTGACTTTCTATAGGAATGTTTGTGTTGGATTTCACTTGTACATTTTCTATTATTGCTCAGACATGACGAAATCCCAGGCTACTGGCACTTGGCAACTATTTAGTTATTGTTTCTTTAGACATTATGGGCCATATTACATAGTTAAGTTAGCACCAACTATGTAATATGGCCCTATATGTGTAAATAGAAACTTGTGATTCATTTATATAAATTACTTTTTTTTCTGACCTGGAAATCTCCTAGTGAGCAGTCCACCTGCACCATGGAGGCCTCCGTTCCTCTTTCAGTTGCGGCACCTCAACCCTCTGAGAAGAGTAGGGGACCCAGAACAATCTATACTGCCTCTCCAGGCAAGCTCATTTCTTCCTATGGACTCAAATATCACCTCTATGCTGACAACCCAAATCTACCTTTCTTCTCCAGAGCTCTCTTCTCCAGCGTTGGAACGTATTACAGCCTGCTTGTCGGCAGTCTTTGACTGGATGACCTCTCGTTTCTTAAATCTTAAACTCTCCAAAACTAAACTTCTCGTCTTCCCTCCCTCCAAAACCAACATTCCTGCACCTATTTCCCGTCAGGTGATCATTACTTCTACCTCTCAGGCTCTTTGCCTCTGGGTCCTCTTCAAGTCTGATCTCTCCTTTACTCCTCACATTCAGTCACTAACCAAATCTTGCTACTTCCAACTAAAAAACATTGCACGCATCAATTCCTGTCTTAACCCTTTCGCTGCTGAGGCTTTTCCCGCCTCTGTGCTGAGCTCATTTTTACCGATTTTGCTCATGTTTAAACGTGTTTTGAAGGCTTATTTTAGTATATGACCCAGACATATTATATATCGTTCTTTCCGTCAGACTCGGCAGATTCATAATATGTCATTCTTATGTATACGTCATGACCTGTCTGTTTTATTATAGCAAAAAATGCAATAAAATATGAATTTTCAATAATTTACAACGTGTAAAGTGTTTTTTTTCACATTTTAAGATGCGAGCAATTGCGGTTATATTTTCTATGGGGTGCACTTGTTAAAACAATTAGAGATGGGGTCTCATTACATTTTTTTTGGGGGAAAATTACGCGATTTTTAACAAACGCACCGCATACAAAAATCATTAGTGCAGCATCATTGTTCACATTATAATTGAAATGGGAACAATATTGCTGCATTAACAAACCAAAAAAAAGAAAAAAAAACTTGTTTATTTTTTTTTATAATTTTTTTTTTAAATATTTTTTTTTTTATTTTATTTTTTTTAGAACTTTTTTTATACTCATGTTTGGTATTGTTGGAACGGCCATGCTCTGGCCGATCCAACAATACCAAACATTAACCCCTAACTGCCACGGATCGGGAGATAGGGGGTTCATTGGAACCCCCTATCTCCAGCATTGGTGGCAGTTAGGGGTTAACTCCAGGACTGGCGTCATCGTGCTATGCACGATGACGCCAGTCCTCAGGGGGCATTCCCGGAAGCTTGGCTGACATCCAAGATGTCGGCCAGCTCTGGGAAAGGATCACGAACCGGCGCTTTTCGGCGCAGATTCGTGATCCGGCCCCCATGGGGTTAATGCCAGGTACCATTTGGAAGGGCAGGCTGTGCCCTTCCAAACGGTGCCTGGGTTAACCCCCTGCACTCCGCCGATCGGGAGGGAGAGAGGTCCGAAGGACCTCCCCCCCCTCCCTTTCAGGCGCCTCCTCCGCACATGCGGGGGGCGCCTGAATTAGGTGTCATCGCACCCCCGCGATGACACCTAATTACTCCGGCGGCGGTTCCGGGTGCTGGGCTGACATCGAGGATGTCAGCCCGCACCGGGGGGACCAGCGATCGGCCGGAACCCGGCCGAACGCTGGCCCCAAAGGGAGGACACGCTCAGAGCGTCCACCGCATGGAACGCTACCTGCGGTTGGGCGCGCTGAGCGCGTCCACCGCAGCAAAGTGGTTAATCAGGATTCTACTAAAATGCTCATCCAAACTCTTATTATCTCCCGACTTGACTACTGTAACCTCCCTCTCTCTGGCCTTAAAAGATCCCAGATTCTCCCTCTGCAGTCTGTTATGAATGCCTGTGCTAGGCTTATCCACCTCACCTCACGCATCTCTCACACCTCGCCTCTTTGTCAATCTCTACACCAGCTCCTTGTTTCCTTAGAATCCAATTCCAAATATTGGTGCTCACATACAAAGCTTCCATAACTGCTCCCCTGCCAACATCTCCTCCCTTAGTAGCAGGTACATCCCATCCCGGCCACTTCACTCTGCCAATGATCTGATGCTATCAGCTCCACGTACCTGCACCCCCAACTCTCACTTCTCCCGGGCTGCCCCCTTTCTATGGAGATCCCTCCCCGCAACACTGGACTCTCCCAGTCTCTCCAGTCCTTCAAGAATTCTCTGAAAACACATTTCTTTAGAGAAGTCTATCGGCTCACTCCATGATTTCCCCACTGTATATTTCTTGCATCAACTTCCCACTCAGCCCACATGCATCCCACTACTTCATGTTCTCTATTTACCCTCACCTAATGTGTCACCCCTCTCCTCTCAGATTGTAAGATCCTCTTGTAACCGGAATCAGACGGGTTCACTCGGGACGAGGCCGGACCGGACACGAGCAAGGATTGTCTGAACACGAGTCTCTTCAGGAAAGGCAAACTTTATTGTGATATCACAACAGATGCTCAAACAGGATTCAATCGCAAAGAATGAGCCCCGAGTCCCTCGTGACATTAGATTTTATATCCCAAATACATAACTAGGTACATCCCAATTAGCCCACCTCCCGATGACACTTTATTCCACCCCACGTGGGTTAATACCTCCCATTGTTAGTACAAAGGTATTCCATACATTGACGATAAATTGGCAAACTTCATGTTAGTCTGACAGTTTGTGATTTGCTGCCGCACTCAATCCGCGCCGTACCCACCTCCCTAAAGACTATGTTTATTTTTATACAGATAATGCATGGTCTGGTGTCTACGCTTTCTTTGTCTTTCTGCAGGCCCCAACGACCTTGACGTATCTTTCTCTGTGCCTGGATCAGCAGAGATCTCTCTCTCAGCGCCTTAATTGTTTTTCTACTAATCTCAGCACATTCCTAAATTTCTACATTCTAATTTCAGCTAAAAACCGGCCTAGTTATATACAAGTGAACCAATATTCTGAACAAGATGGTCGCCTGGCTTATAATAGCGGCCATCTTCCAGTCTATTTCCACTACACTCTCTCCTACTGTTGTGTGTTTAACTTGATATATTTGTCATTCTGTCTCACCCAATGTACAACGCTATGGAACTAGTTAGCGCTTTATACCTACCTGTAACTGTACATTGGTCCTTTCATCGATTGCCTTATATTATATGGTTTATAGTTTGTATATGCTGCTTAACATGCAATTTTGATGCCAAGTTCAGATATATTTACAGGGTTATTCAGAGAGCATGAAAAGACTGGAGAATGAATAATTCTAGGTCAAAATAGCCAAACCAGAAAAATTCTCCCTTTCATCTCACTTTCCAAATCGTCTATTTTGACCTAGACTTTTTCATTTTCCAGTCATTCTCCTGCTTTTCACGTTCTCTGAATAACCCTGTTAGAGTAATTGATCAATTAGCCTCAAGATTGCTTAGCCAGTTCTGGATTTTACATTAAGAGTGTATATTGTTGTGTCTTATGCATGATTAAGGCACTCTTTGCCAAAATGTTTAAACTCTGCATACAACTGGGGCCTTAGTCTGTTTGAGCCATTAACCCTTTGCTGAGCTCATTTTTATTTAAATTCACATGTTATTGTAAAACTCAGACAAATTATGTATCCCTTTTTCAGCAGACTCAGAAGATTCAAAATATTTATTATGTGCATAAGTCATGTCATTAAAAAAGTGTGAAAAAACGTGAAATTTTAAAAAAAATTACAGTAAACACTACTTTTTTTTATCTAAACTTTGCGACCAGAACTATTGTGGTTATATGCTGATACAAAGAATTATTAATAAAATGTTAAAGTGGGGGTTGGGGTTCTTAAAACTGCAATTAGAGACCCCCTGTGTTGTGTGTGTTTTTACTTTTTTTTGTGGGGTCTACACCTTCATGAAGGGCATATTTGAAAATGTCAGGCTGTGACCTTTCCAGCGATGCCTCTCGTGAGTGTCTTGCCCTTCTGAATGAGGAGATAGAGGGGTCCGAATGACCCTCCTCTCTCTTCTTCAGGCATTCACCTGGCTCAGCCGGGTTGTGCCTGAAAATGAGATCATCACGCACCGGTGCAATGACTTATGTGTGCCCACGGAACGATCAGTCTTTAAAGAAGTCAGAACACCTCGGGACTCTGACCTAAGCGGTCACAGTCTACCCCTGGACTGCGGAAATCCCGTGACATTTGGGGGACATCCTCTGCATGTTGCGGGGAAACCCCATGACGCCCCCCACACCACTTCCACAACCAAAGTGTTAATAGCTGTTCGCAAATGTCCTGCTATGAGCCGTTTCCATTTGTTGCTCGCTACTGGCAGCTGTATTTGAGCTGCTATGGTTAAAATTAAAATGTTTTTGAGCCGCTGGCTGATAACGGCTCTTATCGGTTCCTGGAGTCAACCGGACTCAATGGAGCAAGATGCAACACGCCTGTCAGCTTGTGTCTGTAGGGTCGTACAGGAATGGTGGAAGTATGCTTAGAACTATTTGTCTTCCGTTGACTGTAGTCAGAAGAAGCGGTACATCACTTGCCTCATGCACTGCAGGGTAAGGGATTTTTTGATGGCTTTAAACATAAGTGTCAAGTGATTTTGCAAAAGCAAAATAACGTCACGAGCTGTGAAGAATGAGCAAGGTTGGAATAGCCCATTCCTCATCAGCTCGCTGGTAACCATAAATTCTAAAGGTAACACACGCCTGTGATTCCTGCACTTTATGGAGATTGACTTTGCAATGAAAGCGGTAGTTCCACGGGTACTGAGAGACCCACCAATCAGTGGATTTTATAGTTTTATTGCAGCGCTGTTCTTGGCGCTTGGCATTGAAATTTTAACAAGTCAGTAATAATTGTGATTCACAGAATCAAAACTAAAAAATATGCATGGCTTTATCAAGTTCAAGGAATTTTTTTTCTGCGGTTTCACAAGGAGTTCTTTTAGTTTTTCAAGATTGTAATTGTAAACTTTATTAGAAATTTCCACTTCTCCTTTTCTCAGGCATCGAATAAGTCACAAGCAGACCCTACTTCCTTTTTCATCCTTTAATCTGGCCAGTATGACAATATATTTAGGTTTAAATATCTTTATAGAATGCTGATCTGTTTCGACACATAATACGTTCTATATTATGAAGTCATAGAATAACATTGAGTTTTGATATTAAATCTTTATTCTTAATAAGCATGTCAGTCTTGTTTAATGTAGATTATATGGTTTTATGTGTTGGCGTGTTATGTTTTGCTCCTTTGTGCTTTTGTACATTGTGGATGTGCATTAAAGTGCTATAAGGTCATGTAGCACTTTAGAAAAATGTTTCCGCTGTGATGCTGCCTTTCTGAAGGCTTGAAAAAGGCCACCGCGCAGTCGATCACCTTCCTGAACGACCTTTCTATTTGTGACTATCTGGCTGCCATCCTCTGTAAAATCTTCAAGGCTTTAAGTCTCCGGTCTTGCCCTTCTGCTTCATCTGGTTTGTTCTTTTTGCATCTCCTAGAAGGACTTTGTCGCGTGAGTGGTCCGGTGAGCACCGGCGAACAGGATGAGAACCCACTTGCAGTAAATAAAATGAATCGACACAGAAGATTGATGTAACAATTGCAGAAAAATATTTTGAATAAACTGAATCCAAAACGAAGGCAGCACTATCAGGGTTATTCAGAGAGCGGTGAAAAGCAGGAGAATGACTGGAGAAGTGAAAATTCTAGGTCAAAATAGCCAAACCAGAAAAATTCTCGCATTTATCTCACTTTCCAAATCCGCTATTTTGACCCAGAAGTTTCACTTCTCCAGTCATTCTCCTGCTTTTCACCTCTGTCTGAATAACCTTGTATATATAAATAATAATAGTCCTTGGAAAACAATGGAAGATATTTGATAACATTCTCTTGGGTAAAAGTGGAAACTGGGAAAGGAAACCTGGATAATAATAGGAGTCTTTGTTGATGTGGAAGGGTCTTGAGATGGAGCAAGGAGCAACTGGATCCGTGGAGATGGTAGAAGGTGGTCTCGGTAAGTAGTAGGTTGAATAATCCGGAGGCAAGCCATGAAGTCAGAGGATGGCGGTGTTCTTGGCAGAAGGTTCGGTATACAGGTAATCAATAGTTCAAGCAGGCTAGCCACAAGGCTCTGGAGTGAGTCCAGGTACGTCCTTACTTTGCAAGGTCTAAGACTTTATTGACAGAGCACTGGCTGGATGTGGGAGTGATTCTTTTATCTAGTCAGTTCTAAGTGTAAATACAACCATATTTCATTCACTCATATGGTCGGACCTCCCTCCCGATCGCCGGGGGCACAGAGTTAAGGCAGGCACCGTTTGGAAGGGCACAGCCTGCCTTTCCAAACGGTGGCTGACATTAACCCCTGGGGAGCCGGATCACGATTTGGCGCTGAAAAGCGCCGGATCGTGATCCTCTCCCAGAGCTGGCCGACATCTTGGATGTCGGCCAAACCTCTGGGAACTCCCCCTGAGGACTGGCGTCATCGTGCACCCCCTGAGGACTGGCGCCTAGCTGCCAGCAATGGTGGCGATAGGGGGTTCCAATGAACCCCCTATCTCCCGATCCGTGGTAACTAGGGGTTAATGTTTGATATCGTTGGATCGGCCAGAGCATGGCCTTTCCAACGATACCAAACTTGACCATGTAAAAAGTTTTTTTTAAAAAAAATTAAAAATAAAAAAAATTTATAAAAAAAAGTTTTGTTTTTTTTTGTTTTGTTAATGCAGCAATATTGTTCACATTTCAATTATAATGTGAACAATGATGCTGCACTAACGATTTTTATATGCGGTGCGTTTGTTAAAAATAGCGAAGTTTCCCCCAAAAAAAAATGTAACGAGACCAAATTTCTAATTTCTTTAACAAGCGCACCCCATAGAAAATATAACCGCAAATGCTCGCATGTTAAAATGTGAAAAAAAAACACTTTACACATTGTAAATTATTGAAAATTCAAATTTTATTGCATTTTTTGTTATAATATACAGACAGGACATGACGTATACATATAATAATGACATATTATGAATCTGCCGAGTCTGCCAGAAAGAACGATATATAATATGTCTGGGTCATTTATTAAAATAAGGCTTCAAAACGCGGTTAAACATGATGAGCGAAACCGGTAAAAATGACCTCAGCACAGAGTTGTGAAAAGCCTCAGCAGCGAAAGGGTTAACCAAAGGGAACGGGATACAGATAAACGTGCATAGGGTGGAAACGAGGTGTAGAGGGTTCTGCTCATAGGAGCTTATCTATCTAATCTAGAGGATAAAGGCCAAAATATAAGTATACTATAATCATTCTGGATGACACAAATTCACCTTTAATATAAGTGTATTTCACTGGAGTTGTAACACCAGATTTGTATGTATTGTGCTGCTGGGTAATTTTCTGTTATGTAATGGAATTCCTTTTTTTGGCAATTTTTGGAGGACTGATTTTTTTTCACTCCCAGAAACCGCTGTACATCCTATGAAATAATACATTATTCACAAAATCAGACATTAGAAACACATTGGCACTATCACTTTTAAGCTCTGTTTATTGAATTGCTGGACTGTCAAGTGCACTGCCATGATCTGGTTACTTGTGACATTAAGTCAAACGTCCTATTAATCCATTCATATTCAGCCCACCCGTTTATGAATAGGCGATGGATGAAGTCTAATTCAGGTTCTTGGGACGACATGTATTTAACTGGCTTTTTTTTGTCTTCACCTTAGCGTCTTCAATCGTTGGGCCTTCTCTTGTTGTCCACACTGGTGTTCCATTTGGAATTCAACATCTAGAAGAAGAAAAAGACGTTGTTCAGCCAATTATATTAAAGGAACTTTCTGCCTTATTACCAAACCTTCCAAAACCCATGGATATCAAATGTCAGAAATGGAGATACTCTCAGGTAAGGATTCTACTGTTACAATTATTTACAAAGGGCCAACATAATGGGCTTGTTTTTTTTCCCTTTACACAATGCAAGCACTGTAAACAAAACAAGTTTTGACCCAAGAAAACAAAAGACAAGGAGGACATGAGCTTTTAATGTCATAACGCTTCCTTAATGTAAGTTAGTGGCCACTACCGTATATAGGAGGTGTGAATTTGCACCTGGGAGTAGACGAACAAGCTATTACTAGATAGCTCGTTCATCTATTCTGGAGCCAGACGAAGCGGCACCAGTGAATGGTTGACGTTGTGGGGAAGTAGATTGGTATGGGGATGAATTACCGTGTGAGCTATGATACCGTATGAGCATTTTTGTAAGTAATAAGAGAAGCATTCTAGAAGTAGAGGGCAGCCTTTAGAGAAGTCCAGAAGAGGAGTCTGGGGTGCAGGTATAGAAACATAGAAACATAGAAAAATGTCGGCAGATAAGAAACTTTTCGGCCCATCTAGTCTGCCCAATTACATGGATACTTTACCTGGATTTATCTTTTGTTTAGGATAGCCTTATGCCTATCCCATGCTTGCTTAAATTCAATTACTGTTTTGGCCTCTACCACTTCAACTGGAAGACTGTTCCATGTATCCACCACCCTCTCAGTAAAATAATGCTTCCTGATGTTACTTTTAAACCTTTGCCCCTCTAATCTAAGACTATGTCCTCTTGTTTTGCTACTTTGTTTCCTTTTAAATATACTCCCTTCCTCTACCTTGTGGATTCCCTTTACGTATTTAAATGTTTCTATCATATCTCCTCTGTCTCGTCTTTTTTCTGCTGTTAAATGAGGGAATGCAGGGAAATTATTTATAAAGCCCCAACTCATACTGCCCCACTATTTAATTGGTAGAGCAATTCAAGAAAACCATAAAATTAATAAGTCTGACCCAGTGAGAACAACAAAGGAGGACCATGCTCAAGTCTAAGAAGAGCTTAGTATGTAAGGACTGATACTTTGAACGGAGTAGTGATGGTAGAAGTGTATGGTGTAAGTTAAAGCAGTATAGCAGAGGCTTCATTATACAGTTGTGTTCAAAATTATTCAACCCCCAATGCTGTAAAGGGTTTTAGGGAATTTAGTGTACATTTGTAATTGTATTCAGAATGAAATCCTACAAGGACTTTTTAAAGAACCATATGCAACTAAAATGACATCAATTGGTTTTGTAATACAGTAGTAAATGTTTCTTTTGTGAATTCTTCATTGACACAATTATTCAACCCCTTAAAGACTACCACTCTGAAGAACAGAGGTTCATTCAAGTGTTTTCAATCAGGTATTGAAAACACCTGTGGATGTCACGGAGCAGCAATAAAGCATAATAAGCACCAATTAGGCAGCTTTAAAATGACTGTGATACTCAGCTCCTTCTAGACATTTACTGGTGTGGTTACAAACATGGTGAAGTCAAGAGAATGGTCCAGGAAGACAAGAGAAGAGGTGATTACTCTTCACAGGAAGGGCAATGGCTATAAGAAGATTGCAAAGATGTTAAACATACCAAGAGAGACCATAGGAAGCATCATTCGCAAATTCAAGGCAAAGGGCACTGTTGAAACGCTACCTGGTCGTGGCAGAAAGAAGATGCTGACTTTGACTGCTGTGCGCTACCTGAAGCGTAGAGTGGAGAAAAGTCCCCGTGTGACTGCTGAGGAACTGAGAAAAGATTTGTCAGATGTGGGTACTGAAGTTTCAGCTCAGACAATACGGCGCACACTGCGTAATGAAGGCCTCCATGCCAGAACTCCCAGGCGCACCCCCTTGCTGTCTCCAAAGAATAAGAGTCGACTGCAGTATGCCAAAAGTCATGTGGACAAACCACAGAAGTTTTGGGATAGTGTTCTGTGGACTGATGAAACAAAATTAGAACTTTTTGGGCCCATGGATCAACGCTATGTTTGGAGGAGGAAGAACAAGGCCTATGAATAAAAGAACACCTTGCCTACTGTGAAGCATGGCGGGGGGTCAATCATGCTTTGGGGCTGTTTTGCTTCTGCAGGTACAGGGAAGCTTCAGCGTGTGCAAGGTACCATGAATTCTCTTCAGTACCAGGAGATATTGGATGACAATGTGATGCAGTCCGTCACAAACCTGAGGCTTGGGAGACGTTGGACCTTTCAACAGGACAATGATCCCAAGCATACCTCCAAGTCCACTAGAGCATGGTTGCAGATTAAAGGCTGGAACATTTTGGAGTGGCCATCGCAGTCACCTGATTTAAATCCGATTGAGAACCTCTGGTGGGACTTAAAGAAAGCAGTTGCAGTGCGCAAGCCTAAGAATGTGACTGAACTGGAGGCTTTTTCCCATGACGAATGGGCGAAGATACCCGTAGATCGCTGCAAGACACTTGTGTCAAGCTATGCTTCACGTTTAAAAGCTGTTAGTACAACATCCTTTTACAGTTATAAGTACTAAGATTGAATGTCACTTGGGGGTTGAATAAAACTGATAATGATGTGAGCACAGAAAAGACATTTGTTGTTATTTCATTATAAATGTTATGTTATATTTGTCTGACCTACACGTGCCTCTTTGATTTAATTGTAAGCAAGATGACTGAATGATCAAAATCAATGTCAAACTGGCCAAAACACTCAATTTCAGTGGGGGTTGAATAATTTTGAACTGTACACTATAGAGGGGTAATCTTTCATTGCTTTCAAGAGTGATGGCATGAGATAACAAGAACATGAACTTGTAAAAGGGAAGAAATGTTTGCAATGATTCTACTGCTGCTGCTGTTTGGATATTGTTTTTTTGTGAAACGCCAGTGTCGCTGTCATTTTCGACTCCAGAAAACACTTGGGCTTTCTGAACCAGCCGATATGTTGAGTTTACGTCACCAAGAGAAACCTGTTTTTTGTTTATTGTGGACATACATTAAGTTACATAAAAAATAAATATTTACACAAAGTACAGTAAGCATAAATAAATCCTAATCCTATCCTCTACTGCTCCTACATCTATTTTCTAACTGCCAACTCTAAACCTACCCATAATCCTAACCTGATGATGGATAGGCTTATGAAACATATTCCCAGACATTTACTATCAGGGACCACCCAAGTGGTGGTATTATAGTAATGTCTCCCATCTACAATGCTGATCAGGGTTTTTGCATTACCGAGGGACAGCGCAGATAGGTTGCTTACATCTCGGATTCTCTCCCTGCAGTCGGTCCACTGCTGATTGTATGTAATGCATCTCCATAAGGGAGTCCAGTATTACTTTAATTAAGTACAGACAGGGTCACCATGGGGCTGTGGGCTTTTGGGTTTTCCCCCAGCAACAACTGCAATACCGGGGCTGCCAGAAGATTATGAAGACACAACACGAAAGTTATGTATTTGCCACTAAAGCGGTTACATAACCTTCACATTATGCATGCCAAATTTTATATTCTTTAAAGGGATACTCTAGGCAACATGACCACCTAAGCTATTTTAGGTGGTCATGATGCCCGGAGTATTCCCTTGCCTGTCCCCCCTCCCTCCGCTCAGCCGATCTGCAGAAAAGGCTGAAAACAGCTGAGAGAGGCGGAGGACTTTACTCCGCCCTCCCAGCTGCCAGTCAGCGGAGCGGGAATCATATTTCCCGCTTCTGCCGACTTTTGCCGAGTAGGAGACGTCATCGCGCTTTCAGCGCAATGACGTTTCCTACTCCTCGCAGAAGCTGGCGGCTCCCTCTGAGGGTTAGTGTTGCGCGCATCCTCTTGCGCGCAACACTAATCCTCAGAGGGAGCCGGGAGGAAGCCTGCCGATTGGCTGGCTTATGTGAGAGGCGCGCATGCGCGCTTCTCACGTAAACCAGAAGCCAAGACGCAGCAAGAAGAAGGACGGGAGAGGAAGAGGAGGGAGGTGAGTATAAAAAAAAAAAAAACGCTGGAAACAAGAGGATTTTAAGGTAAGTATTGCAGTTACAAGAAAAAATAAAAAAAGTTTTTTATTAAGGGAATAGGGATAGGTTAGGAAAAAAAAACGGGGGGTGATTTTTTTGTTGGAGTGTTCCTTTAATCCTTGGTAAATTTTATTTTCACTGTGAGCAATACAGTAAGGTGGCTTCATTTACATAGTATTGAATGTTTTGATAAAGTGCTGTGGAAGTTGCTGAGATAAGCATATGTGTTATGTCAGAAGAGTATTGGCAACATTGTTTACTAATATCAATTTACTTCATGAGGCCGCGCGAACAAATGAATGGGTTTGGATTTATGCAGCATTGAAAGTGGCCTGCTGATTAGATAGAGGGGATGGAAAACATTTGTGTGCATTCACCATAGTTTACCGTGCAAACTGCAGCAGCACTATTATACATTTAACAAGAAACCATATTTACAGTTGCAGAATTTTGAAATAAAGTCTGAATCTGAATGCAATGTATGTAGTTCACGCTTTATCAGAAAAAACTGTTAAAGTGTGTAATTCCATGTTTGTTTGAAGTATTGTTTAAAAAAAAAAAAGCCAAAAACAAACAAGACTTTGACTTACAATTGCAAACGTTTACATATATTTAGACATCTTTCATATTGGTCTAGAGTGGAATCTTTGGAGATGGCGAGGGGGGGGGGTTCAAAAAGTGTATACTTTAATTTTTAAGTATTAAAATATATATTACATTTTTGGCACATACCCACAATATTTGTTCACCCTATGTTGTGAGTTACTATGCACAGGGAATGTGAAAGTGCAGTGGTGGAAGAATGCAGAGTGCAGTAACATCATGGCCTTTGAGTGACAGCAGTTGTGCAGGACACTCATTATAAAGAGGGTCGTGCACGAAGCTTGCGTTTATTTCTGCTTTCTCATACTTGGGTGAGGAGGTATCCCAGGGGTTAGCAGCTTTGGCCCTTCAGATGTTTTGGAACTGCATCTCCCATGATGCTCAGCTACTAAACAGATTGGATGAGCCTCAAGGGAAATGTAATTCCAAAACATCTGGAGGACCAAAATGGCCCAACACTGATTTAAATGATTCCCCTCCCTGTGGTTCAGGTTCTCTGTTCTCTTGTGACTCCTAGTCCATTTTCGCCATGTTCCCTGCAGCAAAGGAAGAGGTGAGGTTCCCCTGACGCTCATCTCAAAAGAGGAAAGTGCAAACGAGTTGGCTTATGTATTGTTAGTGATGGAAGTAGCAGTGGTTGATTCATTCATGTTCAAAATTTAGAAGTGATAGTTATTTTGCTATTAATTGCATTGGGGAAAAACTGTGGTGGTGGCCGTGGGTACCAACGTACTCGTGAAGTGCGTGCGTGTGTGTGAGTAAAAAATTCCAAGCTTAATAAACTACCCCCCCCCCATCGAACTTCCTGTGAAATAGCAAAGTCAAGTAGTGATATTACATATGATGCCATCACTTAAGGCTAGGGTGAGACGAACGCATTTTTCACGTCTACCGTCAAAAAGTGCGTTGATGCGTCCGAATGGATTTTTTCACGGAAGACGCGATAGCGGTCATACGATGCGCAATTTCAGCCGTGACTTTTTACGGATCCAAACCTGAAAACTTTGGGTGTCTGGACGTTATGTTGGCCGGACATGAGCAGCGTCTGACGTCTCCTAATCACGCACACACGCCGCTATGCGGCCGCAGCGCACTCTGTACGTCAGTACTAGCAGTTCGACATTCTTGCGAAAATGCATTAGTTTGCCGCTTGCGTTGCACGGCGAACTTTCGTGTGGCCGTACTTCGTGTGTGGGCCTGCGTTGGACGTCATTTGCTGCTACCATGGCCGTAAAATAGTGCGGCTAAACGCACATTAGCACTGCGTTCGTCTGACCCCAGCCTAAAAGGAAGGAGCGGTTTAGGAGTTTAGAGTTGATAATACCTTGTGTTTTTTTTTAAATTTTAAAAGAAATGGCCTCCGTGTCATGGGCTTTATGTGTTTTGTTATTAACAGTAACCTAATATAATTCTAGTAATGCTCTAGATTCTTCCATACTATCAGATGCTTATGTTCAATATCGAATGAGGCACAGAATGAACTTGTGTGTTACAACCCGATATGGAGTAATTCAATTGGCAAATATTGTAGCATGTACTATTTCCCCATATCCAGTTTCTCATCTGATCGGAATATGTCAGACTAGAGGGTAACAGGCACATATGGAAGCTCTGTGCTGTACTGAAATTTTATATGGTGTAACATTTTAACGCATTGTTCAAGAATTCTGGATGTGTCTGAGCTTCACTATTCTCTGAATATAAGATAGGTGTATGTATGTGCGTGATCTGTAATATGTGTAATGAGTGTGGGGGCATGGTGGGGTTTTAAGTCCTATTAAATCTAATTAAAACATTTTCCCCTGCTTCTGCCTTTCTTTTCAAAATAAGTGGCTAAATCATTGGTGATCAAGTAAGGGGTTAAGTGTTCACTGGTGATCCAGTGGAGGAGCAGTGCAGTCTGCACCTCTGGACGAGGCTGTGTACTCCCTCATGGTATTGGCACTCAGGGATGACATATCGGCACCGGATGCATTCTGATTCATAATGGGTGCCGGTACCCAAAGGGTGCACTTACACAGCCTGCTCTTAAGGGAGATCACCTTCCAGATAACCGGGGACTCGGCAGTATATTGGGGTGCACTCTAAGCATGGCATGGAAAGGCCCATGGCCCATAGTGAATTATGGGCTGTCACCCCTAGATGTTGACTCCGCCTGTGTGGTTCTCCTGCACGCAAACTGCAGATGTTAGACACACGAACTTGATGCTCTCCCTGTTATTGAGCATAGTGCGATGAGAAGGGGGGGGGGGGCAACAACAAAGAGGTCTGAATTAGCCAAATGTATATGGGGTTGTAGTTTAAGGGAATATTTTTACATTTCAATATATGTAAAAAGTAGGTTTGAGCAGTCACTAGTTATGTATGTTTAAGGTATGGCTAGTACAATATTTGTATACAAGCGTTTACGTAGGCCAGGGCCGGGTCCCAAAAGAGTTGTGCTTTTGGGAACTCATCGGAAGTTGAGATTAGTGCTCTGTGAATGAATTTGGGGGGCTGCATTTGTCATGGGGGGGCTGCATTCATTCCCTGCATTTGGAGGGCTGAATTTGTCTTCCGAGATTTATTCCCCTGAGAGGGATGAGGGCATTGTGACCACTCTATATAATTTAAGTGGTCACAGTGCCTAGACTGTGTACCTAAATTTTTTCACCAAGTACTTTGAGAACGATATGACATTGACATCATGGAAGGAGGTGAAAGATAGAATTATGCCACTATGGAGAGTAGAGTTGGAGCACTAGGACAATGGAGATTGAAAATGATCTTTGAAAGCCCACCAAAAGGTTAGCTCTTGACTCGCTAACCATGTAACATGGTTACCTTGACACACACACACACAATGGTATGTATTTGTGGGGCTACATAGAATATGCTTGCAAATCCCCAAATGTACCATTGGGCTAGATTCACTAGAGTTCTCTGCTAGATCTAGAAATGATCTGTGAGATGCGATGGGGATCCTGCAGCCTTAAAAAGTTACAATCACCAAGGACTGGATTCCCTAAAGGTTCCCAACATGCTGATATCTATGACCTCTCACAGCGATCCGCCTTAAAATGATAGGGAATCCAGCGCTTGCTGATTTTATATCATTTTAAGGCTGATCGCTGTGAGATGTCATGGATATCCGCATGTTGGGAACCTTTAGGGAATCCAGTCCTTGGTGATTGTAACTTTTTAAGGCTGAAGCATCCCCATCGCATCTCACAGCTCATTTCTAGATCTAGCAGGAGGCTCTAGTGAATTTAGTGCATTGTCTTCTGTATATTTTCCTGCAATTCAGTCTGCACGACGCAGTACAACATTTTTAACAGGCATTATATGGACTGGTATTATACCCGACATCCCCTTTTAATACAGGTGCTAACGCCAACAAGCTAAAAGACAGGTCAACCTATTTTTGTACAGACCTGCTCTGCCAGCAGCACATTGTACCCTCAGTAAGCTCAAAATACATTTCGGTGAAGAAAAATGATGCGGAGTCCAAATACATCAAACAAATGCAATGACAATAAGGGGTTAATGCGTGTGTGTGTGGAGCATGTGGTGCAGGATAAAGAATTGTAATTTTGTGAGCTTAATAAGACAGAGTATGATCAATGTGAAGAGATTATGTGATGATGTAGATTCAGGTATTGGCAGTGAATAGAAAGCGTGTGCTCAGTGCAGGGTCTGGAGCCGAATACTGAGCATATATGCATTCAGAGTAATCTGAGCCGCAGCAAGGAAGCAAGCACTGTTTCCTGTACTAAGAAAAGCCGTTCTTTTTGGGCTAAATGCCATCTCTTAAACGCTTTGCTGTATTTCAAGCACAGTTTCAGAAAGCCTGAGCATTCATTTAGTAGGTGGTCTTTTATTGAGAAATCGCATAATGATACACACTGTTGCCTTGTTACAAACCATTAAAATGGATGATGCTGCTTACTGTAAACCGAGGGACCATTTAGACCATTCTGCTATATCTTTTCCGACTCCATTCTGTAACGGTTTCTAATGTGGGCGCCTGCGTCATAGCTCAAATAGTTTGAAGAAAGATCTGCATGGGACTTAAAATAATAAAATAAATACTATATTTATGCTGGGCAGGGGTCCGGCAGCCTTGGCTCTTAAGATGTTTTGGACCTATGAGGTTCAGTCAATCCAATGAGTACCTGAGCATCAGGAGATGTAGTTTCAAAACATCTGGAGGGCCAAGGATGTAGACCCCCTGACATAATGATTTATAGGAAAAATCTGGACTCCAAAATCACTTTCTTCGCCACCGTTAATTTAGGCCGAGGTCAGATGAGCGTTAAGGAACATCTGTGAGAGTGGACTTTCCTTCCACTCTGTCGCCCGTCTGGCCACCTCGCTGAGCGCAGTTAGTGCGCTCAGTGCTACAAGGCTCGATCCTCCTGTGGAGGAATCGCGCTTTGCAGCCCCATCGAACGCGCGTCTACAGGGTTATTCAAAGAGATCCGAATGGCTGCCGAAAGGCAACCAAACGCTGAAAATCAGCGTTCGGTTACCTTTCCTAGCCATTCTGCTATCCAGAGAGCAGGCAATTCGCCAAATCTTTGCAAATTGCCTGCACATACGGTGCCTGTTCGAGGGCAGTGAAATCCCCATAAAGAAGCGCTGCTTTGGCTATTCAGAGAACACAAACCAGCAGTGAAAGGTTCCCTAAATGCCCTGTCATTCGGTGGTTTAATTTGGCGGTTTAATTCGGCAGGTTTATTCAGGCGAATCCCATAGGCCTCAATGTTAAAAAATTTCCCGTTTTAATTCAATATCTAATAAACAGTTGATTATAATATTCTGCAGTAACAAGTCTCTTTATTTATAGATTTATTAGGATATTTTAAGCATTTTTCGGGATTTTGTTTTAAAAACAAATTTCGATTTTTATTTTTTTTTTAACTTATTTTTTCTGTAACAGCCCTTTTTATTATTCATTGGATCTTATATGTAAATTTAAGATATTTTCGCTCCGTAGTTTCTCTGGAAACAGCGTTTCACTTTTCAAACATTCAAGCAAACTGTTTTTTTAAATTTATTCCTTGCATTCGTCTGCGGTGTCGACTTTATCTGGCGGCTGCGCTGCATGTGATCGGCTCCTTGCTCGGGTTTTTCCGGCGGGTTATGCTTTTGTGGGTTTCGGTGTGCGTTCGCCCTAGTGTTGCGGTGAGTTTTCGGCGGGTTTGCGGCGACCTTTCCCTGCAATTTGGGGACCCTGTGGTGCTTGCTGAATAAACCGCAGGGTCGCCGAAATGGGATCGCAAAATCTAACCAAATTGAAGAGAACGAAAAGTCACCGAACATGCGGTGGCTTTTCAATTCTCTTTGAATAATCCTGTATGTGTTTCGACGGGGAAGCTTTCAGCACGTCACTAGGTGTTCCCAGGCCGATCGTAATGCTGGGTTATGCCTGTCCCCCCCCCCCCCCCCGTACGGCCAAGGCACTCCAAAGCAAGTTCAAATTTATTTAAAGGGCTACTATGACTTGCATAAACTGTAACTAGATTACGTGGAGTACAAAGCTAATTCTAAAACACGCATGTTGACGTTTTTTTTGTTTGAAGTAATTACATGTGAAAAGGAGAAATTAATGTTGCGTCATGGGAAAAATCCACAAAATGGAAAAAGGAAATTAAAAAACTACATTTACCAGAATCTTTGCAAAAGGTTTTACTTTGTGGCTGCGCTTTATCCAGTATTTAACAGTTAATAAGATAGAGAAGGGAATGTTTAGATAAGGCAGCAGGGGCTGTATTGTGTTCTCTGGGCTACTTGAGAGACAGAGATGGCATCTGTATGGGATAACACAGGGAGCTTAAAAGACTTCTAATCTAACCCCTGGTAAGGTCCTTTAAATACATCTCCTACAATGATTTGAGTCCATGATCGACCCATAGAGCCCATTCTATGGCCAAAGCCATACAGTGGGCGGCAGTTTACAACACAAAAAATCCCACCATGGATGCACCCAGTGACACATAAAGTATTTTCTTTACTAAACATATGAGAGCAAACCAAAGCACATGTAAGATATCAGCAACATAAAATAAAATGCATACATTTTGTTTTTTGGTGGTAGTGGCCTGTAAGGGAGCTTCAAGGCACGCAATGATGCCAGCCAAAACATTACCTGCCTTGATGCTCCATTTAAAGAATTTTCAACTGGCTTTGGAGTGCCTGGACCCATCCTTCCTCTATTCACCAGTATCCTGAGGTTGACCTCTAGCGTTTTCAGTCTGCACCCACAATTTGAAGGCCTATAAGTGGTGTGGGCTGAATGATGGTGGCTTTGAGTGTGTCCTTTTTAGTTCTAACGTACCCCAGATAAGGAACTTCCAAAACGTGGGGTCCTATCAGATTTGTGATGAAGCACATGGATTATGACTACCTCTATATACCCTTGGTTACAGCATGTATGTTGTGTGCTGCATTACCATGAATTGAGCTGTGAACACCAATGATCTAGTTTTATCACTCTAACGAAAAATATCCCCATTGACCAGTATGATGTTGGTGATTCTACTGGTTGAGCTGATCGTGTGAGAGGATTTCCAACAGAGATCTACTCACCAACAGCTAATGATAATGACTGGACGAGGCTCAAAAGTCACAGATATGCCTCATGCAGTTATGGTTTAATGTTCTACATGAATAGCACGTTAATCAGTGCTTAATTTGTCTTGTGGCTCGTGTAGTTATCTATCCTATCTTTAGTATCACTTTTATTTGTTCTGATGATTAAAGAAAAGAAAAAATAGTCGCGAATGCAAACTCATGTTGCCTGAAAAAAATGAGGTGGATGCTCTCCATCAGCCTTCTTTTAGAAGATCAAAAATCTATCCACGAAAGCACCAGTGTCCTGCCCTATGGTGTGTTCCTTCTCAGGTCTCCTAGGAAGACTTTTGCTTGATGGTGCTTTTACAGAGAAGCGGATACCAAAAATAAATCAGATTGTCCCCTAAAAAGTGTGACCAGTACTGAAATGCCAAGGATGTCTCCTCTGCCTCATAGATACAGCAACCCCCTATGACTGTTTTTGGCCTACTTAGGCCTTCTCAGTAAAGTATGGTGGATAACTCTAGGCACGTCGAACAGAAGGTCCACACAGGGTTGTCTTTAATGCGGGAGCAAGGGGCAGCTGCCCCGGGCCTAGTCATTGTTGTGGGGCCCAAAGCAACTGCCCCTTGAGCCAGCAAAAGCTATGGCCCAGTCCACGGCTCAGTGCCGATCACGGACTTCTCCTGCAGGGGCCTGTCATCTTGGATTTCTGACCTGCTTGCGAGGCCTAACCCAGTGGAGGAGATACAGGGGTCCTTTTGACCATATTTTAAGTCACATGCATTATGCACTTTTGCATATACAGCAAACAATGCTGCTGCACTAACCTTCTCATTTCTAACGCCAGGAGCAAATGTGGTGGTGAAGGAGCAATGCTTTATTACACATTGGTTCATCTAATACACAAGCCGCCTTACCTTTGCGTGACGAGCGGGGTACCTTTGGACCTCTATATCTTCATTCTTTACACTCCAGAAAGTCAAGTAAGGTGTCATTGGACAAGTCAGAGTCTGGCCTTTCCAATGATAACAAACATGACCATGTAAAATCTAAAAGAAAAAAAACAACAAATATAATTTAGTTGGTGGGGTTTGGGCTGGAGAGTAATATTGCATGGGGGGGGGGGCAAGAATATGTTTGCCCAGGGCCCAATCAATATTAAAGACAGACCTGGGTCCACGTCTGGATTATCTCTACAGTTTGAAAAAAATCATGTTTGAGAAGGGGCAACAGCAATGGTGGTGATGCTCTAAAAGGGCATATGATATGGTGAAACCGGTATGAGTTGCATATTACCACTGGATGAGGAAAGAGGACCGAGAGTTCCGAGATATTTACACCATTGTAAGTGATATGTATGTATATGGTGCTGGTAGCAAAGGGGGTAAAAACTAGTTGAAAACGAAATTCTCTTCACTTGCTTGATTACTTGATACTCTATCATGTATGCATGGAGTTATGCTCACCCTTTAATATAAGATGAGAATCCTTACCTCTTATAGTCCATAACTAACAGCTAAACTCTTGAGCAATTCCCATTGTAATAAGGTTATAAATAAATTGGTTACAAGGCTTCCTTTGAAGGAGAGCACTTATGAAAACGTGCTATGCAGACCTCTTATAATGGAAAATACAGCTGTGTGTTTATAATTTGGTAAATAACAATTGAAGCATCTTGAGTTTTATAATCAATGAATATAAATTTCAATTTCCATTTCAAACAATATCAAAGTAATAATGATTTTTCAGTGTAAGCACCACAGCTAATGAATTCGTGTAATGTGGCATTTTAAATTGTGGTAAATGCATGAAATCGGTGTCGAGCCACAGATCAATCCATGAATGGTAATGTCATAATCTGAAGGAGATGATCTAGAAGGCAGAAAAAAAATAAGTCCCCAAAGGGAGTGATTCACGAAGGCCCCATATTTTCAACCAATTTTCATAGAAAAGACATGAAATTGGCAAGTAAAATATATAGGGCAGTATTACAAAGGTAACGCTAAAATGGGCACGCTAAGGAGGAAAACCTGCGTCTACTGATTTCTGCTTAGCGTCCCCGTTTTAGCTCCATATTACGGGGCAGGTGCTGATTCAGCAGCCAACCCTGTAACGCTAACACGCCGTCCCGAGCATCCCCTCCTGGAGTCCATAGGACTTCATTGAGGCTTTGACTGCCGGGTCACATGATCTGCATGATCTTGCAGGTCAGCGGAGTAATTGCGGAGGGGAACTGGGGACTTTTTCCCCCGTTCTCACTTTTCTACCGGTGGACAGAAGAAGCAGATTGAGCCGCTGTTCTCGCCGTGGAGTGAGAGGTGAGAATCAGAATAATTTTTTTTTTTGGGGGGGGGGTTTGTAGCTGGTGATAACTGATTCCGCAGAAGTGGAATCCATTAGCACTAGCTCCAAGCTGTGGGTAACTTTTCAGTTAGCCGCAGCGGGATGGAATTAGGATTACAAAATCCTAACGCTAATTAACTCTTTGCGCTCCCATGTTAAGCAAAGGGAGTGCAAAGTACAGTAAGCTCGGCGCCGAAAAGCGCAATCTCCAGTGCGCTAACGTTTTTTTTAACCCATTTGTGTTCGGATTGTAATATGGGCAGGCCGCGCTAGGGCCACTTAACCTAACGTGAACACTCTAACAGCTGTGCGCCAATGTTAATGTAATATTGCCCATAGGATTTTAAAGGGGTACTCTAGGCCAGGGCTCAAAATTTCAAGTCCCAAGCTACTAGCCAGGCCTTAAGAGTTACTCGCCACTAGTTGCCCCACCTAACCCCTTATCCTGCCCTGCCTCTGCATTTCTACTCGCCCTCCTGTAATTTCCACTCGCCAAATGCGAGCAGGCGAGTGGAAATTTTGAGGCCTGCTCTAGGCAACATGACCACCTAAGTATGCCCTTTTCTTCCGCTGCCCCTCCGCTGAGTCGATCGGCTGAAACAGCTGAGATACATGGAGGACTTTACTCCGCCCTCCCAGCTGTCAGTCAGCAGAGTGGGATTTGTATTTTCTGCTTCTGCCGAATATTGCCGAGTAGGAGACATCATCGTGCTTTCGCTTTCAGCGCGATAACGTCTCCTACTCGCCACAGTAGCTGGCGGGAGCGAGCCGCCGGCAAAAGTCATCCTCTTGCGCGTAACACTAATCAAAGAAGGTGGAGCCGGGAGGAAGCCTGCTGATTGGCTGGTTTACGTGCTAGGCGCGCTTGCACACTTTTGACGTAAACCTTCAGCCAAGTTGAAGATTTACCACGACGGGAGCGGAAGAGGAGGGAGGTGAGTAAAAAAAAAAAAAACGCCGTTGGAAAAGTGTCGTTTTTAGGGTAAGTATAACATTAAAAAAAAATACTTATTAACTAGTTAGGGCAGGGGTGGGCAATTACGGCCCTCCAGATGTTTTGAAACTACATTTCCCGTGATGCTCGGCTGGTCATTAGGTTTGTCGAGCCTCAAGGGAAATGTAGTTTCAAAACATCTGGAGGGCCGTAATTGCCCACCCCTGAGTTAGGGCAATAGGTATAATATAATGTAATAAAAGGGGGGAGGATTTTCAGCCTAGAGTGTTCCTTTAACCCCTTAAGGGCCGCTGACGTACCCTGTACGTCCTGTCCTCGGGTCTCCCTTAGACCCGCAGACGTACAGGGTACGTCAGCGGCGCCTAATCCCCCTCCCGCCCGATACTCACCTCCCTCGCCAGATCCCACGGCGATCTGGCAGGGAGGAAGCCTGCCCATGTGATTTACATGGGCAGGCGAGGCTGATGACGTTGCCACGCTGCGTGGTGACGTCATCAGCAGGCGTCCCCATGCATTTCAATGGAGGGGAGGGGGGGCTCCTTCGGAGCCCTCTATCTCCCCAACCATTGAAGCTAGGGAGATGCCGTTTGCACCGCTGGAGAGGGGAGAGCCTCCCCTTTTCAGCGGTGTATGGCATTAACCGTTTCGCTGCCGGATCACATTGCGGCGCCAATTGGCGCCAAAACGCGATTCAAACCTGGAGGGGGGCTGACATCTTGGATGTCAGCCAAGCCTCCAGGTCTCCCCCCACCCACTGACAACCTCACCATATGTGTGAGGATGTCAGTGGGCCAGTTAACCATCTAGCTTCCATGTAGAGATAAGGGGATCCTAAGGATCCCTTTATCTCCCGATCCATGGCAGCTAGATGGTCATATTTGCCATCATTTGAAAGGCCTGATTATGGCCTTTCAAATGATACCAAACATGACCAGGTTGGTTTTAAAAAAAAAAATTAAAAATTAAATAAAAAAAATAATAAAAAAATTAAATAAAATAAAAAAATGTTTTTTTTTAAAAAAGTTTTTTTTGTCTGGGGGGGGTTTAATTAAATAGGACCTAGGCTGTCATCTAAAAATAATTAGCACAAAATGGTCAGAATGAGCGCAGCACACATAGGTGAACTGTCTCAGCAGTGAAGGGGTTAAAAAGCAAACGCATGTAAAAATTGGGTATTTCTAGTCTCGGGACAAAATTTTGAACCTATTTAGCCGGGGTCGTTTTGGGTGGTTGTAGATTTTAGGGATTAAATTACGAAAAAGTGTGTTTTTACTAGGGATGCACCGATACCGATACTAGTATCGATATCGGTGCCGATTCCGAGTATTTGGGTGAGTACTTGTACTCGCCCAAATGCCCCCGATGCCTATCCCGTGTACTTTTGCCGCCGCCGGGGAGACGCAACCGCCGGGGACACAGTAGACATCCATCGCGATCCGCCGGGGAGACGCAACCGCCGGGGATGCAGGGGAGACAGGACACATCCATCGCGATTCGATTAAACATGCCCGCTAAGTCCGCCGCCAAGTACCCGCCGGGGAGACGCAAGCGCCGGGGACACAGACATCCATCAAAACATGGCCGCCAAGTCTCTCTCTCTCCAGCGTCTCGCTCGTATCGACTCAGCCCCTTCTGCTCATGTCTGACTGGTGACTTAGCCTGTCAATCATCCATTCGGCCAATCAGCAGTAGAAGAGCCGTGAATGGATGAATGACTAGGCTCAGGCTGTGACGTCGAAGACGAGGGAGAAAAGGAGACTGTTAACAGGTAACCAGCATTTTTATATTTTTTTATTACATAAAGGTTACAAGACCTTTTGTACAATAAGAAACAGATTCTCTAAACAAAAAAAAAAACAAAACCGTGTCTTAAGTCATTTTTTTTTCCGTCCCCCCCCCCCAAAAAAAAACTCGTTACCCAGAGATTACAAGTAACAGATATTCCTATTATACAAAAAAGACATGCAGAGGGAGGGAACGGGCGCCGCTGTCCCTTTACGCGCCTTGTAGTGGCAGAAAGGAAGAAACGTGTGGGGGGGGGGGGAACTCCAAGGGCCTTTTCCTAGTCCCCCTCTATGGCATTTTTTAAATGTATGTTTTCCCCCTGCATGCCAGTGACTGTGGCTGCACGTGGCCGCAGCACTGGCTCCTTCCTTTCCCTCCCCGGGATAGCAGTAGTCACATCTCCTGCTATCCTGGCGAGGGAAAAGGAGCCATGTGAGTGAGGGTGTCACACTGTGTGCCCTGCTCGTGCTGCTGCAGGGCGGCTGCCCGGCACAAAGTGAAAACAATGAGACACCGAGCAGCTGTGAGATCAACACGACCCTGTGCTGCTGGGGGGGGGGAGGCTTGCAGACACCTTCCCATATCAGCGCTGAGCTCTCTGCCGTCTGCTGCTCCTATTACTGCACCACCAGTAACACATTCCAGACCCCCCTCTAATCAATCACAGCACATCTGACTACTGATCAGATAGCCACTGCACCTCACAGGATGCCATGCAAACCAGAAAGCAGACTGGGAGAATGTGCACTTCATGCTGCTTTAAACAAGGGCTTTTATTACTATTATTTATTTATTTTTTAAATAAAACCCGAATTATTGATTACTGTACTATTGAAATAAACAACATCCGTCTTGACTATTATATACCCCAGAATTATCCACCCCAATATTCTACCCTCTCCTTGCTTTGCTGTTAGGATACTTTACATGATTGCACTCCTTTTGTGTATAGGCTGCAGGTCCCTGAAGACTGCGATAAATGCAAAGAAATATGTATATATATATATAATTATTTTTTTCACACACACACCCCGCACATTTCTGAGTTTTATTGCAGTGGATTCTGTGATACACCCATATTTGTAAAATTGCCTCTGCCCTTAAAGGGTTAATAGAGGAGTATTTATTATTAGGATGGATAATCATAATTTTCTATTTTTTTGGGGGGGTTTTTAACCAAGGTGGAGTGTATTTTATATGTTGGAGCCTTTCAGGGACATCAGCAGAATGTCAGTGGTGTGGAATTATTTTAAAATTAATGAGAGCAATGTACGCATGGCAGACTGCAAACTTTGCCCTGCAAAAATATCCAGAGGTGGAACAAAGAAAAAGTATCGGTAATTGGTATCGGTGAGTACTTGAACAAAAGTATCGGTACTCGTACTCGGTCTTAAAAAAGTGGTATCGGTGCATCCCTAGTTTTTACCATTTTTTTCCTCATATTTCATATTTTTTTTTATAGTAAATTATTGGATATGATGGAAATAATGGTATTTCTAGAAAGTCCATTTAATGGCGGGAAAAAGGGTGTATAATATGTGTGGGTCGAATAAACGAGTAAGAGGAAAATTTGACCTAAACACTAACAGCGCAGAAACGTAAAACCGCCCGGTCACTAAGGGGTTAAGTATGATTGTCGTTTTTTTTTTCTCTATGATTCGCAAAATCACCTACTGAATTGTGAGAATTTCAATTTATACATAACAGCCCGAAATACCACAAAACGACCTTGATATTGTCCTGAATAAGGGATTCAAAAATGAAATTCTGAGTAGGCATGTGATGAGCCAAAATGTTTGGTTCATAGTGGCAAATTTAGAAAATCTAAATATTTCCAATTTGGCAATTGCCGATTCGATCAGATCCGATAGGCAGATTCAGAGGCTAACGTTTTTACCCCTATACTCCCCCCCCCCTATATAATCACATACTAGAGGTTACTTAGCATTACTCTTATGGTGGGTAGGAATGCAAAGGAATTTTGACAGTCACTGCATATAGGCCAAAAATGGCATTTCTTGGTATGAGCCAAGAAAAAGATACTCTAGATCAGTTGCAGCTGAAGTTGGCTACTCTTATTTGGTTGTGGCCAGAATGGAGGTTTGTTTCCAGGAGCAAGGGTTAAGGGCTAGTGTTGGGTTACTATTTGTGCTTGTGTTTGTAACCTAACCTTGCCATCACAGTACAGTGGTACCTCCGTTCACAAACTTAATTGGTTCCACGACTCTGGTCGCAAACCGAATTGGTGGTGAACCGAATCACATTTTCCCATAGGGTTCAATGTAAATCAGGTTAATCCGTTCTGAACCATATGGGGAAAAAAAATGTAACCACAAAAATATGAAACAAATTCAATAACACTCTGCACATCCTTGTCACCTTCAATAATGCTCTGCACATCCTCGTCACCTTCGATAACGGTCTGCACATCTTCGTCACCTTCAATAACGGTCTGCACATCCTCGTCACCTTCAATAACGCTCTGCACATTCTTCTCACCTTCAGTAACGCTCTGCACGTTCTTATCACCTCTCTGCGCTTTCTTTTTCCCACCACGCTTGTTCTGCACTTTCTTATGAGCCATGCTGAATTTAATACAGTAATACTGAACAATACTGAAAAAAAAACCACAAAAAAAGCTTCACAGTAGCCCTATCTGCAACTGCGATCTCGAGTACAGGAAGCCACGACCATGTGTCAGAGTGGGGAAGATGGCCCGGGTCGTGTTCGAATCGTAACCCGAGGCGGAGCTCGTGAACGGAGGTAAAATGTTCACGAACTTCCTGGTCGTGACTCGTGAACTGAATTGTTTGTGAACAGGGGCGTTCGTGAACTGAGGTACCACTGTAGTTTTTTTTATGCGTCTGTTTGGATTAGAAAGTAGTTGGGTTACTATGTGTTGTTGCAAAACTTGACATACTGCTCCAATTTTGCTTCAGATTTAGGCAATGGATTCTGCCCCTTACTTTGATGCTCCCTTGTGTCAAAAGGAGCGGAACGTGTTGCCAAAAAACCCTTTTAAAATAAGTTGAGAAAAAGGTCATTTTTTTGTTTTCGGTGAGCATTTTCATTTCGGTGCATTCCTAATGGTTAGGGTTACTTTTAGCGCTACTATAGGTGCTTGTTTTAAGATTATAGGGTTATGCCTTGTTCAGTGTTTCCATTTCTTCCAGTCATCTAACTGAATCCAACATGTTTGGATTATATTTGGGTAGATTCAGTATCTTTAGAGTTTGAGATTTTGGAGGCTTTGAAACCGTCAATTTTCTGCTGAATTTATATTCTGTTGGAACTGAATTGCAGAAGTCTAGTCCTGGGTGCTTTCTAAAGTAGTCTTTAATTGGACAAATACGTCCACCTCCTGTCTCTTGTCGAGAGAGTTTATATTTTGCCTTTTTACTGTAATCGCTTCTTTTTAATTTTAGCACCGAACATCAGACAATCTAACCTAATGAGATAAATTGTATGATGCGTCTTGTCCAAATACCCCCATCGCAAGTGCACATAAGATTTTACATTTGGCATTTACCTCTCATATTCAAGTGGAAATCCTTTAAATGAGAATCATTTGGCAATACTTCTAGACAAATTAATCAACATGTAGCACTGGATCATATAAAATGATGGCCGATAACTCTTGCGACAGATATAGCAGCTCGCACCGCTCTAAATCAGTGTTGTCACGTTTAACGGTAATAACATTCAATGTAGTTCTAAAACAAAGAATCTTCAATATGTCTATAATACTAGCTGACAAGTGGGCTCTTGGCTGGGGGGGAAGGGGGGACGTGCAGAACAGATAGGGGTTTGGAATGATTCTTAACCTGATAAAGCTCGTTCTCTTTAAGTGTGTTATGATTACAGCGATCAACAACGTCTACCACTGTTGATACAAATCTGCACTCCCATCTTTTATGTGTATAGACAAGCTCGGCTTCTCCAAACATACAAACAGTCCCTGCCATTTATATCACTCCTTCATCCAATTATTTATCTTATTGCATAGTTTTTGAAACCAGCAGAAAATGTTCTACATTAGGAAGGACCAAGAGCGTTTTAGTTTCTTTCTTTTTTTTCTTTTCGTCCCCGTGCAGTTTACATTGTTTACAAAGTTTCCAAAAGGTTGGGAAGCTGGTATTTATGCTGAAATGTTTTAATGTATAAACATAGAAAAATATTACTTTAGCATTCAGATACACTGCCCACAATATTTTCCAATTTTTAAAAAAAATAAAAATGAAGCCTGGGGATCAAACCGCAACTTTACATAGTATATCTTATATTTACTGTTCATCTGGACGCTGATCACATTATTTATTGGGCTGGTATTGAAGGCCACTTGTCAAACCAATGCAATAGATAAACAAAACCACGAGAGCATATTTAGTGCATTTAAATCTATATCTTTCCATCTGTACATTAATTGCATGAAATTGGGATTTCTTTAAATTAACTCCTTCATGATGAAAGGTGTTCTTTTCATGGTACTATGTGGTTGGTGTGACACTTCCTCACTAATATATATATATATATAGCAGTGGAAGCAGCGATTGAGGAGCGGCAAGTATAACAGTCACCTATGTCATATGGTGTAGTGATGAGCCGAACACCCCCCTTGTTCGGTTCGCATTCGAACTTGAACAATTTCAAAAGTTCGAGTTCGTACTCGTACTCGAACCAAACTCAATGCATGTCAATGGGACTTGAAAGTTCGGTTTTTAGAGTGCCCTGTAAGAGGGCATATATGCAAGATATTTGCCATAAAAGGTGTCTGGGGGTCCGGGTAGTGCCCTGGGGGACAGGAAACAAGGACAAAAAGTTTTAAAAAAAAAGTTTTTAAAGGAACAGTGAGTTTTCCATGAAATAAAGGTTAAGAATAAAAACGAAAAATTCCTTCAAATATCAAATGCCTAGGAGGTCCCAATAACCTGCCCGTGAAGTGGCGGATTTGTAGGATGTATAGAAACATTTAAAAACAAAAAAATTACATTTCAAATGATGGTAAATGGTTTTCCTTTAATCTGTTCATAAACAACTGCTTGGGGCGGCAGCCTGTATGAAAAGAGGAGACATTTTAGGACACGCAGAACAAGTTTAGTGATTTTGTGGCTAAATTATGGTGAAACTTATGCAGGCTTTGGATGAAAGTAACAATAGGTGCTTTAAAATTGGGCCTTTAGTGTTGGCAACAGTGCCGTCACACCGTAACCCCTCTGTGGTATTGTGGAATAGTGCAGGGTTGGACCCTGCGGTCCAATATTAAAATTATATGAATCTGGTATAGGCGTCAGTGGCAGTGCACCCAAATATTGTACCTTTGGTGGCAGCAAGTGCCTTCACACCATAAGTAACCCCTCTGTGGTATTGTGGAAGAGTGCAGGGTTGGACCCTGCGGTCAAATATTAAAATTATATGAATCTGGTACAGGCGTCAGTGCACCCAAATATTTTGCCTTTGGTGGCAGCAAGTGCCTTCACACCGTAACCCCTCTGTGGTATTGTGGAATAGTGCAGGGTTGGACCCTGCGGTCCAATATTAAAATTATATGAATCTGGTATAGGCGTCAGTGGCAGTGCACCCAAATATTGTACCTTTGGTGGCAGCAAGTGCCTTCACACCATAAGTAACCCCTCTGTGGTATTGTGGAAGAGTGCAGGGTTGGACCCTGCGGTCAAATATTAAAATTATATGAATCTGGTACAGGCGTCAGTGCACCCAAATATTTTGCCTTTGGTGGCAGCAAGTGCCTTCACACCGTAACCCCTCTGTAGTATTGTGGAAGAGTGCAGTGGTGGAGGTTTTGGGAATGCAGAAGAGATCCCCGATCTATTCAGTTACGTCAGGTTCAGGGGATTGATAGCTGCTGATCCAGGACTGATTCATTTTTATAACGGTCAGACGGTCTACAGAGTTGGTGGACAGACACACTCTTTTGTCTGTGACAAAACCTCCAGCGGCACTGAACGTCCTTTCAGAAAGCACGCTGGATGAAGGGCAACCTAGTAGCTGCATAGCATATTGGCTAAATTCTGGCCAGTGATCCAATCTCAACACCCAGTAAGCCAGTGGATCATCTTCTGTAAAGGTATCCAGGTCTGCCCTTGCCCCTAGGTAGTCCTGCACCATATGGTGAAGACGGAGGCAATGGGTGCCTACATTTGACGTCCCTGGGCTTTGCAGGATAAGGGAGCCCATGCAGCGTAGGTTGGAGGTGGCATTAGCTTCCGAGTCTTCCTGGTCAATGAGGATGACCTCATCGTGCACTTCCTCCTCCCAGCCACGTACTAGTCCTTGGGTTTCTGGGCACACAAAACCCTCCCTTGAGGAATACCCACCTTCAATGCCCCACTACTTAAATATTCCTCCTCCTACTGTCTGATCTGAGGACCCGCAGGAATGCTGTCTGCGTAAAGACTGGGGCCCTGAGAGCTAGGGAAGGCCTCCTCTTTCTCCCGCTTCTCTGCCTCTAGTGCCACATCTATAATTCCCCGCAGAGTGCGCTCCAGCAGGAACACTAAAGGAATTGTGTCACTGATGCATGCACGGTCCCTGCTCACATCCTCATTGCCTCCTCAAATGGTGACAGTACAGTACATGCATCCTTGATCATCAGCCACTGCGGGGGGGCGAACCAAGTTGACCTGAACCTGTCCTTGTGCCATACTCACACAGGTACTCATTGATGGCCCTCTGCTGCTTGTGCAGACACTGCAGCATTGCTAATGTCGAGGTCCACCTGGTGGGCATGTCACAGATCAGACGGTTTATGGGAAGGTGTCAGGTACCGGTTTTCCAGAGGAACCAATTGTGCAGAAGTAGCAGCCCTTTCAGTACAGCTATTGGCAAAAAGGGCTGAATGGCTTACACAGACCTCTCTTGCTCAGTAGGAGTGATGTTTAGACAGAGAACTCTTGGAACATTTCTTAGCACAACCACGGTTTAATATCTTTATATATATATATATATATATATATAGCGATAAACAGTCTCTCAGCAAGGTCAGTTCAGAAGTAAAGGATCATAAAGGCAGGCGGCAATCAGGCGTAATCAATAACAGGCAAAGGTCGGCAACAGGTATCAATATCAGAATATACTTGCTAGTAGATTTTCCAGGAGACCAGGATCAACAGCTTGGTGCAGGTAATACTTCAAGATAGAATTTTAGCAAGTATTCAATGGAACAGGTCACAGGTGAGGCTTCAGGCAAAGATTTCACAGGTAAGAGGCTTCAGGCAAGGATTCCACAGGTAAGCGGCTTCAGGTAAGAATTTCACGGGTAGGCTCAGGTTGTAAACCGCAATAAACGAGCAATGACTTACTCAGCTTGTAGATTTTTTATAGTCAGGTATAACGAGTTGATTGGATCCAGCCGGCGTGCATCAGCGTGTCCAGACTTCCGGGTTGAGTTGCAGCTGTAATGGCTATATGGGAGGATGCCTGCTCGCGTGCGTGCGCTTTTCATTCAGACCTTAGTCATTGAAGGAGAAGGACCAGAATTATAATGTCTCCTCAGCATGGACAGATCTTGGGGCCCAGGAATTACCAGGAGCCCAGTCGGCCACAGGAAGAGCCGCTGAGGCCAGGAGAGGTACGTGACAGAAGGTGGAATTCTCTTTGAATTTCTGCCAGGCGAACACTTGCTGGGAATGACCATCTGAAGTGGCTGCAGACTTTTCTGGCCTGGCTGAGAAGCTCTGCCAGTCCTGGGTACCTGGTTAGGAAACGCTGTACCCCCAGATTTAGGACGTGTGCTAGGCCTGGTACATGCGTCAACTTACCCTGGCGTAGGGTGGACGGAAGGTTGCTGCCATTATCACAGACGACCATTCCCAGCTGAAGCTGGTGTGGTGTTAACCGACAGAATTTCTGGCCCGGTGTGGCTCCTGTCCCCTAAACAAACCAGCTCAAGCACAGTATGGCATCATATTGCTTGAGCCATTGCGTAACCCCTGCCACGCATCGGTTTAACTGCCACTTCGCCAGAGACAGAGAAGGAGGAGGAGGAAGAGGTGGTGGAGCAGACAGACCTCATACAAGCAGCATTCTGGAGGCGTGGTGGATGAACAAGCTCCAGCACAGAGCCCCGTCCTGGATCGGCCCTGTCCATGCTTGCTGGACCACGTGTCTAAAGTCATGTGTACCTTGCTGCTGACTGCCTTTCCCAATGACTCCATAACATTGTCTTCCACGTGCTGGTATAGTGCTGGAATAGCCTTCCATGAAAAGAAATGGCATTTTGGAACCTGCCACTGTGGTACAGCACATTCAGCAATTTCACAGAAGGAAACAGAGTCCACCAGCTGGAAAGGCAGCAGCTGCAATGCGAGTAATTTTGCTAAGCTGGCATTTAGACGCTGTGCTTGGGGATGGTTGGGACTATACTTTTTCTTACGCTGCAGCAGCTGGGGCAACGTAATCTGACTGCGTATATCTTCAGCTGATGGGATGCTGTCACATTGTGAGGAAGGACCTGGTACACCCATTACTGTAGCATCATCCCTGTCAGTGGAGGTTGTAGGCAATGACGTATAGTGGGGGTAGAGAAAGATGATTAGGAGGAGGACCTATGCAAAGTGTTGTGCCAATGGGATGCGTGGCAGGTGGTCATTTAGGGATGAGCCGAACACCCCCATGTTCGGTTCGCATTCGAACTCGAACAATTTCAAAAGTTCGAACTCGAACCGAACTCAATGCAAGTCAATGGGACTCAAAAGTTTGGTTTTTAGAGTGCCCTCCAAGAGGGCATATATGCAAGATATTTGCCATAAAAGTTGTATGGGGGTCCGGGTAGTGCCCTGGGGGACAGGAAACCAGGACAAAACGTTTAAAAAAATATGTTTTTAAAGGAACAGTGAGTTTTCCATAAAATAAGGGTTAAAAATAAAAATGAAAAATTCCTTCAAATATCGTGCCTAGGAGGTCCCCATAACCTGCCCGTGAAGTGGTGGATTTGTAGGATGTATAGAAACATCGCCATCAGAGACCCACACATGACACCTAGCCACCCTTAAGGGGTTAAAATGCACAGGGACTGGCTACTATCCTGTTAGATGAGGGAATGTATTATATGTATTAAAGCAAGGTATATATGATAAGGGATAGTCAGAGACTCTAGGGACTCAGCTTGTACGCTTTATGATAGACATTTCTAACACAATAATAATTGTATGCTCACATAGGCCCTTCAGGAGAGGTACATGACATACAAATACTGGAATATTACGTTTAAATCTAAGGAGTGTGATAAAGATTTTATTAAGCCCTTGATGACAAATGACGTAACATCTATATCATTAATGATTGGCTTTACAGAGCCCTGGTCCTTAAGGGGTTAAACAGCATATCAGAGAGGATCATATAGTAGAAATGAACACTTCTTAGAATTCAGAACAAGCACAGTGTTTGTTCATACATGTGCAGGCCACACCCAGTCTGCAGGCAATGTATCAAATATGTATCAAATTCATGAGACCAGACTAATTAGAAGCACATGTTATTTCCAAACACTAATTAAATACCTATTGTTTACGCCGTTTGAGAGCACAGGTCATTTAGGCGCCTGCACCTGAGCATCTGTGACTTCTGATGCCTTGGACTGGCTACAGTTGGTCATAGAGGACGTTCTGCCTTGTTTTTGTTGTGCCTCCTCCTCCCTTGACTCCTCTGTTCGATCAGGCACCCAGGTGGAGTCAGTGACCTCATCATCGTCATCACCCCCTATCTCCTCGTCACTGGAGCCAACCTCGCAATATACGTCAGCTGCTGGGGGAATATGAGTGCCAGTTCTTTGTGTGGCACTGGCACCCCTTCCCTCTAGGCTGATTTTACTCCCTTCCTCAACCTCAGAGTTTGAATCAGAGCACTGGAGTTGCTGCGCATCCTCAAGCAGCATGTTACTGTAGTCAAACAATTCAGCTGACTCCTCCGTGTATGATAGTGAGGCTACGGCAGGAGTAGCTGTGGACATGGAGGTTGAATTAGATGTTTTGGCAGCTGAGGTGGACTGTAAACCACTACAAGCCTGGCTGGCAGAGGACTCGGAGGATGAGGATGGCCTTGTTAGCCAATCCTGCAAATCCTCTGTATGTTGCTGCTGCTTAAAATGGCCCTCTTATCTGTGTCTGGGAGCGTCTGCCTGTCCTTTTTGGTCTTTCTGACATGGTGAGTGATATATAGATTAAAGATATACAGAACTCTGATTCAACTCTGTTATAAAAATTGGAGATATGCAGAACTCTGATTCAACTGTGTTATCTATATTAAAGATTTCCAGAACTCTGGTATAACTCAGTGAGACCCCCCCCAATAGCTGCTGGCAGTGAGAACACACACGAACAGAACAATCTCCTCTCAAAAAACATGTGCTGGGGCTGCGAGGGACGCCTTATATAGTGTGCTGAGGGACTTAGCTCTGTGAGCCCATGATTGGACTCTGAGCCGTGATTGGCATAGTCTTGCACCTGTCTTGCACCTGACCTGTGGTCAGGTGCAAGGCTGTCGCCAATTACAAGCTTCCGGACAGTGGGAAAGTGCATTGTGGTCCATTGTGGTGCATCGTGGGTGAACTCGAACCGAACACGCGGAAATGTTCGGAGTTTGGCGAACGGCCGATGTTCGATGCGAACTCCGAACAGATCGAACCAAACAGCTCATCCCTAATATGGTGTGAAAGGGTTAAAATAAATGCTGCAGTCCAGGGACGTGCGGTAAGGTCAGTGGCTGGTGAGGCACTGGCTAGTATCAGAGCCAGATATACACAGATATTAACTAACTTCCTACGGTTTTAGCTGTAAATTATGTGTTTAGCTGTAAATGATATTTTACTTATTTACTGTACCCACACATATTGTATATAATTTTTCTCACCATTAAATGAACTTTCTAAAGATACCATTATTTTCATCATATACTTTATTATTATTAAAAAAAAAATGAAATGATCGCAAAAACTCTTTTTTTGTGCCTTTCGAGGGAGCAGCTTGTACCTGTCCTACTCTGTATCCGCCACTAGAGGCAGCAGGGGGAGCAGCTTGTGCCTGTCATACTCTGTATCCACCACTAGAGGAAGCAGAGGGAGCTGGCTGGGCACCTTCCTGTCAATCAGAGGCCAGCCTCCAATGCAGGCAGTTTTTTGAATGGCTTGAACCAATGGTTCTTTTCTATTGGTTCAAGCTATTCCATTGCTCTGTCAGTGCCTCTCTGAGGCTCTGACGAGCAGTGTTCAGGAAGCAGGCAGTGCGCATCTGTTCCTACATGACCAGACGCACGACTGCAGACCTGAGCAGCGTACACGGTTAGCGTATCGGGGTAGCATATCCCTGCTACGCAAATTGCGTAGACTGTAAAAAGACTGCGTGCACTGCATGCAGAGGAAGAGGACAGAGCTGACAGCGGGGGAGCATGGAACAGGTGAGTTTAATTATTATTTTAATGCTCAATGGCAGGTGAGGCTCTGCCTACTCTGACTGCATGTCCCCGCTGCAGTCTAGTTCAGATTTTTTTCTTGTACGTGCAAGTTCAGGAAACACTGTTTCAACAAGATCTGTTATTGCTCAGATAGTAAATCTGATCCTCGCCCCAAATAAATGTGAATGAAACATATGCAGGGTTATTTAGAGAGTGTGAAAACCAGGAGAATGACTGGAGAAGTGAAAATTCTAGGTCAAAATAGCTAAACCAGAGACATTCTCAAATTTATCACACTTTCCAAATCGGCTATTTGGTCTAGATTGTTCATTCTCCTGTCAATTCTCCTGGTTTTCACCTCTCTCTGAATAACCCTGTTAGTACGGGGCATTTATTATTATTATTATTATTATTCTTTATTTATAAAGCGCCAGCATATTCCGCAGCGCTGTACAATAGGCACAGTATAGACAGGGTTACAATACATTGAACAACATTTGACAAACAGTACAGGAGGAGATGAGGGCCCTATTCCCGTAGGAACTCACAGTAGTGCAATGTACGCAAGCACGCACACACACACTAACCTCTGTTACAAGTCTATGTTCAGGCACCAGAATGATCTTGTGATGCTCAGAGCCTGCTGAACCTTCATTTTAGGATATGCCACATGAGCGCATGAGGCTGTATTTGAAAATGCACTATTATGTCAGCTTAGAGATTGGTTGATTACAAGGGGGACTCAGACTTTGGTCATATGGCATACTGGACAATATTGGCAAACATTGTATATTTATTTTGTAAATCAAAGAATCCATCATGGGCATTCAAATTTAAAACCTTACATTTACAATGCCTAGTGAGCCTTTGAATGGCCATGCACATCCACCTCTGTGTCAAGACATACTCTGACCTTTTCCTGTCTCTCCCTTGACTTCTTCGAAACTAGAAATGTAAACTTGGCATCACTTCCAGACCAAAAACATATGTGTACACCATTTTCACTGAATTTAAATCGTATGTGTGCAAACCTTCTTTGGAGCCATTGTTTCTCTTGAGATACTTTAACACTTTTAGTGGACATGCAGCTTTGAAAATGCTGGTAATGCATATTTATAGTTTTGTGCAAGATGTGTGATGGGGTCCTTTCTAGTTCCGTGACTGGTAGCAATGTGTAGTGGAATATAAAAAAAAAAAACACAACATTGAGCAGATGGATATGCTTGCTCCAAATTCTCCTACATAATGTGGTTAGAACACAGATACATTGTTAAAGTAAACATGCTGGATCTCCAACCTTTTTGGAGTGGGTGGCAGTGTTGAAGGAGGTTTGATTTTTATTTGGTTATTTTACATGATATATTCTCTTCCCCTCACGCCTACTAATTGCATTTCTTAGTTCTTCTCTGTTACATTTGCTCTCATTACTTTTTTTATTTTGAAACATCAATAAGATTTAGATATAAATAATCTAGGTCTTAATTCGCCCGTTGGACAAAATCGACACCTATGTCAGACTATTTTCAGCCATTTTTTGGTTAAGGAGATTCAAACGCACGTTTACTGGCATGTTGATACCCGATAAATTATCATATTTCTCAATGGAAATCAAATGCTAAAAGGTATTGATAAAAAGCTCTTTTGGATGCTTGTAGCACCGTTCAATGTACTTGTCCGACTCTTGTTGCGCCAAGACTGTGCGTATGCATTTTTAAATTAACCCAGGACATACCGTTTTAAGCTTGCGAGGCGTGTTTGTGGACTTGCTTCAAATTTCAGACATGCACGTTTTTACTGTAGATCCGAGTTGTGCCTTTTTACAGTAATAGAGGAACTATTACCGTACGGACAAATGTTAATTGGAGTATTAAAGTAGGGGCTTATAGTTTGAAAATAATGTTAAAATGGTAATGTAGGCTTTGCATGTTATTACTGCAACAGTAAAACATTAGGCTTGGGAGTTGCGACTAACAATGTAAATGTGAATTGTAATTCTTGCAAGTCCATACATTAACAGTACGAAGGTTGCACTTTGATCCCAATTGAGATACATATTTACAGTAAAAATGCGCAACCTCTGTACTGCAAATATAATTCCTGGAAGTCCACATGTGATGTGAGTCAATTTAAACTTGTGGTACATGGACCAAGAGATGCATTTGGGAGGTGCAGGTCTCATGTTCTATATGGTTTCCTTGCCCTCTCCTATGTTGAAGTCACCCTGTACCTACAATTCTAGGTGCATGGTGCTATGCCTGAATAGTTATGATCATTATTATCTGTTACTATCTGATAATAGGATTACTGTGGGGGTCACTGTAGTCCTTTCCATCTCCCTCAATCTAGAATGTTTACATCTAATAAAGATTGAAGCGGTCTTTCTCTCTTTTTTGGCAAACACTACCCCATTATAAGATACTGTATAATCTAAATCTGCTGTTTGTCCTCACAATTTGCTATTGTCCTATTGAACTGTTTTGTGGAAATGTTGTGCAGGCATCTTGGTGACCAGAGTGAATTCTATTATCTGTCCCTGGTCTAATTATGTCCCAGACACCAAGATGTCTGGCAGCGATTCCTGAGCTGTCTCAGCAATACACCTGGAGCAGTTTCCCATTTGCCGCTAGGTCCCTCCTGGCACTGTATATATTTAGCTCAATAAAGGTTCAGTTCCAGTCTGACCTAACTTTAAGATCTGCAAGGTGCCTCATTTCTGGGGATGCCATCATCACTCTTTGCGTGTACCCGCCCTTAAGCTTCAGATAAGTTCTGGAGAAAGGCACGAAAGACTGCTGATAGAACAGTGGTCCAGCAAGGGAGCGGCATTAAGAGATGTGACCCAGTTAGGGTACGGAGATCTTTTACACCATACATTTACATTGTTAATGTCATAACTTGCAAACCCGTAAATTATTTTTTGTCACAGTAATAACGTGTAAGGCCATACAATAACGTTTTACAGTTATAATTAAATCTCGCAAGCCCTGGCTTTAATATTTCACTGTTAGTACAGACTTGAGGGTTGTAAATATAATAGTGCAAATTATTACTGAAACAAAAGTTGTTGATTTGCAAGTTATGGATATAACAGTGTAACAGTTAACAGTAAGGAGGTTGCATGTTTTTACTGTAAATGCATATCTTAATTTAAAGGATGGAGGTTGCATGTTATTATAATATGATCCAAATTATCGCAAGTCCGTACATTGACATTGTTATATTCATAACTCGCAAGTCCCTGCTCTAATATTACAATGTTATTACAGTATGGACTTGCGGGGTGTAATTATTTCCACTAGTACTGTAAATGCCGCAGTTGCACATTTAAAATAACATTCGCATTTACGGGAATTGCAGTAAAATTGCAAAGGTCAGAATTTACAGTGAAAATATATATGGGGTTTCCTTTTAAAACGTCTCGGATTTACAGTAAGACTGTAAAACACTGAAAAGGCATCCATGCATACGTATTTACACTCTGTTATACGGGCTTTGAAATGGCCCAATATTTTTACAAACAGGGACGGTTTTCGATATTCGGCTGTGACTGAATTTGTTTCACCTGAATCAGCTGAAAAGATTGAGAATTTATTTGAGTTAATATGGAGGACAAAATTTTTTTTCGGGAAGACGTGGAATATTGCCATACCGAATAAACTATAATGGCGATATGGTCTTTTCACATTCACAAAGCAAGTAATCGCTTGTTTATAATGGTGACAAGCCATTCACAAACTGCAAAGTGGCAGGCAACATTGTTGTGAGAAAAATATAAATTGTGGAATAATACTGTATGTTGGCATCTTCTATCTGTACGATGGCTAAAGGGAGTGGGAGAAATAATCCGTTTGCCATCAGGAGAGCAGTAAATTTGCAGAACATGCCCTTTACACAAAGAGGTCTGTTTATATCTGAAACCTTTGCCGCTTCTTCTAGAGTGCCAGTGATAATGAACGCCAGCACTCTATTTAGAAAAGCACACTGTATAGAAACGGAACTTTTGATACGTTTGAGGAGCTAGGGACTAGGTATATTTGATACAGTCTTGTTTTATTATTGTGCATCTTCCAACCGTTTCTTTATAACTTATTAAATCTTTACTATAGTGCATTAATGTGACTGTTTTTATATTGCAGGTCACAGAGGCCTTTCCTGATTCTCCAGGACATATAACCCTTCATGCAAAGCCTGTGCTGCTATGTGGAGGAGATGGATTTACTCATTCTAACTTTGATGGATGCACAGAGTCAGCTCTACGGATTGTAGAAAAATTATCATCGTCTTTATAATGGCACATAGCTTTTTATGTACAATATACTTTATGCTAAAATCTAAATAATTACCAGTGGAAATTACACTCGGCTGTGTGCGCGCTACAGGTAAATACTAGGGATGCACCGATACAATTTTTTAAGACCAAGTAACCATATTTTTTTCAGGTACTCCCTGATACGGAGTACTGATAATTTTATTTAGTGTCATGTGACGTTTTCCAATAAATAATTTAGAATTTTGCTGAAAGTCTTTCCAATTTATGTTAATTTTGAAATGTATGGCCACACACCCCATTTACCCACTGCACACCCTGCCACACATGGAGAATATATATATATATATATAATCACACACACACTTGCACACACCAGACCTCCGATACATGTATACCCATTCAGACCTCAGATGCAGACACTGCGGCAGCTGGCTGAATGCTCCAGTGGCTTTCTTCCATGCCCCTGCAGCAGGCTGAAAAAGCTTAGAGCTGCCGCTTGGTAGGAACCCCTCTCTCCCGCCGCAGACTCGCAAGATTCTGCGCAGTTTGAGATCTCGCACACTCTGAGAGCTTGCGAGATCACGACTGGGGGGGTCCCATCAAGTGGCCGCTCTAAACCTTTGCCGGCGGCAACTGGTTGGAACAAGGGCATGGTAGAATGTCACTGGAGCATTCAGCCAGCCGCCCTAGTTCCTTGAATGCCGGCAAGCCAGCTCAGCGCTGGCTTCCGGTATCGGGGATGGTATCGGGGCATTTGCACGAGTACCAAGTACTCATGCAAATGCCGGTATCGGCACAGATACCGATACTAGTATCATTATCGGTGCATCCCTAGTAAATACAGATAATGTTTTGTAAATCTTCTCTAGGTTTGAACCGATTTGTGTATTGATACAAATACAAATTAATTTTTAACAGGACTTTCTGTGACTCTGGTTATTTATTAGGAAGTGACAAAAGGAGTGAGAAGGTGGGCTCAGGTCCCGGAACACAATACTGTAAACAAAATGCTATGAACTCAAATGCCCCACTAATAATTTACATTATATAAATGCTATGGTAATAATTTAAAATATACTCTTTGAAGTTATCAGATTCACACAAATAGGTCTCAGAACACAGACTTTTAAAAACAGAGGTCCTGTATCCTGTTACCCCAGGATCACCCGCAAGTTAAGACCTGGATCTACCTTAGCAGACATAAAGCCGCATAGTGACCAATCGTGGAATGCATATCCATCTCCACATAAGCCATTAGTGGGAAGATATCAAAAGGTCAGTCATTCCAAGACTCAGACAATTGGATTGATTCAAATAAGGTTTGCTGGAAATATAATCTTATGTTAATGTATTTTAAGTGTTAGAATTTGAAATTATTTTTGGTGTCAAATCCAAAAGCCAGCTGAGGTAAGGGAGACCATTTTGGTGAATTTATAATGGTCTGTCTCCCTACTCAATAGTGTGTAAAGGCAAAGAGTTTCCAGCGCATCTCAAAGATCCAAACTAAACCTGGGAGCAATTGCTGTAAGTCTCCAACAATCCTGTAGGTGTGGGTCTCTAAATTACAACCAAAGGAGCCCCACTGTATGTCCTTTCTTTGCATCCCATCCCCAATAATATTAAAGGTGACCTGGGTTTGTATCTTTGAATGTAATGTTTTTTTTTTATGAATGCCTGTGTGAGTACTAAAGTATTAAAAACCAGGAGGATTCTCCCAAAATTACCTTTTTTTGTAATTTCCCCTTTTTTTTAAAATATAAACAACCTTAACATATCACAGTTGCAAAATTGATCCAAGTCTGGAAACATATTTAACTGTAACTTTTTCAAAGTGGATGCACTCAGGGTCTTACAAATAAAGTTTTGGATTCTATTTTTAATACATGAAGAGAAATAAAAACAATTGATCAACATCATGGCTTGTGCTGAGCCTCAACGTATGAAAGCTCAGCACAAGTCGAATCATTGATCAAAATAATGCATTCTCTTTCAAAGTTTTGGTTATTATTATTATTATTGTCATCATTTATATAGCGCAACAGTTTCCGCAGCGCTTTACAATAACCAAAGGGAAAGAAATACATATAAACGGACATAGGATGAAAGCGCGATGACATCTCCTACTCGGCAATAGTCAGCAGAAGCAGGAAATATGAATCCCGCTCTGCTGACTGACAGCTGGGAGGGTGGAGTAAAGTCCTCTGCGTCTCTCAGCTGTTTCAGCCGATCGGCTGAGTGGAGGGACAGACAAGTGCATACTCAGGACATCATGACCACCTAAAAAAGCTTAGGTGGTCATGTTGCCTAGAGTGTCCCTTTAATGCTAATAAGAATTGTTCTTCCTCTATTTTGTTTACATGATGATCAAAACAAGTTGCCTCCCATGTGGATCCATGAAATGGAAGTGTTCCTACATTGAAAGTGTGTGTGTGTGTGTACACACATTATTCGAGCAGAACTATGAGGGCTAGAACATGTCTTCGAGGTTTTAATACATGTTATGCTAGGCCTTAAAACGCTATGTATAAGCTACTCATCAGGACAGACCATTTCTCAATACTTCTGAACCCACACCAAACCCACTTCACACAAATGCCACCCAGCACCCCACCCCTTTTAAATGTCTCTAATTTTTTGAGAGATAAAATACTGTTGTGCTGCCTTTTTTAAAAATGTATTTTAACAAGTGACTTAATTAATCGGCTGCCTTTTTCGTAGGGCCACACGTATACATTCTTGTAGTCCCCTGATTTTATTACAATGCAATGTATACAATGTTTCATGAACTCCTTTTTTCAATTGAAAACCAAAAATTGCTTTGGGGAAAAAAACATTACGTACAGAAATAATTTGAGAAAATAAATAGCTTTGTAGTAAGCAGCGTGAACTGGGAAAAATCTGTTCTACTTCCTGTGGGTTGGAGTTGAGGGATAAGTCTAGGGGCTTTTCCCATGAGCGAGTGTTCCCTTTGCAACCAACCTCAATACTGGGATCTCTGGCGCCAATGTTAACCCTGGTATTGTTTCTAATATTAAGTAAATTACTCCAATCTGCTTTGGACTCCATATTTGCACAAACTATATCCGCTCTGATGTCACAATCTATTTTTGTTAGTTTTTTCTTCAGTGACGGGGCATAAAATTCCAACTTTCTCCCCTCCCCGTCAAATGATTTTCTACCCGCCCCAGATGTTTAAATTTTCAATATCGATTATGTTGTTTATATACGTAATTACAGGGCTCAAAATTTCCACTCTCCTACTAGCATTTGGCGAGTGGAAATTAAGTGAGGGCGAGTGGATATGCACATGCGGGCAGCGCAATAAATTATTTTGTGCTGAGTATTCCAGTGGTGCCACCGTGCAGCCCCCCCCTTCCCCAGGCTGCACGGTGGCAGGGATCAGCTGCCTAACCTGACCCAGCTCGTCCCTGTCACTGGCAGGGTGGTGGAGAGGAGCTTCCCTGCCTCCTCGCTCTGCTCACACTGGGGTCTGATATCAGGGTATTAAAGGTTTTATTTAGAATAAAGTTACAAAAATAACATTAACGGTGTAATTTCATAAGATAATTTAAGGGTGTGTGTTAAGGGATGGGTAGAGGTTAGGTGGAGCAACTGCTGGCGAGTAACTCTTCTGGCCTGGTTAATAGCTTGGGACTTGAAATTTTGAGCCCTGCGTTATTACGTTGTTGGAGGTTATGGACTCGGCTCTTTTTAATATTGATATATTTCATAGATATCTATATAATCTATTTTAGGGATATCCATGGAAAAAATATTTCTGAAGGACACCGTCTGAGGTAGGATCATGATATACGCATATAATAAAAGAGAACCATTTTTGTAGGAAAGGCAGAAGATCCCTAAAATGCTTTCCTAAGGGATTTGATGGGGCCTTGTACTGTGAAATTACTTAAATATGGCTGTTACTGACATAAAATATTCTTTAGGATTAAAACGTAAGCTGATTTTGATGTCTACACTATAAAATATGGAGACTAAATAAGCAATTTTTTAACCTTGAAGTCTATTTAACGACTAAACCATTCATTAATGAAAACATAATAAATATGGCTTAGTAGCGACTGATATGACATTCATGCATGTAAGTTTTTATGTTTTTTTTGTACTTTAAAAATGCCATTTAAGTATAATGCAAACCATCTGGATGAGTATTTGTATTTACATATGAGCTTCATGCTATATAAATGCTGATTTCTGCTAGTTTAAAAAAGAACTCTTGGGATTTGAGAAGGGGGGGGGCGAGATTTCATCTATATTTAATAAAGTACTTCCTTTTTGGAAGGCAGAGATTAAAATGTCAGGGGCCACTTCCTGTTCCAAGGCAGTTAAAACATGATAAGGGCATATTGAAATAAGGGATAGAATGTGTCTGGCATTACTCAATAAGAGTTAAATGGAATCTTGGTTGCAAATATGTGTAATAGTTTTTGTCAAGTGAGGATTTTGTTCCAGCAGATTAATAAAACTGAAGCTTGGCGCTGAATATCACTTACGGCCATTAAGTTGCTATCCAGGGTAGAATTTTCTAGCAGCTTGAAAAATCGCCTCCTTCTCAAATGCCATCTGAACAAGGGTTGAGAAAATCGGGGATGATGTTTGTAACAGTTGTAAATGAGTGGGCAAACAAAGACCTGTTCAAAAGAGGTTTCCAGTGAAGCCCAATCACGGCTGCCCCATCTCTTTGCAGTTGTTGGACAAGAGGCACCTCTTAAAATTGGAACGTCTTTGGCACACATTAGCATGAAGGCACTTTTACTTGGATTTTTAATTACGTGACACGCTATGGGTTGTAACGATTGGGGTGAAAGAATATTTTGGTTATTACCACTGTATTGGGAACATCAATAAAAATAAAATATGGAAATGTCCATTTTGCCTAAATAGCTTTACTTCCCCCATAACTAAAGACCATGCATTCCTTGCAAAATAGACATTGCAGACATATACACCAGGAGTCGGCAATCTTGGCCATCCAGATATTTTGGAACTACACAAGGTTTTATCACCTAATGACCTCTGGCACACACAGTCAGTTAAGTTACCAGTGGAGTCTTGTGGTTTACATCTCGCAGACACTGAGCTGTACTTTAAAGTGGCAATCTTGTCATCTATTCAGGCATGTACTGGCCATTGGGACTACAGGGTGATTCCCGGTGGGCCGATGGCTCAGTGGGCCAGTGTGGATGCTGGTTCACCTCTTCCTCACTGTCTGTAAAACAGACGCAGTCTCATATTGCGGCCACCGTACCAGTGAGACCCGCTGTGCATACGGCACACTTTAGGCTAGGGTCAGACGAACGCATTTTTCACGTCATCCGTGAAAAAGTGCGTTCGAACGAATGGACGTATTTTTTCACGGAATAAGCGATAGCGGTCATACGATGCGCATTTTCGTCCGTGATTTTGTATGGATCATCAATAAAACCCTTTTTGCGTCTGGACGTTATGTAGGCCGGACATTAGCAGCGTCTGACGTCTCCTAATCACGCACACACGCCGCTAGTGGACGCAGCGCACTCTGTACGTCAGTACTAGCGGTATCACGTTATCGAAAAAATGCGTTTGTTTGCCACTTGCGTTGCGCGGCCGCACTTTCGTGCAGCCGTACTTCGTATATTGCCTGTCATTTGCTGCTACTACGGCCGTGATAATGTGCGGCTGCACGTGTGTTCGCACTGCGTTCATCTGACCCAGCCTTAAGAGAAGGTGCACGCTCAACCTCAGCCACTGCATTGCTTTAACCAATCGCTCTAGAGCAGCTCCAGTTTCTGCAGAGTGATTGGTTGAATTGGTGCAATCCCACTTTATCCATTTTTTTGTTGTCGTCGATATTTTATCCCAATATCCTTTCACTGTAAATATACTCAAGGTTTATTTGCCAATATATGATGTCATCTACAGTTCAGAGCAAACTTAAAAAAATAAAACTGAAATCATATTTAGTTGCTTTTTTGTGCAATACTTATAGTTTATACTATTTATTTATACTATTTTTGTGCATGTTTGCATAATTAAAGTGGGCCAATCTGGATGTAGTCCAGGGCCAATCTTTTGTCCCGGTCCAGCCCTGCATCTATTGGGTCGTGTTTAACCTTGATATGTCTCCCAAATCGGGTCAACGATAATTCACATTACACATACAGGGTTATTCAGAGAGCAGTGAAATGCAGGAGAATGACTGGAGAATGGAAAATTCTAGGTCAAAATAGCCAAACCAGAAATATTCTCCCATTCATCTCACTTTCCAAATCGGCTATTTTGACCTAGAATTTTCCATTCTCCAGTCATTCTCCTGTTTTTCACCTCTCTCTGAATAACCCTGTTAGCCTTTAGGTCTCCTGATGCCTTCTAAAAAAGTGAATACTATGCTACCACTTACAGAGTTGATCCTGAGGGTTTGGTCTCAATACAAATAGATACACTGTAGCCATCACTCAGTGTCCATGATCTCTCTTAGGCTAGGGTCAGACTAACGCATTTTTCGCGTTGCCCGTGAAAAAGTGCGTTCGAACGAATGGACGTATTTTTTAACGGAATACGCGATAGCGGTCATACGATGCGCATTTTCGTCCGTGATTTTGTACGGATCATCAATAAAACACTTTTTCCGTCTGGACGTGATGTTGGCCGGACATTAGCAGCGTCTGACCTCTCCTAATCACGCACACATGCCGCTAGCGGACGCAGCGCACTCAGTACGTCAGTACTGGCGGTTTGACGTTCTCGAAAAAATGCGTTCGTTTGCCACTTGCGTTCTTCGTATGCTGCCCGGCATTGGACGTCATTTGCTGCTAGCACGGCCGCGATTAAGTGCGGCTAAACGCACGTTAATATTGCGCTCGTCTGACCCTAGCCTTACACGGCCTGGTTGCCCTTAAGTAACAAAATGCTGGATTGAACAACACATTGATACAGAGACGGGACAGAATGTTTTTCCCACAAAGGTTTCTCCCCAACGATATACAATGTCCTTTAGGACAGTGGTCCCCAGCCCTGGTCCTCACTCCTCAGGGCCCACCAACAGGCCAGGTTTTAAGGATTACCTTGGGGAAATGGAGACTGAATACTGCAAACTTTGAGCAGCAAATCCTATCACTTCTGCTGTGCTTGAGGTATCTGTCAAACCTGGTCTGTTAGTAGGCCCTGAGGAGCAGGGTTGGGGGCCACTGATTTAGGACATTACAAAATAGATTCTCATTAACGATTTTCTTTAAAAATTTCAAATGTTATTTCACATCTCTCTCAAAAGCTCCCTCTTAGCCTCTATAGGTCTCTTTTTGCCTTTTAACATACATAATGTGTACATAACATAAGTGGCTAGGGCCTTAGATCAGTTTTTATGATGTTTTAATGGTCATTCCCCCCCTATACGAGATGGCCATACCAGCTATAATAGGAAAGAGAATTACACCCAATGTTTTTCAGCATAAAATGTCCATCAGCCTTTCAAAGACAAACTGAAGATCTCTCTTAGTTCTCGGTGGTGCCCTCTCTTACACCATATTTCCCCCCAAGTCCTGACCTAATCGATACTAGAAGGTACTAAATATATGTTTAAAAAAAATCCTAACTAATATCTGAGGGAAAAAAAAGAAATTATACCGGTCTGGTATTGTTAAAATATTTACAAACGATAATGGCATACTATTTTTTTTTTTTTTTTTTTTGAAAGCTTGTATCACGAGCCAAGGGTTTTGAAATCAAGTAACATGATACATGAGGAACAAAAATAAAAATATTTTTTGCATGTATTTTTAAAACGGGCAATTCCGGGGAAAGAGAAAAATTTGGACGTACACACACACACCTCAAAATAAATAATCACGCAGATATAGGAAGGGGATTTAGCAGTTTGAATCACTTTATCACTCAATTTAAAGGCCCACTACCACCAAAAATTTAAATGTCCTTATTGTGTTTATTTTATGTTGCCGATATCTTACATGTGCTTCATTTTTCTCACTGTATCACTGGGCTGATCCTTTGTGTTGTAAAATCTGACCCCCCCCCCCAGCATCTTTACCTCACTTTATGGTTTTGGCTATAGAAGGGAGTCTATGGGTCAAGCAGCCGACTCACATTGTATTTTGTGGGATGTATTCAAAAGGAATCACCAGGGGGTAGATTAGTTACTTTTTTAAACTCCCTGTCATGTCTCATTCAGCTGCCATCTCTTGTCTAAAGTAATTTACAACATGCAGTACACCCCCTGCTGCCTTATCTAAACGTTCCCTCCTCCACCTCATTAACTAGTAGATATTGAAGATTAAATAAACAAGAGTCACAAAGCAAAGCTTTTGTTAAATGTTAAATCATGGGAAAAATCCAGAAATTGTAACCCAGAGATAAAATACCCAATTTTATTATTTTTAAATGCTTAAAATGACTTCAAACAGGAAAAAAATCTGTAGCGTGTGTTTTATCAAGTGGTTTTATTTGTAATGCAGAATTAATCTAGTTACAGTTTATGTAAGTGGTTGAGTCCCTTTAATATCAAGAAATATAAAAATGAAAATCATATGAGTCTTTAACGTTTGCATTACTGGTCATCAGGCAGTGCTCTCCCATACTAATCTATGGGGGTGAAAGAGCATAGCAAATGTCATGATCATGACCACATGACGGCTGACATGACCAAAAGATTACCATGCTCTGTCATGGAAACAAAAAAGTACTGCGGCATAATGTGAAGTAGATCTGGACAGAAATACTTGTTAAAGCCTGGGAATTTCCCCTGCAGCTTGGTTTGTGTTAGAAACAGAATTTGATCGTGGAGCCTAAATCCGTAGGTTTCACTTTGATATTCCTACAATAAAACAGAACAAAAATTGCAGACTAAAGTTGCAAAGTGTATCTTCAATGCTCTTGGTGTGTGCCTTTTTTTAAAGACAAGGTCATTACTCCATATCTCTTTCAATGGAATCTGAATATTCTACTAGCGAATACACAGATTATTTTAATCTCACTGGCGGTCTATTTATTGTGGAAATTCTTGTCTGAAAACAGTCTATCCCCCCCCACCCAGCGGCATCCCGAGTGTGGCTCGGGGTTAAATTCCCATGTTGGAAGCGGTAACCCCGAGCAACACTCGGGATGCCGCTGGATACATCACCTCTCCCTGCGCTCTCTCGAAGTCCCTGCAGTCTCCTCCGGCGATCGCGACCTCATTACTTCCTTGTTCCCTCCTCGCGAGAAGGAATCCAGGAAGTATGAGGTCGCGATCGCTGGAGGAGACTGCAGAGATCAGCGAGGGAGCGCAGGGACAGGTGATGTATACATCCCGAGTGTGTCTCGGGGTTACCGCTCTCAGTGGTGAAATTTAACCCCGAGACACACTCGGGAACACCGCCAGGGAGGTTAAACATGGAGAAGAAAAAATTCCATCCATCACCTATCAACCATTTGTTTGGCATAGAGATCTCTGCTGGCAATAGGAAAGAGCAGGAGATCCTTCCAGTAGGCAGATCTTTTGCTCTCACTGCCGGGAATTGTACAAATGCTGCATTGGAGGCAATGAAAAATAGTGCATCAGTGTGGCACGGGTGTCCTGTCCAGAGTACGGAAGTGTTCTGAAGCAGGGCCACTCCTGTAGGAGTCATGAAATAATAGCATGGGACCGAAGTGGAAGTCTTCCACTCTTGATGGATCCCAGCTTCTGCTTTGACCTGCATCCAGGTCAGATTCTCGACAACATCCTTGAGATCGTCATGAAGGCTCCGTTGTCAGGAACCTCTGGGTCTGCCTCTCCTGCAGTGTCCTTAGGGATTCTACTCAAGTGTCTGATTACAGATACCTTATGAAAGAGCGCAAAGGATATGTCCGATCCATCTCCACTTGCCGATGGACCATGAGATACCAGTGACAAGCATTAGGGTAGCACAAGCATCCTGAACTACCTCAATGAGCAAATATATGTGGCCCTGAAGTCTATGCCCATTCTGGTTTTCTACCATAATTAGATAAACATGTTCTACATAGAAAAGTTGCAATAAGCATAAGAAACCAATTATGTTACATTCTGTATATCTAAACAATCGCATATGGCGCCACACTACACAACCGAATAAAAATTTTATGCACTTCTACTCCGTGGTTTAGAGGGGAAGGAATCAGAATCCATTCACCTGATGTTCATATATGAAGTTTTATAGAGAATGGCTAAACTATCAGGGTTATCCAAAGAGATCCGAATTGCTTGAGAAAGGTAACCGAACGCTGAAAATCAGTGTTCGGTTACCTTTCCTGGCCATTCGGCTATCCAGAGAGCAGGCAATTCGCCAAATCCTGGCGAATTGCCTGCACATACGGTGCCTGTTCGAGGGCAGTGAAATCCCCATGAAAACACACTGCTTCGGCTATTCAGAGAACGAAAACCAGCAGTGAAAGGTTCCCGAAATGCCCTGCCATTCAGTGGTTTAATTCGGCAAGTTAATTCAGGAGAATCCCATAGACTTCAATGTTAAAAATATTCCCGTTTTAATTCAATATCTAATAAACCGTTCATTATAAAATTCTGCAGTAAAGAGTCTCTTTATTTATAGATTTTTTAGGATAGTTTAAGCATTTTTCTGATTTTTTTTTAACCCCTTAAGGACCCCTGACGTACCCTGTATGTGCTGTCCACAGGTCTCCCTTAGACCTGCGGACGTACAGGGTACGTCAGCGGCGCCAAATCCCCCTCCCGCCCGATACTCACTGGATCCCTCGGTGATCTGGCAGGGAGGAAGCCTGCCCATGTGATTTACATGGGCAGGCGAGGCTGATGACGTCGCCACGCTGCGTGGTGACGTCATCAGCAGGTGCCCCCATTCAAATCAATGGAGGGGAGGGGGGGCTCCTTCGGAGCCGTCTATCTTCCCAACCATTGAAGCTAGGGAGATGCTTTTTGCACCGCTGAAAAGGGGAGAGTCTCCCCTTTTCAGCGGTGTATAGCATTAACCGTTTCGCCACTGGAATTGGCGCCAAAACGCGATTCGAACCTGGAGGGGGGCTGACATCTTGGATGTCAGCCTAGCCTCCAGGTCCCCCCCCCACCCACTGACAACCTCACCATATGTGTGAGGATGTCAGTGGGCCAGTTATCTCTACATGGCAGCTAGATGGTTAAGGGGATCCTAAGGATCCATTTATCCCCCGATCCATGGCAGCTAGGTGGTCATATTTGACATCATTTGAAAGGCCTGATCATGGCCTTTCCAATGATACCAAACATGACCAGGTTTGGTTTAAAAAAAATAATAAATAAAATAAAACAATAATAATAAAAAAATTTAATAAAATAAGAAAATGTGTTTTTTTTATTTTTTTTGTCTGGGGGGGTTTAATTAAATAGAACCTAGGCTGTCATCTCAAAATAATTAGCACAAAATGGTCAGAATGAGCGCAGCGCACATAGGTGAACTGGCTCAGCAGTGAAAGGGTTAAAAGGCAATAACATTTAAAAATTGGGTATTTCTATTCTCGGGATAAAATTTTGAAACTATTTAGCCGGGGTCTTTATTGGTGGTTGTAGCTTTTGGGGATTAAATTACAAAAAAGTGTGTTTTTACCATTTTTTTTCATCATATTTCATATTTTTTTATAGTAAATTATTGGATATGATGGAAATAATGGTATTTCTAGAAAGTCCATTTAATGGCGGGAAAAAGGGTGTATAATATGTGTGGGTTGAATAAACGAGTAAGAGGAAAATTTGACCTAAACCCTAACAGCGCAGAAACGTAAAAACAGCAGCGGTCACTAAAGGACAGATTTGTGTAAAACCGCCCGGTCACTAAGGGGTTAAAGTCCGATTTTTTTTTTATTTTTATTATTATTTTTTTAAGTTTACTTATTTTTTCTGTAACAGCCCTTTTTATTATCATTCCCTGGACCTCATATGTAAATTTCAGACATTTTCGCTCAGTAGTTTCTTTGCAAACAGATTTTCACTTTCACACATTCATACAAACTGTTTTGCTAATTTATTCACCTCCCTCTGTCTGTGGTCTCAGCTTTTTCTCGACTTTTTCCGTCGGTTTCGCGGTGTGTGATCGGCTCCTGCTCGGGTTTTTCCGGCGTCTTCGACGGGTTAATCCAGATGTTTTTGGGGGTTTTCGGCGTGCATTCGGCAGGTTTTGCGGTTAGTTTTCGTCAGGTTTGCGGTAGCTTTTCCCTGCAATTCGGGGACCCTGTGGTGCTTGCTGAATACACCGCAGGGTCGCCGAAATGGGATCGGCAACACGAACCGATTTGAAGAGAACGAAAAGTCACCGAACGTGCGGTGACTTTTTGAATCTCTAGATTACCCTGTATGTCAACCTGAAAACTCACCTATGTTCGAATAGCAAGTCTTCAGATCAGTAACAAATTCTACCCATGGCAGGTTTTTCACGGAGAAATACACCAGAAATGTTAGAAATTGATTCAAAAGACTCACTAATGTTTAAAGCGACATGCATCACATTAAAATGATATATTCTCATCCATAACTAGAATTTTAAAAATGCATACACTATTATATTTTAAACAATATGTACATAAACATAATCCCTACTGTAAAAATCCCATAATAAAAATGCTGACATGTAAAAAAAATATATACACACATCACACGGGGCAATAAAGATAGGATTTCAACATTCCTGGATATCCACCAGTGTTCTAGGAAACGGCTATACTGTAACATATCATGCATCGCTGTTAGGCAGCTGTATCCAATGTCTTACATGACCACTGCCATGTCAGGAGGGGGGGGGGTGTAGTGTCAAATACTGTAAGACGTAATGTGCCTAAATGATGATAGCTGCCAAAAAATGCATAGCCGTTTGATTATCTGCCTTATTATCCCTGAAGGCTGTATGAATTGCAGGCCGATGACCTCTGATCTGCTTACAGCTACAGCATTTGACATTCGCTTGTAATAGGCCAGATCACATGTCATGTGATATTGTTTATATTGGCAAGACCAATTTTACACTTTGTAACCAACATGTAAATGACTATATGTCTGGCATCACATTTCAATGTTTATATCTGTATAACTGCTTCCATCTGTATAAATCTTGTATTTTTGTATCACAGAACAAATAACAAAATGATCTGATGATGGCAATGTGTCTCCTATACTCCGGTTAGAATTATGGGTGTTATTCAGTGACTGCCGACATTGCAAAGATCAGCGAAAATTGGCTGTATTGCAACACTGAGAAACGCCAGCAATTCACCAATGTTATATCCGTTCAGTTCAGTTCAGTTCCTCGACTGCTGCAAGTGCTAAGTTAGCAACTTGACACTGAACGCTGTGCTGCAGCTCAGCGCTCAGCACTATTAACTTAGCTGCAAGTGCTGAGTGTGACGTGGGAAAGATGGTCGCCTCCTCAGAGCAAATAATCCAATAAGGAAATGTTCAGTTTGACATTTTGGTAGAACAAAACACAGAATATATATATATATATTTTTTTTTTGAGAAAGGATTTTACCAGGAAGGATACATTGAGATTTCTCTCGTTTTCAAGTATTTCCTGGGTGGCGAGTATGTACCGTTAGGTGTCTTGCCCAAGGACACTTACTGGAGAGGTGCTCTTGCTGGGATCGAACCCATGTCTCCACAGGCTCTCTCCATGCGGAGCAGTGATGTTACCTCTACTCTACCCAGCCCGTACTTATTGGACCATGGTAAACATTAACACCTAGCCTGGGGTCAGATGAGCGTATCTCAAGAGCGGAAGGAACGTCCGTGAGAGTGGACATTCCTTCCACTCGACGCCAGTCTGGTCACCTCACTGAGCTCACTTAGTGCGCTCAGCGCTGCAAGGCTCAATCCTCCTGTGGAGAATTGCGGCACCGTCAACATGCGTCCTAGCGCTTTGTTGGAGGGGGCTGCTGCCCAGACGCAGCACGGCCGGTGTTGCACCTGCAATTCATGCACGTGCGTGTGGCTGGCCCCCAGACACCAGAAGGAACGTCAGTACGGGCGCACATAGTGCGCTCGTCTGACGCCAGCCTAAAGTGGTAATAAAATTGACAAAAGTGGATATTGAAGAAGCAGCACCTTTCATTAACCCTTTCGCTGCTGAGGCGTTTCACGCCTCTGTGCTGAGGTCATTTTTACCGGTTTTGATCATCATGTTTAAATGCGTTTTGAAGGCTTATTTTATTATATGACCCAGACATATTATATATCGTTCTTTCCGTCAGACTCGGCAGATTAATAATATGTCATTATTATATGTATACGTCATGACCTGTCTGTATATTACAACAAAAAATGCAATAAAATATGAATTTTCAATAATTTACAACGTGTAAAGTGTTTTTTTTTCACATTTTAAGATGCGAGCAATTGTGGTTATATTTTGTATGGGGTGCGCTTGTTAAAAAAATTAGAGATGGGGTCTCGTTACATTTTTTTTTGGGGGAAATTACGCGATTTTTAACAAACACACCGCATACAAAAATCGTTAGTGCAGCATCATTGTTCACATTATAATTGAAATGGGAACAATATTGCTGCATTAACAAACCAAAAAAAAAAAAAACTTGTTTATTTTTTTTTTTTATAATTTTTTTTTAAAATATATATATATATATATTTTTTTTTTTTAAACTTTTTTCACAGTGGTGTTTGGTATCGTTGGAACGGCCATGCTCTGGCCGATCCAACAGTACCAAACATTAACCCCTATCTGCCACGGATCGGGAGATAGGGGATTCCAATGAATCCCCTATCTCCACCGTTGGTGGCAGCTAGGGGTTAACTCCAGGACTGGCGTCATCGTGCTATGCACGATGACGCCAGTCCTCAGGGGGAGTTCCTGGAGGCTTGGCCGACATCCAAGATGTCGGCCAGCTCCGGGAAAGGATCACGAACCGGCACTTTTCAGCGCCGATTCGTGATCCGGCTCCCCAGGGGTTAATGAGAGCCACCGTTTGGAAGGGCAGGCTGTGCCCTTCCAAGCGGTGTCTGTCTTAACCCCCTGCTCCCCGGCGATCGGGAGGGAGAGAGGTCCGAAGGACCTCCCCCCCCTCCCTTTCAGGTGCCTCCTCTGCACATGCGGGGGGGGGGCCTGAATTAGATCTAATGTCCCCGCCGGGCTCCCGAGTGCTGGGCTGACATCCAAGATGTCAGCCCGCACCGGGGGGGCGCAGCAATCCACCGGAATCCGGCGGATTGCTGCCTCCTGTGCTCGGACGCGCTGAGCGCGTCCGTAGCACAGGAGAACCACTTGGCTGGACGCGCTGAGCGCGTCCATAGCAGCCAAGTGGTTAAGCAATCCTCCACCCTTTTGCTTCAATATTCACAGCCAAAGCGTTCAGTGAGACTGCTGCAGCAAACGGAACTTCTGCAAAGTAGCAATTCAGCAGCTGCTGAGGAACTGAACGCACCTCGGATGGGCAGGAGATGCTGCACTGTGAAGCTTCTCCTGTTGCTATTTGGATTTTCACTTTTGTACAAAACCAATTTTTTTTCAGGATTGGATCACTGGATATTATCGCTGGTGTTTGCAATGTCGACGGTACTCGAATACGCCCATGCTTTCGACTAAACCAAAAGCAATACTTTTGCCGGCTGTCCAATGATGTCATTTTGTAAAGACTATCAGGGTTATTCAGAGAGCGTGAAAAGCAGGAGAATGACTGGAGAATGAAAAATTCTAGGTCAAAATAGCCAAACCAGAAAAATTCTCCCTTTCATCTCCCTTTCCAAATCGGCTACTTTGACCTAGAATTTTCCATTCTCCAGTCATTCTCCTGCTTTTCACGCTCTCTGAATAACCCTGTATATACATGCACCATAGTTGCCCAATAGGCCTGCAGGTGCTCATTAGAAATTAACCCTTGGTGAATAATGTCCAAGTTTGATTGGAATGGAAAAGGGTGTAACGGCTTAATTCTTTCATGAGATTTGGGCAAAACCAGCAGTAGTTAAATGCTAGTGCGTAAGGTTCAAAAACATATGTAAACCCATGAAAGCGAGAAGAATTTCTCTTGATGAATCAAGGGCATAGCTCCACATGAAACACAAAGTGTAATGCTATGCAGCCGTTTTCAAAAGTAAAACCGCGAAAAGCAAAAAACTGTAGAGGATTGATAAAGATTTCCTAAATGGGCACGGCCGGGTATGACGTTTGGTACATCAGGAATGCATATTGCGTAGTTTTATTGGGTCGTGGCAAAGATACTTCACATAAAAAGCGGTTCATGCGTAGAATGTCTGATAAGAGTTAGTATGAATACATTTGAAAGGTTTAACGTTGCTTTGGATAGAGACATTGTCCTCAACAGGAAACACAACAAATAAACTCTGTGCTCTTAGATAGGAAATTGGCAGACTAGATGGGCCAACTGGATTTATCTGCTGTCAAAATCTGTATTGCTATACGCAGGACCAGTAAAAACCCCACTCACAGACTGTTCTTTAACAGGAATCTACAAAGGAAACAAGGTCATCCTATGAGACTTGAGGAAAGGAACACCTTCAGCACAAGAATGGTCTCTTTCCAGTAAGAAAATTGACGATACGGAATTCTTCACCTATAGATGTCAAGCGATCACATTCATCAGGCACCTCTAGAAACCTAAAATAAAAACCATTAACAAAACCTTGTTGATCGATGGAATAATCAATCTGGCATTAGATAGGGTTTTTGTGTTTGGAGCAATTTATTGGAAATGCTATTTTTCACTGAAGGGATGTATGAAAGATGATGGTCTTAGCATTTTTGTGGAATTCACTGCTCGGTTATAATGCTAGACTGTCAAATTACTGAAAACACATCTTGTGTCTCAGTCTATAAGAATATGCAGAAGACTGTTAAATGCATTATTTTAATTACAATTTCGCAGTGTAGAGCAGCACTCCCATTTACCAAGGTCTGGTAGGTGCCATCACAGTCCATGGAGTGTCCACCTTCACGATATTCATAGTACAAAATGAAAAACCGGACCGGGCACTCAAACTCCTTTATAGACAGTTGTCCTGATGACACGTCAATCACTGTAACGTTTTGGCTAAGCGTTGACCTGGAAAAAGGTGTTCAACCTCTGTCAAAGCGGGAGTGACAGAAGTCACACAATACGGAATGATGCTGAAGGTATTTGCGTCAAAAATGCTATCGGCAAGATGAGCCGTGTCAATGCAAACAGGTGCAGAAATCCCACCAGAATGACACAAGCCAGCCCCGTGGCCATTATGAAACCCTGAAGAAACAGGTAAACAGGAAGATGTGGAATAATCATTCAATGCTCTGTGTTACAGAATCAGAAGTCACACTTTCAGTATCATGAAGTGAAGGCAGAATTTCAAAAATATCAAATTATTAAAACACCTTTTTTCTACTTGACAGGAAACTTCCATTTCTTGGGGGATTATATTTTTTTCGGTTTATATTGTAGCCACGGAATCTCTTGGCATATACAGTATGTCCCTGAATATCATACCTTATATAAACATACTAAACCTACTTCTACCAACCAGAACCATCTTAATTTTAAATACATTAGCCCAGTGCTGGAGAGAATGCATCTTAAGGGACACTGTAGGGCAAGGGCTGTAGGAGCTGAAGATCCAGACTCAGGTCCCAAAACGGGCCCAGTGAAAAGTTAAGGCTGGGGTCAAATGAACGAAGTTTTAACGTCCATGAAGCCGCACTTTAGTACGTCCGTGGTAGCAAATAATAACGTCCAATGAAGGACCACACACGAAGTACAGCCGCACGGAAGTGCGGTTGCACAAAGCAAGCGGCAAATGGATGCAGGTTAGCAAGAATGTCAAACCGCTAGTACTGACGCACAGAGTGCGCTACGTCCACATAGCAGCCTGTGTGCATGATTAGGAGACGTCAGATGCTGCACATGTCCGGTCTACATAACGTCCAGACACCCAAAGTTGCGATCCGTAAAAAATCACGGACGTTATTGCGCACCGTGTGATCACTACTGCTTATTCTGTCAAAAAGTGCGTCCGGATGCACAGTCCTTGGAAAATGGGTTCGTCTGACCCTAGCCTAACTCATTAAGCATGTTACCTCCAGTTGACACCACCACAACAAGAGGGATGGGTCTGTAGCACAATGGGAGATGGAAAAAAAATGGCCCAGACACAATGCGGGTAGAGAGAGTTGGGTAATTATACAATGATTGGCTAAGCATCACGGGAGAGGTTCGTGCCAAAACATCTGGAGGGCCATTTCGGACTCCAGCCTTAAATGATGGAATAAATCTAATTTGTCAATCCAAGAGAATCTCTCCAAAAACAAACCACACCAACGAAAAATGAAAACGTGACGCTGACATGAACTCTGGCTCCGTTTGCAAGCCTTGGTTTGTTTTCCCTGGGTGACCTGATCTCCTTAAATGCATTCCTGATTCAGTACTCAAAAGACAAATGAATATAGACAGGGTGCATAATAATAGCATAATCCTGAATGAGCAAAACCCACTGATAAGCATCAGGAGAAAATGTCATCTTCCACTCACTTGACTCATTTCCTTTACAGATATTTGGTAATCCCAACGTATTGCGGAGATTTAACAAAGAATTGCATCATTCGAGCCAAATAAGAGGAATTAAACGCTTTTGGTATCCATTATGTTGACTCGCAAATTTGCATATCTTTGTCAATTCGCAACAATGCCAAATTCAGTGATTAACCCAATTATTTTAAAGTAAATCCATTATTTTTATAAGTATTTCTTTGGATAACCACGCATCTTAAATCCATTATAGTGACTCATTATTTGGCTCACGTAATATTGTGCTTTTAAGATTTAACATTTTCGGAAGTGATTCATTATTTAGTACCTATAAAAACATGAAGACAAATATACACAATTTTCCAGCGTGAGCAAACCGAAAAAACTGCTTTATGCATGAAAGAAATACATGAGAGGATTGCCCTGCATTAAAATTTCGGTTTAGATTAGTTGAACATTTCAGGTGGTGTCTGTGAGTAGTTATCTTGTATTCTGTTTGTATATGGGTTTTATTTTATCTCTTTATCTCTATGCATAGAATCCTTGACCTATTGTAATAAGAAGCTAATTGAAGCTGCCACATTTATTCAGAAATACATTTCTATTTGTTTTTCAAACATCTATATTCAATTACTTTCTAATTTACATATTAGATTAATTAGGCAGGAACTCTGCCTTTGTGCTTAGGCTGCGTAGGGGCCTTGGGACGCCCAGACACACAGTTATGTTTCCAGGTTAATCACAATGCCAAAACGCACTGATTAATAAAGCAATCCATTTCAACACACGTCACACTAATACTCAAGTTGGTGAACCGAGTGAGATCTATTGTCACAAAAAATAAATAAAACAAGTAGTGAGGTTATATATGTGTAGCATACATTATGCCATGTCCCCGAAGGATGTATAAAAACCATAGTAAAAGACATCAGTAAGGGTTTATGTAAAAGCAATAGGTTAACTGTAACAAAATGTTGAGCTTAAAATCATATATTCAGTGCAGAATAGTGATTTAATAGTGTCCTAACTATATTATCCTATGGTTTGGGGCATTACAAGTGAGAGTACACTATCAGGTCTATTCACTAAAGGGTGAAGTCAGGAGAACTGTCAGGAAAAGAACAGTCTAGACCAAATAGCCAAAGGAAATTGAGATAAATGGGAGAATTTTTCTGGTTTGGCTATTTTGACCTAGAATTTTCACTTCTCCTGACTTCAGCCTTTAGTGAATATATATATATATATATAATTATAATTATACAAAGAAAGTGCACTCCATATAAATGACCACATTCTTCCAATTCATTGCATTTAAAAAAAAATCACTGGTCTTCAGCCAGAATTGTGCAAAGAACACCGGGTTAGAAGCCCTTGTGTTAAGTGATATTGCTTTAAAGTAATGAATTTAAACAATACTTACCTCTGGTCCCACAGAGTAGAGATGATCCAGCAGCTCCTCTGGCAGCACGCAGAACAACAACGGGAAAAAAATAGTTCCCAGTGTTATTCTGCAGCTCCACCATTGCCCCGTATACGGGAGATCGTGCAGGTTTTTTCTTCTCCTCCTCCTATGGACTCCAGGAGCTGAAACGAGTGGTGACCACTGCTGTAGGTATTTGTTTCTGGCTCCAAAATATTAGGACTCAAGCTACCCAATACAGCAGCTTGGTCAGAATAGAGCAGTTAACCACTTCGCTGCTAAGGACGCGCTCAGCGCGTCCAACCGCAGGTAACGTTCCTTGCGGTGGACGCGCTGAGCGCGTCCTCTCTTTGGGGCCAGCGTTCGGCCGGGTTCTGGCCGATCGCTGGCCCCCCCGGTGGCCCCATCCTCGTGTCAGCCCAGCACCCGGAACCGCCGCCGGAGCAATTAGGTGTCATCGCGGGGGCGCGATGACACCTAATTCAGGCACCCCCCCCCGCATGTGCGGAGGAGGCGCCTGAAAGGGAGGGGGGGGAGGTCCTTCGGACCTCTCTCCCTCCCAATCGGCGGCGTGCAGGGGGTTAACCCAGGCACCGTTTGGAAGGCCACAGCCTGCCCTTCCAAATCGTACCTGGCATTAACCCCATGGGGGCCGGATCACAAATCGGCGCCGAAAAGCGCCGGTTCGTGATCCTTTCCCGGAGCTGGCCGACATCTTGGATGTCGGCCAAGCTTCCGGGAATGCCCCCTGAGGACTGGCGTCATCGTGCATAGCACGATGACGCCAGTCCTGGAGTTAACCCCTAACTGCCACCAATGGTGGAGATAGGGGTTAATGTTTGGTATTGTTGGATCGGCCAGAGCATGGCCGTTCCAACAATACCAAACATGAGTATAAAAAAAGTTAAAAAAAAAATTATAAAAAAAATAAACAAGTTTTTTTTTCTTTTTTTTGGTTTGTTAATGCAGCAATATTGTTCCCATTTCAATTATAATGTGAACAATGATGCTGCACTAACGATTTTTGTATGCGGTGCGTTTGTTAAAAATCGCGTAATTTTCCCCAAAAAAAATGTAACGAGACCCCATCTCTAATTTTTTTAACAAGCGCACCCCATACAAAATATAACCGCAATTGCTCGCATGTTAAAATGTGAAAAAAAAACACTTTACACGTTGTAAATTATTGAAAATTCATATTTTATTGCATTTTTTGTTATAATATACAGACAGGTCATGACGTATACATATAATAATGACATATTATGAATCTGCCGAGTCTGACGGAAAGAACGATATATAATATGTCTGGGTCATATACTAAAATAAGCCTTCAAAACGCGTTTAAACATGATGAGCAAAACCGGTAAAAATGAGCTCAGCACAGGGGCGGGAAAAGCCTCAGCAGCGAAAGGGTTAATAGCCGCTATTTGTTAACAGTTAACCTCCCTGACGGTTTTCCCGAGTGTGGCTCGGGGTTAAGTTTTTGTACCGAAAGCGGTATCCCCGAGCCACACTCGGGCTGTATACTTACATGTCCTGCGCTCCCTCACTGTCCCCGCAGTCTCCTCCAGCCGCTCGCAAAGTCACACTGCCTGGATCTCTTCTCGCGAGGAGTGAAACCAGGAAGTGTGACCTCGCGATCGGCTGCAGTGTGACTGCGGGGACATCGAGGGAGCGCAGGACATGTAAGTATCGGCCCGAGTGTGGCTCGGGGATACCGCTTTCAGTATTGAAAGTTAACCCCCGATCCACACTTATACCACTAGGGGGCCAGAATAAATAGGTCAGAATCGGACCGCCAGGGAGGTTAATGGTTCGGTTGCAATAGGGGGCTGTGTATCTGTTATTAAAGAAGCAGATAGCAGTTGGATTAAATGCCAATACTATGCACCACATTTTCTTTATATTTCATACCAATGTAGAGCAATACACATGACTACACGAGAAGAACTGAAAGCACATCCAGGCTTTTACAGAAAGTATAAAAACTAACAAGAAAAAACAAATATGGCATATGGTCATATTCAGAAGGATAGATGCACGTCTTTAGCAAATACAGACCTGCCAAATCACAGAGTTTGATCACTGTGAGACAAGCAATTTATCCTTAGTCCCCGCCTCTACCTTACAGCCTTATGGTGCTTAAATAATTGGGTTTTTGAAACCTATGCACTGGCACTAATGCAGTGCACATGTTTGAGCTGCCCTTTGGAGGCGTGGACATCATCGGTTATGCAAAAGACATACCTATACATCTTCCATGGTCACGTCCTCATCCTCCCAATATCAGACTTGCCAAAATTGGCAGGTCTGCAAATGGGAAACCAAAAGCACAAGAACAAGTTCGTTCACTTGCAAATAGGACTGGGAGATGGCCACAATTTTACCTGATTTAATTGTGGTCGACATGGACTGACATTTTACTCTTGGGAAAAATCGAAGACTCTTTATTTGGTAATTGACAGACACTCAATCCGATCATTGGTAGAGCACAGCCGATGGGAGGTGCCTGCTATACCTATCAGCGGCAGTGCTCTACTGATGACCGGATGGAGATTCTGTCAATTAACAAATCCAGAGTCCTCGATTTACCCAAGAGTAAAATTGCAGGTAACCTTGATTAAATCAGGCAAAATGACAGCTGGTCTCCCAGCCCTACTAACGAGGTCATGAATCGATTAATTTTTATGATCTTTACCCTGAACTAAACAGGAAAAACAGAAAGTGTAAATGGGAACTGAAATATTGCCCGCACGAAAAAATTCACCGGGCAGACACACCGTCTTGTTCAAGCCTATGCCATAATATGTAATATTAATGTGTAATTTGCCATCCAAAGATCGAATTGCTATGTTCATCTGAAAAAAAGCAACACCAGTGCAATGAGTCTTCATCTATGGTAGCAACTTGGCATTTGTTGTTCATCATTGAAGCCATATCTATATGTGGGGACAAGAGTTGCTACTACGTATTGTAACGAAGATACCAATTGGCCAAGAAGATAGAATTACACTACATTTGTTTAAAAATCAACTTTAAAACCAATGACAGCCCCCATATACTCCTTGCATCCTGTGCTGCAACAATGGACAGGCTATCTTGAGTAGCATTGGCCGATTCCCTGAGTCTGGGACGAAGACAGACTTAAAACTATTTAGCAACCTCTGTAAAAAGCGCTGCAAAAACATTCAGCCAACAACAAACACCACTTAGAAAACAGAGAGTAGAAATCGGAGCCTTTCTAAATATAACAAAGGACATCTTGGACTCATTCTACACAAATGATCGTTGATACTTCTTGGTTTAAAATGTCAACATTTTCCATTCCATTCCATTCAGACCTACAGCATTTATTTATTTATTAGAAAATGCTGTTTCAGCCATTTTCAACACCCGTTATATTTTTTATACGACAATTCTTATTTGTGGACATGTAGAATACAGAAAAAGTGATAACAGGAAAACAGACAGTTTCGAACATGTCTCAGGGTATATTTTGGCTAATAAGTCGCAATAGCCACGTATACACATTTTTTCATAGAAAATCAAAGCATGAATACAATAAAAATGAAGGAAAACAACAAAGAATGCTATAAAAATGTAGAGCCGTGCCTTAAGAGACTAGGGAAGTAACATTTGTTGTTTAAAGACCAGTCCTTTCGTGGTGATACAAAAAAGTCCAAAAGTGGTCACAGTGATGAAACAAAAATGAGAGAAACGTGACTCAGGACATGAGTAAGCAAAAGATTAGCATGGAACAATGCTGTACAGGTATTAATTCAACCAAATAAAATATAAGAAGTAAAAAAGAGGTCATCTGCGCTCGTTTCTATATAATTCCATGTGTAACAGAACACTGTCAGAGGTTTTGGTTTGCTTAAATGGCCATTGAAGCGTAAGCTCACTCGCCCCATCAAGGCACCTCTCGGTAGAGTGAGTCCTAAGCAATGTACCAAAAGCTGCTTCTCTGAGCAACTGCATGCCCTCCTGTTGCTTTTCAGCTAAGGAGAGGCAGGAAAATGGTGGGTTTTATTTATACACGCACCAAGCACGTCCCATTTGGGGTTGAAAATAAAAACATGGAAAAAGGAACAGCAGCAAAAATGACGAACTGGGGTTACAGCATAATATACATACATACAGAAAAAAATGGCGTCGCGCCTGTACTCACGAGAGCGTAACAGCGTAGCCAGGAGAGCGTAGCCAGGAGTAACAGCCCAGTTCATGTATAAAACATAACAAGAAAAAAAGAGGTCATCTGCGCACGTTTCTATATAATTCCATGTGCAACGAGTGCAGATGACATAATTTTTCTTGTTATGTTTTATACATGAACTGGGTTGTTACTCCTGGCTGTTGCAGCCGCTCTGGCGAGTACAGGCGCGACGCCATTTTTTTCTGTATGTATAAAAATATAAGAAGTGTCAACTAAAGCTACAAAATGAGGGAACTGCCCGGACAAACATGTAGAGAAACTGAAGATGGGGAAGGGAAAAAAACATGGGAGATGGGTTTTGTAAAGACATGTTCTTAATTCTCAAAAATGTAGGGGTAGATGTTAGACACCCCCAAAGTATAATGCTTGACATTCACTTCCAAATCTTCTCCATTCGGTTTTCTTGTGTTTACAAGAACAACACAAATTATTATAATTATATCACCTATAATTATTATATAGAACACACACTCTGAGTTTTTGTTGTCATATACAATTTATGAACAGATCAGTGTTTTGATCCCCACTGGAACCTTGTTGGAGTTGAGAAAGGTTCTGGGGGGGGGGACAACAAAACATCAATGTGTTGATATATTATCTACGTTGAGAAGACCTCTGTGCTCTTCTATGGTGAATGTGTTGACAAGTGGATGGAGCTTTGAGGCTCAGACCAAAAATAAAAAGGGAAATGGTCTGTTGCAGAAGGACCTCAGTTGGGAGATACAGATATGTAGATCTATTTACACCCAAACGTATATTTTTGAAACACGTGTGTTGGTTATTCTGATAACCGATAAAACTCCTCTTGTCTTTGTGCACCCAACGTCCTCTAGATTGTAAGCTCCTCTGAGCAAGGCCCTCTACACCTCGTTTCTGTGTTTTAATGATGTCTCATATCTATTGGTTATTGTAAAGCGCTGCAGCGACTGTTGGCGTTATATAAATAATAATTATATAGATACACAAACATGCATGAGTTAACAGTGTTATAGATGCACAGATTTTGTGCACAGACAGATATTTGACATATAAATTATTAAAATTTTGTGGTGGATCCCCAACATGGAGGAGCCCTAAAAGCAGTAATATGGTGTCTCCTTAATGTATCTGAATAGATGCCTGTGAATAATGCATGGGATCACTCTCTTGGCCCCATCATTTGACGTGTATGTATAAGCCATGTGGTGGAGCCTTCCTCTGTTGCCTAAATATAACTCTCCATGTGGCCTCCATAGGTATGTATACATGTTCTGCTGGGGCCCCACACTAGATGACTGCATTGAAGCATTCTTGATGCTCTCCCTTGATGTGTGCAGTAGAAGAACGTGGTTATAGTTCTTTATACTATAAATTAAAAGGAAAAAAAGACTAAAAGCTCAACATTTCCAATTTCCCTGAAACCAATGAAAACTGGGCCATGCAGTCACCATGCAGAGATAATCTGTGTTTCCTGCAGGGCTCGGAGACATTAAAATGTATGCAGAAAAATCCTCTATTGAGAGACACGCATGCAGTACCATTAATTAAGAAAGTTCACACTCCTTAAAAACATGTTATAGACATATAAAATTGGCGTGCAGATGCAGACTTATTCTCCTTTTTGGAAGATGGGTAAAACGGAGAGGCTCATTCTATTTTGTGAAAACTGGTAAACCAGGGCACGTTCACCTACAAGGAGAACGCAAACGGATCGCCCGAGAATCCAAACTCAATCCTTTTAGAAAGCAAGAGCATTGACAGTGTGAAGAGATTATTAAATCCTTGGAATTTTTCCTATTGAAATTGCAAGAATTAGGCTAGGGTCAGACTAACGCATTTTTCGCGTTGTCTGTGAAAAAGTGCGTTCGAACGAATGGACGCATTTTTTCCCGGAATACGCGATAGCGGTCATACGATGCGCCTTTTCGTCCGTGATTTTGTACGGATCATCAATAAAACACTTTTTGTGTCTGGACGTTATGTTGGCCGGACATTAGCAGCGTCTGACGTCTCCCAATCACGCACACACGCCTCTAGCGAACGCAGCGCACTCTGTACGTCCGTACTAGAGGTTTGACGTTCTAGAAAAAATGTGTTCGTTTGCCACTTGCATTGCGCGGACGAACATTCGTGCGGCCGTACTTCGTGTGTTCCCCGGCATTGGACGTCATTTGCTGCTAGCACGGCCGTGATTTCGTGCGTCTAAACGCACGTTAAAACTGCTTTCGTCTGACCCTAGCCTAAGGCTAGGGTCAGACTGAGGCAGTGCGAACGCACGTTCTGGCGCACTTAATCACGGCCGCACTAGCAGCAGATGCCGGGCAATGACGGCCAATATACGAAGTACGGTCGCACAAAAGTCCGGCTGCGCAACGCAAGTGGAAAATGAACGCATTTTTTCGAGAACGTTAAACCACTAGTACTGACGTACAGAGTGCGCTGCGTCCGCTAGCGGCGTGTGTGCGTGAATTGGAGACATCAGACGCTGCTAATGTCCGGCCAACATAACGTCCAGATGCAAGAAGTGTTTTATTGATGATCCGTACAAAATCACGGATGAAACTGCGCATAGTATGACCGCTATTGCGTATTCCGTGAAAAAATACGTCCATTCTTCGAACGCACATTTTCACGGACAACGTGAAAAATGCGTTAGTCTGACCCTAGCCTAAGGGCCCTATTACAATGTTTGCGCAAAAACGCTCGCGCGGCGCGTTAATTTGTGCGAAGCGTTAAACGTTAACGGGCGTAAATTAACGCTGGTATTACAATCCGCGTGCATTTTTTCATCCGTCGAAGGACAAGGATTACAATATAGTCAGGCAAGACCTAGATGGACAGAGATGTGGTTACAGAGGGTTAAAAAAAAAATACATATAGCATACAGGGTTATCCAAAGAGATTCGAAAAGTCACCGCACATTCGGTTACTTTTCGTTCTCTTCAATTCGGTTCCTTTTGCCGATCCCATTTCGGTGACCCTGCGGTGTATTCAGCAAGCACCACAAGGCCCCCGAATTGCAGGGAAAAGCTGCCGCAAACCTGACGAAAACTAACCGCAAAACCCAGTGAATGCACGCCGAAAACCCACAAAAACATCTGGATTAACCTGCGAAAACCACGGAAAAAGCCCGAGCAGGAGCCGATCGCACACAGCCGAAGCAGCCGACACCGCAGACGAGGGAGGTGAATAAATTAGCAAAACCGTTTGTATGAATGTGTGAAAATGAAACGCTGTTTGCAAAGAAACTACTGAGCGAAAATGTCTGAAATTTACACAGGAGGTCCAGGGAATGATAATAAAGAGGGCTGTTACAAAAAAAATAAGTAAACTTAAAAAAAAAAAAAATCGGACTTTTAAAAAAAAAAAAAATTAAGAAAAATGCTTAGAGTATCCTAAAAAATCTATAAATAAAGACTCTTTACTGCAGAATTTTATAACGAACGGTTTATTAGATATTGAATTAAAACGGGAATATTTTTAACATTGAAGCCTATGGGATTCTCCTGAATTAACTTGCCGAATTAAACCACCGAATGGCAGGACATTAGGGGAACCTTTCACTGCTGGTTTGTGTTCTCTGAATAGCCGAAGCAGTGCATTTTCATGGGGATTTCACTGCCCTCGAACAGGCACCGAACAGGCACCGTATGTGCAGGCAATTCGCCAGGATTTGGCGAATTGCCTGCTCTCTGGATAGCCGAATGGCCAGGAAAGGTAACCGAACGCTGATTTTCAGCGTTCGGTTACCTTTCTCAAGCAATTTGGATCTCTTTGGATAACCCCGATAGAGCTTGCCGTTCCAAAACAACCCCTTATTTATGTGCAGGCCTTCTGTTCATCCTTACTCTTTAATGAATAATGCAAATATATATATATAATATATAATATTCCTAGTACAAACTTGTACTTGCAGCACTCTGGGATTTTGCAAAAATATATGATTTATTGATCAACGTTTCAGTCCCCTATCCGCGGACTTTTATCAGGCTGCATAATTTAAGGGGTCATTAAAAAATAAGTTCTAGTTGCTACAGAAGAAATTAAAGTTAGGTTGGTTAGCTATGTGTTAATGTAGCGGCTTTTCGGGTTTTATCCTGATGTAACCCCTGTGCAAGAAACATTCCTGCACACTGATTGCGCAGCACCCATTACGGCCTTCCTACACACAGCCCATGGATATAGGTCAGATGTTTTAAAACTTCTATTACGTAGTCAATCCCTTTCATTCTGGCCGACTTGTGTAAGGCGCAAAGCATCACGGCATTACTGTGGACCTGTTCGCTCTGCTCTCCTTGGCATTTTGAGCATTAGGTCATTTCCAAACCTCTAAGTGATGTTCACCAAAACTGAAGGCACTTCATATAACAGCATGTTACGCAGCACTAATGTGATAAAATAATGTGACAACTGCTACACAGAGTCATGGCCAAAGCCGGAGAATATCAACATTTTGATGGAGCTGGTAATGGTAGCCACAGGGTTCTTTTCACAACCCCAACTCTTGTAACACAGTCAGGGTTATTCAGAGAGAGGTGAAAAACCTTTAGAATGACTGGAGAATTGAAAATTCTAGGTCAAAATAGTCAAACCAGAAAAATTCTTCCATTTATCTCACTTTCTAAATTGGCTATTTGGTCTAGATTGTTCATTCTCCTGCCAATTCTCCTGAGTTTCACCTTTAGTGAATAGACCTGCATGTAGACGTACTAGGCATTTTATTATTTTTAATTTCAAATGTTGATCAGTAGAACTTCTCAGAGGTTCTGCAATAATGTCAAAAGAGTATAGACGGACAACATTGTTAAGATGTGAAAAATATTCAATTAAAAGATAAAGAATCTTTAAATAAAAAATAAAGACACAAATCTTATCATTTGTGTGGAATTCAACGTTAATCCACATAGTAAGAATGGACAGATCATAAACAGAGACAATGAGAAAAGTAGAGAGAGTTATGTGAACCAATGGATTGCTTGAAAGACAAGACAGCGCTTGGTCCTGTTTTGAAAGTCTCCAGGAAGGAAACCTACATGATATAATGGGCTATCGATGTGTATATAGGCTCTGAAATAAAGACTGTGAGCATGGCCCTCCACACCACTAACGTTTGGTTATTTGCAATTTTATCTCATTCCTCAGCAGGGGTGGACTGATAACTAATGGGGCCCCCGGGCAATAGGAGATCATGGGGCCCCTTGTGCCACACCCATAGAAGGCCACACCTATACAAGCCACACCCATATAATGCAACACCCACATGTACATTAATGCATCAAAGAATTTATTTCTCCACACAATTTTCAAAATAATTATCTTAAGGCGTTAATAAAATCCACTCGGACCCAGCAGCGAATTGGGGAATCCAACGTGCCCCCTCCAGATGGGGAGGGCTCTGCTGCGGCAGCCGTCACCCACCAGGGCCGGCCCAAGCCACTGTGCTGCCTGGAGCGATGGAAGAACTGCTGCCCACCGCAAAAAAAACATGCAACGTGTATGAGCTTATTACAAAGCTCCACAGCACTAAAACTCAATAATGTGCGGTGTGTGTGTGTGTGTGTGTGTGTGTGTGTGTGTGTGTGTGAGCATAACAGAGCTCCACAGCAATAAAACTCACTGGCTGCGAGCAGCTGTGACAGGCTGCAAAATAACAACATGTGAGTGTTATATAGAGATATGACCTGTCAGTCTGGAAATTGATAGCTGTGTGTAATACAGGGGTCAGGTGTCTCAGTCTGGTAAATGACCCCTCCCCCCAGACCGTGTCAGTGTTACACACAGATCTGACCTCCCTGCCTGGTACAGGTAAAGGCAGTAGTAGGTGCGACAGGGCCTCTCTCCCTGGAACCTGTCATCACTCCCCAGCTTGTCTCCATCCACAGACTCAGCCATGGAGCCCTGACCCTGCAGCATCCCGGATCCTTGCCAGCACCGCATTCTGGGCCTGCAGTGACCAGACGTCAAATCCCTCCCTCGGAAACAGGTCTAGCTCAAAACCTGTTCTCCTGTAAACAACCAACACATTAAACAGAGCCCCCTGGATACACACGGACGGGCACCAATATTATCCAGGGGGTCAGACAGGTCTGGAACACCCCCATCTCTAATCCAAGATCCGGTGTATCACTCATTGGGCAGATGAAGTGGCCAGTCTCTCCCTAATAAGGGGTGGGCGAGGCCTGCTGAGAGGGGTGAGCACAGCTTGCTAGAGGGTTGGCGCGGCTGACTTTCTCCACAAAACAGCCTGATGGAGGGCCGTGCCTTGTTCGGGCCGAGCGCTCTCCATGCCATGGCCTTTGTCAGGGTGGCAAAATGCTGCCCCTGACAAAGGGCTGCCTGGAGCGGCTGCTCCACCCTGCTCCATGGACGGGCCGGCCCTGCCTATCACTGTCAGGTCAAGAGGATATACAGTAATCCCCCGAAATTCACGAGGGTTACGTTCCAACAACCCCCGCGAATTTTGAAAAACCGCGAATTGTGGCTGTGCTAAAAAAAGCACAGCCATGACGCGTTAGGACCCAGGAGCCGCCGTTCTCCTGCCAGAATGGCTGCTCCTGTGCATCGCCAGACTCAAGATCGCGTCCAGGGCATTCTCCTCTCTCGGCATCGTTCAGAGAGAGGAGATGCCGAGACTCCTGTGCACCCCCGCAAGCGTAGTCTGGGGATCCAGGAGCCTCGGCATCTCCTCTCGTAACGATGCCGAGAGAAGGGAATGCCCTGGCCACGATCGTGCGCCCGGAGACGCACAGGAGCAGCTTCTCTGCCGGGGTGTTGTGTCATCTATGGTTTCTTATTGGATACTGTTCCAAGGAGCCCTCGGCAAAGAACGGAACTCCACCTCCCCAGGCTCCAACACATCAGGGGGCTGCACAAAGGCGTGTGTTTGGGAGGCGCTGATGTGTTGGAGCCTGGGGAGGTGGAGTTCCGTTCTTTGCCAAGGGCTCCTTAGAACAGTATTCGATAAGGAACCATAGATGACACACTGGGATGATACTACCACGTGGTAAGCGGAAAAATCCGCGAATGACTGAGTCCGCGATTACCAAACCGCGAATATGCGGGGGGATACTGTACTTGTACACACTGCACATTGCTGTGAGCTTTATTGCTGTGGAGCTCTGTAATGTGCAGTGTGTATGAGCGTATTGCAGAGCTCCACAGCAATACAACTATTATCTTTTTTTAAAGTAAATATAAAATACAGTGGGCCCTATTACATTCTTCACGCAAAAATGCACAGTAAACGCGTGAATTTTTGCACGAAGCGTCAAACGTTAACGCGCGTAAATCAACGCTGGTATTACAATCCTCGCGCATTTTTTCATTCGTCAAAAAATAACGCGAGTAAAAACATACGCGCGAAAACAGTAACAGCAGTAACGTTGTGCGCAGAAATCAGTGTTCGGACTGTTTTTTTCACGCGATTCAGCCAATCGGAATTAAGAACCTTAACCCTTTCGCTGCTGAGCCATTTCACGCCTGTGTGCTGAGCTCATTTTTACCGCTTTCGCTCATCATGTTTAACCGCGTTTTGAAGCCTTATTTTATTATATGACCCAGACATATTATATATCGTTCTTTCCGGCAGACTCGGCAGATTCCTAATATATCATTATTATATGTATACGTCATGTCCTGTCTGTATATTATAACAAAAAATGCAATAAAATTTTAATTTTCAATAATTTTAAAAGTTTTTTTCACATTTTAACATGCGAGTGTTTGCGGTTATATTTTCTTTGAGTTGCGTTTGTTAAAAATATTAGAAATGGGGGACGTGTTAAATTTTTTGGGGGGAAATTACATGATTTTTAACAAATGCACCCCATACAAAAATCGTTAGTGCAGCATCATTGTTCACATTATAATTGAAATGGGAACAATATTGCTGCATTAACAAATTTTTAAAATATATTTTTTATTTTCACTTTTAATTTTTATTTTTTTTCTTAACTTTTAACATGGTTTGATATCGTTGGAAAGGCCATGCTCTGGCCGATCCAGCAATACCAGACATTAACCCCTAGCTGCCACGGATCGGGAGATAGCGGGGTTCATTGGAACCCCCTATCTCCACCATTGGTGACAGCTAGGGGTTAACTCCAGAACTGACATCATCACGCTGTGCACGATGACGACAGTTGTCAGGGGGAGATCCCGGAAGCTTGGCCGACATCCAAGATGTCGGCCAGCTCCGGGAGAGGATCGTGTTCTGGCGCTTTTTGGCACCGAATCACGATCTGGCCCCCAAGGGGTTAAAGCCAGCCACAGTTTGGAAGGGCAGGCTGTGCCCTTCCAAACGGTGCCCAACTTTCACTGCTGCCCCTTACGGAAGGGGAGGAAGAGAGACCTCCCCCCTCCCATTCAGGCACTCGTGGGGGGGTGCCTGTAATAGATGTCATTGTGCTACCGCGATGATATCGATTGTTCCCGCCGGGGTCCCGGAGTGCCGGGCTGACATCCAAGATGTTAGCCCGCACTGGAGATACCTGGGACCAAATATCTCTGTATCTCCAGTAATGGAAGATTTGGGGGGAACCCTAGTTTGTGACCTCAATGTACGCATGAGCGATGACTCCCACAGACCGGGGGGGGGGGGCAGTCCCACAGTGAGGGCTGACATCCAGGATCTCAGCCTGCTGTGACTGGAGCCCCTGCTCAGAGTCAGATCAACATCCAGCAGGGACACAACAGGATGTGCATGGATCGCCCTCCTTGCTGGGAAGACAATTCCCATGGCACACTACACATGTCCCTCCACTACAGGGGCAGCAAGGCAGATTGATGGGGCCTCAATCCTGGACCACACAGGCACTGCCCGAATGCCCAATGGGTCAATCTGCCCCTGTTCCTCGTTTGTTATTATAAAGTGCTACAAAAAAACAATGGGCCATATTACAATGTTGGTGCTAACTTAACCAGAGCTGTTGTAAACTTACCAGAACCCATAGGCGTGCGCACGGGGTGTGCCGGGTGTGCCTAGGCACACCCTAATGCCGGCCCGGGACACATTCTGGGTCCCGGCTGGCCGAATCCGATGGATAGCCGCCGGGACCCCTCAACTCCGCGGACCTCGCGGCAGCCTCCGCTTCCCTGGTGGTCCCTGTGGTTCGTGGGGTGCTGCACTGCGATCTGTGCATGGCGCACAGACCGCACAGCAAATCCCACGCTGACCCGAGCGGCCGGCGATCTCTGATGACCTGTCACCTGACCGCCGGCGCTCTGACACAGTCAGTAAGCGCCGGCGGTCAGGTGACAGGTCATCAGCGATCGCCGGCCGCTCGTGTCAGCGAGGGATGTGCTGTGCGGTCTGTGCGCCATGCACAGATCGCAGTGCAGCACCCCACGAACCACAGGGACCACCAGGGAAGCGGAGGCTGCTGCCAGGCCCGCGGAAATGAGGGGTCCCGGCGGCTATCCATCAGATGCGGCCAGCCGGGTTCCCCCTCCTCGACCCCCCCCTCTGTGCCACTGGACCACCAATGATACATATTCAACCCCCTCCCTGCAAGCAGAAAAAACAAAGGTGAGCAGAAGAGGGGCCATTTTTATATATCAAAAAATATTTTTTAATAGTGTATTCAAAATATTTTTAAACACAGAGTTTTATGGCTGTGGATTCTGTGATACACTGATACACACTGCATACTGCTGAGTTTTATGGCTGTGGATTCTGTGATACACTTACTGCTGAGTTTTATGGCTGTGGATTCTGTGATACACATACTGCTGAGTTTTATGGCTGTGGATTCTGTGATACACATACTGCTGTGTTTTATGGCTGTGGATTCTGTGATACACTTACTGCTGAGTTTTATGGCTGTGGATTCTGTGATACACTTACTGCTGAGTTTTATGGCTGTGGATTCTGTGATACACATACTGCTGAGTTTTATGGCTGTGGATTCTGTGATACACATACTGCTGTGTTTTATGGCTGTGGATTCTGTGATACACATACTGCTGAGTTTTATGGCTGTGGATTCTGTGATACACATACTGCTGTGTTTTATGGCTGTGGATTCTGTGATACACATACTGCTGAGTTTTATGGCTGTGGATTCTGTGATACACCTACTGCTGTGTTTTATGGCTGTGGATTCTGTGATACACATACTGCTGAGTTTTATGGCTGTGGATTCTGTGATACACATACTGCTGAGTTTTATGGCTGTGGATTCTGTGATACACATACACTGCATACTGCTGAGTTTTATTGCTGTGGATTCTCTGATACGCTCATTCACACCGCACATTGCTTGGTTTTATTGCTGTGAATTTTGTGATATGCTCATTCACACCGCACATTGCTTGGTTTTATTGCTGTGAATTCTGTGATATGCTCATTCACACCGCACATTGCTTGGTTTTATTGCTGTGGATTCTGTGATACGCTCATACACACTGCACATTGCTGAGTTTTTCCACCGGAAAAAACAGCGTTTCATTTTCACAGATTCATACAAACGGTTTGGCTAATTTATTCACCTCCCTCGTCTGCGGTCTCAGCTGCGTTCAGCTCCGGTTTTCAGCAGGTTAATCCAGATGTTTTTGGGGGTTTTCGGCGTGCATTCGGTGGGTTTTGCGGTTAGTTTTCGTCAGGTTTGCGGCAGCTTTTCCCTGGGTCACCGAAATGGGATCGGCAAAAGGAACCGAATTGAAGAGAACGAAAAGTCACCGAACGTGCGGTGACTTTTCGAATCTCTTTGAATAACCCTGATAGTAATGGTGTGTGTGTGTCGTTGTATGTATGTATGTATGAGCTTTTGGGTGCACACCCTAATGCAATAGGCTGCGCACGCCTATGCCAGAACCATTATAGTTTATGGAGGTTTTAAGTTTACAACAGCTCTGGTTAAGTTAGCACCAACTATGTAATATGGCCCAATGTTTGGCGCTGTATGAAGGACGATGGCGATAATAATAAACCCCAGCAAGATACGCTGCTGATGTAGCTTCGCTGCAGATAATGTAATTTGTGTTTGTTACATAGGTGTAATATATATATATATATATATATATATATATATATATATATATATATACCATAGGCGTGCGCACGGGGTGTGCCGGGTGTGCCTAGGCACACCCTAATGCCGGCCCGCGGCACATTCTGGGTCCCGGCTGGCCGCATCCGATGGATAGCCGCCGGGACCCCTCGTCTCCGCGGGCCTGACGGCAGCCTCCGCTTCCCTGGTGGTCCCTGTGGTTCATGGGGTGCTGCACTGCGCTCTGTGCATGGCGCACAGAGCGCACAGCACATCCCTCACTGACACGAGCGGCCGGCGATCTCTGATGACCTGTCACCTGACCGCCGGCGCTCTGATATAGACAGTAAGCGCCGGCGGTCAGGTGACAGGTCATCAGAGATCGCCGGCCGCTCGTGTCAGTGAGGGATGTGCTGTGCGCTCTGTGCGCCATGCACAGAGCGCAGTGCAGCACCCCACGAACCACAGGGACCACCAGGGAAGCGGAGGCTGCCGCCAGGCCCGCGGAAATGAGGGGTCTCGGCGGCTATCCATCAGATGCGGCCAGCCGGGTTACCCCTCTTTGACCTCCCCCCCATCTGTGCCACTGGACCACCAATGATACATATTCAACCCCCTCCCTGCAAGCAAAAAAAAAACCAAAGGTAAGCAGGAGAGGGGGCAATTTTCATATATGAAAACTATTTTTTAATAGTGTATTTTAAATATTTAAACAGTTTTATGGCTGTGGATTCTGTGATACACATATACTGCTGAGTTTTATGGCTGTGGATTCTGTGATAGCAGTATTTGTGTATCACAGAATCCACAGCCATAAAACTCAGCAGTATATGTGTATCACAGAATCCACAGCCATAAAACTCAGCAGTATTTGTGTATCACAGAATCCACAGCCATAAAACTCAGCAGTATATGTGTATCACAGAATCCACAGCCATAAAACTCAGCAGTATTTGTGTATCACAGAATCCACAGCCATAAAACTCAGCAGTATATGTGTATCACAGAATCCACAGCCATAAAACTCAGCAGTATATGTGTATCACAGAATCCACAGCCATAGAACTCAGCAGTATATGTGTATCACAGAATCCACAGCCATAAAACTCAGCAGTATATGTGTATCACAGAATCCACAGCCATAAAACTCAGCAGTATTTGTGTATCACAGAATCCACAGCCATAAAACTCAGCAGTATATGTGTATCACAGAATACACAGCCATAAAACTCAGCAGTATATGTGTATCACAGAATCCAACTCAGCAGTATTTGTGTGAGTTTTATGGCTATGGATTCTGTGATACACATATACTGCTGAGTTTTATGGCTGTGGATTCTGTGATACACAAATACTGCTGAGTTTTATGGCTGTGGATTCTGTGATACACATACTGCTGAGTTTTATGGCTGTGGATTCTGTGATACACAAATACTGCTGAGTTTTATGGCTGTGGATTCTGTGATACACAAATACTGCTGAGTTTTATGGCTGTGGATTCTGTGATACACATACACTGCATACTGCTGAGTTTTATGGCTGTGGATTCTGTGATACACAAATACTGCTGAGTTTTATGGCTGTGGATTCTGTGATACACAATACTGCTGAGTTTTATGGCTGTGGATTCTGTGATACACTGATACACACTGCATACTGCTGAGTTTTATGCCTGTGGATTCTGTGATACACACTGCATACTGCTGAGTTTTATGCCTGTGGATTCTGTGATACACTGATACACACTGCATACTGCTGAGTTTTATGCCTGTGGATTCTGTGATACACTGATACACACTGCATACTGCTGAGTTTTATGCCTGTGGATTCTGTGATACACATACACTGCATACTGCTGAGTTTTATTGCTGTGGATTCTCTGATACGCTCATTCACATTGCTTGGTTTTATTGCTGTGGATTCTGTGATACGCTCTTACACGCTGCACATTGCTGAGTTTTATTGCTGTGGAGCTCTGATACACTCATACACGCTGCACATTGCTGAGTTTTATTGCTGTGGAGCTCTGTTACACTCATACACGCTGTATATTACTGAAGGTGTTATTGCTGCGAATCTCTGATACGCTCATACACACTGTACATTACTGTGAGTTTTATTGTTGTGGTTTCTGGGATATGCTCATTCACACTGCACATTAATGTGGGCTTTATTGCTACATACCCCCAGGGTGTAGGGAGGAGGATATATAGTTATGTATGTGAACGTATGGCTGTGTGTATAAATGCATGTATCTGTCTTTAAACAGGCTGCTTTGCATAAAATTCTGCACCTGTTTCCTTGTCCGGTGTTGCCCCCTTGTCTTGTACCATAAAGGATTGTATTGTGCACAGAAATCACCACAATATCTGCTGCCTGCACTCCACAAAAAGAATTACAGCGAGCGTCTTGGCAGCATCGTGAGGTACAGGTAGGAGACTGTATTGGTACAAGTCAGCAAGAGGTTAAATGGGACACTCTACTCAAATTTCACTCCTTTTTAACATTTAACCACTTTGCTGCTGACGACGTGCTGAGCGCATCCTCTGGTTTCATGTTTGTGTGTAGAGGATGTACTCGGCACGTCGTTGAAGTCTTTGTGAGATCCGTCAGGTCGATATAGTGATTCCCAGAGTGAGACTGAGGGACTTTTTCTCCCAGTCTCCCTCTGCTCCTGGCGGCCAGAAGAGGTGAATGGAGCAGTCGTTCTTTTTGCGGGATGAGAGGTGAGTATCTGATTTTTGGGGGGGGGGGGTTCAGCTGTTGCTGACTGATTCTGCAGAAGTGGAATCCATTAGCACCAGGTCCTGGTTGTGAGTAAATGTTCAGTAACCGCAACCGGACGGTAATCAGCGCTAGTAGATTGTAATGCTAATGCTGATTAACACTTTCCACTCCCCATGTTAAGTATAGGGAGCTGAAAAGCGCAAGATTCCAAACGGTAACGGGTTTTCTAACAGATTAGCGTTTGGATTTTAATATGGTGCGCCCGCGCTAACTAACAATCTTTTGGATGAAAAAATGTGGTAAAATAAATTTACACGCTGCATGTGATCAAAATCCAAATTTAAATTTTTTGATCTAGCATTTTGAGGTGACATGATGTATACCGGGGTCATTGGTCCTCTAGCTCATTTGGAACTATATCTCATATGTTGCTCGGCCCCTAATTAAGATAGATGAGACTCATTGGAAATGTAGTTTCAAAACGTCTGGGTATCGAAGGTTGCTTAACCCCTGAAGCATACACATAGTAATGGTGTGTGTGTGTCGTTGTATGTATGTATGTATGTATGTATGTGATATATATATATATATATATGTGTGTGTTTTGAGCTTTTGGGTGCACACCCTAATGCAATAGGCTGCGCACGCCTATGATATATACATATACACACACACACACACACATTTTTTTAATTAGGTTTGTTAAAAGTTAAATTTAAAACACAGGACACACAGATGCCCAAATAAATATCTTCTATCTAGAATAAGTGAAAGATGTAGATGATGTACATGGGTACCGATACGTATTAATGGATACATACCAATATGCAAGGTGTACATGTTACACCATAACTATTCTCATATTTTATCACCTACTGTACATATAAAGTAGCAATGATGGATTTCTCATATCCATTTTTTTCTTGCTGGTTGTATTGCGCACCATTGTGGACGCATGATCGCCATACTGATCCGCCAGTGGGGGTTCTGAAGATGTATCTCAGTAGGTGAGAACTCTCATCTATTACTAATGTGAGCATGTTTGCAGAAAAGCGTTTTCCCCGTCCGGAGAGACTCGCCACTTTGAAGATGGGAAGTTTTTACAATATTGCGTGTTTTGGCAAAGGTATTGGGGGTACATTGGTATTGCTGCAGCTCCAGACCCATTCCCCAATATAGGGCTCTATTACATTCTATGCGCAAAAACACTCGCGCAGCGCTATTTTTTTGCGCGCAGTGTTAAACGTTAACGCGCGTAAATTAACGCTGGAATTACAATCCAAGCGCATTTTTTCATCCGTTAAAAAATAACGCGCGGAAAAAAGACGCGCAAAAAACTAGCGCGCATTAACGCTGCGCGCAGTAATCGGTGGGCAGACAGTTTTTTTAACGCGATTCAGCCAATCAGAATTAAGAACCACAATGGTCTCCCGTTCAGTTTTTGCGCCTGTCAAAATCAATCTGAGTATATATGCTCCAGCAATAAAAAAAACACGCACAACTTCTCCATTTTATTGTTTGGGTATGTGTAGAATGTGTAACTATACTTTGCTGTATTTTTATTTTCGGGCTGCTGTATTTGGTTTCGGCCAGGACGTTCAGATTTGCCTTCAACACCAGCTTTTCAAAGACGTTAAAATAATGCGCGCGAACGTTGTCCGTTAAAATTTGCGCATAGATTGTAATGCCATTGTAATGCCATGTAATGCCTTACCAGCCCACGAACGCATTTGCGCTCACAATGTTAAGTATAGGACATGCAAAGTACATTACGCTCCCAAAGGATTCACTCAGGTCCACCCGCGTTAGACGTTAACGCGCATTTTTTGCGCGGACATTGTAATATGACGTTCTGCTCGAAGGGTTTTTCCCCCCCTCGCGTTAATGCGTTTTTGCGCACGCGTTATCGTTTGCGCGGAGAATGTAATAGGGCCCATAGACCCAGTGAAAAGTTAACTATGTCAACACCAGTTGCCACCAGGTCAATCTGAATAAGAGGGATGGAGCACATAAATATATGAGAAGACTGGGGGCAGAAGCACAATGGAGCCAAGGGATTTGACAGAGACACACCTAAATCTTCAGCTCCAGGCCCATAAAATACTCTATCCAGCACGGATCAACCCATTAAACCACACATATGGATGTAATACTCTAAAATGTGCGAAAGGAAGAATTTCACGTTCTGTGAAACATTACAGACATATAAATGCTCTTCCAGCTCGCACAGCTGTCTAGAGGGCACAGAAACTATGGAGTAAATTCGGCGTCCCCTCCAATTCCAGTCTTCTGACATGAGGAAAATGATCTGTAAGGTATCCGATACCTCTTCCGTAAGGACCAATAGTCTGAACAAAGTCAATTTGTGTGATGTGTATATGCGGTTTAGCTTAGGAGAAGCATAATCAGAAATCAGACTGAGTGAGGGACTTCTTAAAATAGTATTTTTTTTGCATGCCCAGCCATAAAGAGTGACTAAGAATCGTGGGAAATGTAGTTCCAAAAAATCTGGGGACGCAGAGACTTCTTTCACTTGCAGTATGGTTTCGACAAACAGGGTCTTACAGAGTGTTAGATGGGTAGATAACTGTAGCCATGTATTTTGTGAACACTCTGTTGTGGTGTGTATGTTGTTTGCCGGTATGATTACCGCAAGCCAGCGATAAATAAAACAGGAAATGCTTGAGGCTTTTGACCTTCCGCTGATTCTGCAATCTGATCATTAGTAGACCTCAACAAATCTGATAAACCACAGGAATATACAGTACAACCAAAGTTATTTTCTCTTCAAGATGTTTAGAATCTGGAGTTTATACCTATAAATATGCACGATCACTTTTCTTTTATAAATATACACACATGCTTTTTAATTTAAAAAGAAAAGCCCTCACGCCGGATACAGATTGCTGTGGGAAAGAGTCGTTGTATCCATTGGGGCCTCCCCGCTTTTCCTTTTTTTCTCTCAAAGTTAATTGCAAAACATTTTTACATATTTCTTTTTGAAGGCGGAAGCTTTAATGTGGAGTCGTTTTTTTATGCTTTTCTCTCAGACACTGCAACTATGTGTGACGCAAGAGTCAACAGTAGATCTTTAAAGAGTACATGTTGCACCACATCCGTTTAAATCTTTTTTTCTTGCACGTTGTGCCAGTCGTTCAATACATTTCGCTGAATACAGTTTGCCAAAGTGATTGAATGTGCAATCAACATTTACCCAATCGCAACCAGGGGTGTAACTAGCGAAGCCGCAGCAAAGGCATTCTGAAAAGGGACGTTCCAGAACCACCAACCCCTGTAAGACGTCTAGATACATTTCAACGCTCATTTATATGCATGTTTGTATGTAGAATAAATGAAAAAGTGAAGTCAATGACTTCAGTGAGTCTGCTTAACCCTCTCACTACCAAGTTGTTTTCTATAAAACACCTGCCAGGATCCAGTGGATTTATGGAAAACAACTTTCCGTTGCAGACAGTCTAAAAAAGTATGTAATTTCAGAAAACACATTTTAGAGAACATAAAGTTATTTAACAGGCAGAGGGCTCCCTCTGCTTGCCAAAAAGTGCTACTACATAAGGTGAGCTGTCTTCCTGTAAAAGAAAAACAGATCTCCAACATGTTCAAACTGCATCAGTACCTCGGATGACATGTCCAAGGTGCTGAAAATGTAGGGGCACATTCTTGAGCCAATATACTGATGAATCTCATTTCCCATAAACAAAGTTTTTTTGCAATGCGCCAGAATATAACCAGATTGAGTTTACTCAATGTATAGCTACCACAGTAGCTTTCAATGCATTAAATGGAAGATCTTTTAATGTTATTAAAAGACAGTTTGTTTTTAGAAGACATTTTTGTTTTTATTTTAAAAAAACTATTTTGTAAACACACCTTTTTATTCTTTTGAAAATACTTTTTTTAATGATTGGACGCATTTTATACTTCTTAATTATTGCAGTTTGGCAGAATTTGCTGATGGTAATTCAGCACAATTCAGCGGCTAACAGCAGTATTCGCCGACGTCCGATAACGGCTTCCGTGACTCCAGTTTCAGTAAAATACGGTGACCATTCACTAAACAGTGAATTCGTTGTATTTTCAGGGAGAAGGAATCGCCGAAATTTGGCAAATTGGCGAATTGCGTCAAAACACAAAGCACTGAAATTGTGTGCAATTTCAGTGCTTTGTGAATAGACCCTATAATGATACACAACATATGACCCTGCCCGCAAGAGTCATATCCATTCTTATTGAAATTGAGAGGACCAGATTTCCATTTTATAGCATGAAATCCAGTTGTTTAACCTCCCTGGCGGTGTTCCCGAGTGTGTCTCGGGGTTAAATTTCACTGCTGAGACACTCGCGGTAACCCCGAGACACACTCTGGCTGGATACATCACCTCTCCCTGCGCTCCCTCGCTGATCTCTGCAGGCTTCTCCGGCGATCGCAGCGTTTTACTTCCTGGATTCTTTCTCGCGAGGAAGAAACCAGGAAGTAATGAGGTCGCGGTCACCAGAGGAGACAGCTGGGGACATCGAGGGAGCGCAGGGAGAGGTGATGTATCCAGCGGCATCCCGAGTGTTGCTCGGGGTTACTGCTTCCAACATAGGAATTTAACCCTGAGTCACACTCGGAATACCTCTGGGGGGGGGAAATAGACCGCTTTTAGACGCGTTTTTCACAAAAATTAGACCAAATTAGAGAGGTTAAATGATTGCCTCACCACATCTTTGTTCTAGAAAGAGGATATTTGAGTATTCGAGCTTTATAGTAGGCCTCCAAATCCAGTGAACAAGGGGTGCAAAGACCCACCTGTGGCTCAGACAGCTACCACCGGCATGCCGTTGTTGGTTTACCCCGCAAAGAAAAACCTTGGATTATAATAATTCACATTAAGCGCAAGTCTCCATTTCTAAATGGAAGAATATCATTCAATTTTCTTTCGTAGACCCCTCCCCCCTCAAAAAAGAAATAATTGATACTATGTAAACAAGAGCTATAACAAACTGAATGCTGCTCCATCATGCCCGAAGGGAAGTGTAGAATAAGTAGTTATTCAAAGAACAGCTGCATTCCATTGCAGAGTCTCTGGCCTGGACATTTCTGGATAAAAGGAGTCTCCAGCTGCTACAGTCAGCAGTGAAAGGGTGAAGAAACAGCTCAGTGAAATTTCCATTTCCTTAATCTCAAGGGACTGCCTTTCATTTATGCAGATGAGAATCTGAGAGAGAGAGAGAACCGGGAAGCAGCTGCTTGACCTCCCTGCTGGAGGCCACAAGATGTGAGGGTCTGTGTTCTTTCTCGATTTTATTAAGGACATTGTTCTTTACATGACTGTGGCAGTCACTGAGACTGTGACCACAGAGCATCTCTAAAGCTCGGCTGCATTGAATGCCAGCAGTAACAGTGTCATACTGCAGGAATTCTGCCTCAGACTTGAAATGAGATTTTCAGAGAGAGTGTTTAGTATAAACGTCAATGCAGACTTCAAACACATCAAGGTTACGGTTAGGTATGATTTTGTTCAGTTGGATACAAAAAATAAATAAGAGTGCTCCGGTTGTTTTTTGTTTCTTTAATTCTTTGCATTGTTTTTGTAACTTCAGAGAGATTTCACAGAACTTCTGCTAAATCTAATTGTCATTTTATCTAACCGGGTTTGGGTTTATTCTGGACAGATCTGTAATCTGTAAAACGAGACTGAGGAGATATGATAGAAACATTTAAATACGTAAAGGGAAACCACAAGGTAGAGGAAGGGAGTATATTTAAAAGGAAACAAAATAGCAAAACAAGAGGACATAGTCTTAGATTAGAGGGGCAAAGGTTTAAAAGTAACATCAGGAAGCATTATTTTACTGAGAGGGTGGTGGATACATGGAACAGTCTTCCAGTTGAAGTGGTAGAGGCCAAAACAGTAATTGAACTTAAGCAGGCATCGGATAGGCATAAGGCTATCCTAAACAAAAGATAAATCCAGGTAAAGTATCCATGTAATTGGGCAGACTAGATGGGCCGAAAGGTTCTTATCTGCCGACATTTTTCTATGTTTCTATGTTTCTAATCCAAGAATTCTCAAGTACAATTATTTATGAAGCGCCAACAACATAATCCACAGCGCTGTACATGTACAGGGCAGGACTAAAAAAATTAACAGATAAGTTTGACACACACACAAGGGTGTACCATGCCGTTTCACCGCTCACCATCTAAATATACTGTATATTACAAGATACAATGCTCATTCAATTTTATTATCTCCCGCCTTGATTACTGTAACCTCCTTCTCGTTGGCCTTAAGAAATCCCGGACACTCCCTCCGCAGTCTAATGAATGCCTGTGTCAGACTCATTCACCTCACATCCCGCAACTCGGCCCTTTGTTGATCTCTACTCTGGCTCCTTGTTTCCTTTAGAATCCAATTCAAAATACTGATGCTCACATACAAAGCTCTCCATAAATGTGCCCGGGTCTTCATCTCCTCCCTTACTAGCAGGTATATCCCATCCCGACCACTTCGCTCTGCCAATGATCTGAGGTTATCTCCTCATACCCGCACCCCCAACTCAGACTTCTCCCGAGGTGACCCCTTTATATGGAACTTCCTCCCCCATAACATTAGACTCTCCCCGTCTCTCCAGTCCTTCAAGAAGTCTCTGAAAACAAATTACTTTAGAGAAGCCTATCAGCTCACTCCAGGATTCCCCCACTGTCCATTTTTTGCGCCATATTCCCCACAGCCCTGAACCACACTACTTTGCATACTCTATTACCCTCACCTAATGTGTCACCTCTCTCCTCTTAGATTGTAAGCTCTCGAGCAGGATCCCCTCTCCGACTGTTCTGCGTGTGTAACGTGTATGTATATTTGTTATGCAGTCGCAGCCAGTATACAGCACTATGGAACTTGTTAGCGCTTAATAAATATTTGTAACTGTAACATACATACACTGTATATATACATACACACTGGCATCCTCAACAATAATGGCTGCTGGAAATGACTGGCCATCACTGTACATACACGGCCATAACAGCGCATGCACGGCCTCATTGTACATACACTTTTACAGCCACTCATGTGTGTTAAGTAGGGATGAGCTGTTCGGGTTCGGACGGTTCGGAGTTCGACCCGAACTTTGGCAGTTCGAAAGTTCGTGAATTTCGAACTTTTTGGGTCTGTTCGGTTCGAGTTCGAAAAAAAAAAGAAATTTTGGAAAAAGTATGGAAAATGCTTAAAAAAATACTAAAAAATCTAGAAATAAAAAGACTCTTTACTGCAGAATATTATAAGCAACGGTTTATTAGATATTGAATTAAAAACTAATGTGTACGTGGAAAGATTATCAACTCTAAAAGACCTCTGTTCACAAACGGGCATAACACCAGGTGTTTTTAGTCTGGTAATCAATTTGATACATTGTACAACATACTGAGGGTGGGGTGGTGTCTGCTTCTGATTGAGATTTGAGAATTAATTTCCCTAAAACATCCTAATATGCTGCATTTAACCCTTTCGCTGCTGAGGCTTTTCACACCTCTGTGCTGAGGTCATTTTTACCGCTTTCGCTCATCATGATTAACCGCGTTTTGTAGCCATATTTTGATATATGACCCAGACATATTATTTATCGTTCTTTCCGGCAGACTTGGCAGATTCATAATATGTCATTATTATATGTATACGTTATGTCATGTCTGTATATTATAACAAAAATGCAATAAAATTTGAATTTTCAATAATTTATTATGTGTAAAGTGTTTTTTTTCACATTTTAACATGCGATCGTTTGCGGTTATATTTTGTATGGGGTGCGCTTGTTAAAAAAATTAGAAATGGGGTCTCGTTACAGTTTTTTTTTGGGGAAAATTTTGCTTTTTTTAACAAACGCACCGCATACAAAAATCGTTAGTGCAGCATTATTGTTCACATTATAATTGAAATGGGAACAATATTGCTGCATTAACAAAACAAAAACAAAAACAAAAACTTGCTTTTTTTTATATATTTTTTTATTTTTTTTTTAAATATTTTTTTTAAAACACTTTTCATGTTCATGCTCTGGCCGATCCAACGATATCAAACATTAACCCCTAGCTGCCACGGATCGGGAGATAGGGGGTTCATTGGAACCCCCTATCTCCACCATTGGTGGCAGCTAGGGGTTAACTCCAGGACTGGCGTCATCGTGCTATGCACGATGACGCCAGTCCTCAGGGGGAGTTCCTGGAGGCTTGGCCGACATCCAAGATGTCGGCCAGCTCCAGGAGAGGATCACGATCCGGCGCTTTTCAGCACCGATTCGTGATCCGGCTCCCCAGAGGTTAATCACAGCCACCGTTTGGGAGGGCAGGCTGTGCCCTTCCAAACGGTGCCTGGATTAACCCCCTGCCCCCCGGCGATCGGGAGGGAGAGAGGTCCGAAGGACCTCCCCCCTCCCTTTCAGGCGCTTCCTCCGCACATGCGGGGGGGGGGCGCCTGAATTAGATGTCATCGTGCCGCCGCAATGACATCTAATTGCTCCGCCGGGGTCCCGGAGTGCTGGGCTGACATCCAAGATGTCAGCCCGTACCAGGGGGTGCAGCAATCTGCCGGAATCAGCGCGTCCATAGCACAGGAGAACCACTTGGCTGGACGCGCTGAGTGCGTCCATAGCAGCCAAGTGGTTAACTTGTGTTTGAAAAAAATTCAAAATAACATCTAAGGCTAGGGTCAGATGAGTGCATTTTGTACGGACTGTGCGTCCGTGCAGTACGGACGTACTTACTGACTGACAACAAGGTAGTGGCCAAACAGTCGGTTTTTTTCAGTGACGTATTTTTTGACTGATGTAGCAGGGAAAATAAATTAAAATGAAAAATCATTGTCCGTCAAAAATGCTGGACGTATAAATGCAGTCCATCTGACCTCGTTTCATCACTCACATACAAAGCTACACGGACGTTGCGGACGTGGCGCACTCCGCACGTCCGTTCTAGCAGTATTACGTTCTTGCCTAACCTACGTCCGTTTGCTGTGTCCACCATGCATCCACCCTTCCGTGCGGACATACTTCGTGTGTGGGGCTCCATTGGTCAGAATGCTATGCTGCCACGGACGTACAAATGTGCAGCAACACGGACGTGATAACTGCGCTTGTCTGACCCCAGCCTTAAGCAATGTTATTTTTCACCTCGGGATTAAACATTCACTGGGTTATTCAGAGAGCGGTGAAAAGCAGGAGAATAACTGGAGAAGTGAAAATTCTAGGTCAAAATTCTCCCATTTAGGCTGGGGTCAGACCAGCGCACTTTTAACGTGCGTTCTGGCGCACATAATTACGGCTGCACTAGCAGCAGATGACGGGCAATGACGGCCAATATACGATGTACGGCCGCACAAAACTCCGGCCGTGCAACACAAGTGGAATTTGAACGCATTTTTTTGAGAACGCTGAACCGCTAGTACTGACGTACTGAGTGCGCAGCTGCGGCATACCGGCGTGTTTGCGTGATTAGGAGATGTCAGACGCTGCTAATGTCCAGCCTACATAACGTCCAGACGCAAAAAGAGTTTTATTGACGATCCGTACAAAATCACGCCCGAAAATGCGCGTCGTCTGACCGTTTTTGCGCATTCCGTGAAAAAATACGTCAATGCGTTCGGACGCACTTTTTCACGTTCGCGGGGAAAAATGCTTTCGTCTGACCCTAGCCTTGACTCACTTTCCAAATTGGCTATTTGGTCTAGATTGTTCTCTTCTCCTGCCAGTTCTCCTGGCTTTCACCTCTCTCTCAGGGTTGTTCAGAGAAAGGTGAAAACCAGGAGAATGGCAGGAAAAGAGAACAATCTGGACCAAATAGCTGACTAACGCATTTTTCACAGCGACCGTCAAAAAGTACGTCCGAACGCATTGCCTTATTTTTTCACGGAATGCGCGAAAACGGTCATACGATGCGCATTTTTGTGCGTGATTTTTTACGGATCCAAACCAGGAAACTTTGGGTGTCTGGACGTTATGTTGGCCGGACATGAGCAGGGTCTGACGTTTCCAAATCACGCACACACGCCGCTAGTGGACGCAGCGCACTCTGTACGTCCGTACTAGCGGTTCTGCGTTCTCGAAAAAATGCGTTCATTTTTCACTTGCGTTGCGCAGCCGGACTTTCGTGCGACCGTACTTCGTATATTGGCTGTCATTTGATGCTAGTGCGGCCGTGATTAAGTGCGCCTAAACGCATGTTAAAAATTCGCTAGTCTGACCCTAGCCTAAATGGGAGAATTTTTCTGGTTTGGCCATTTTGACCTAGAATTTTCCATTCTCCAGTCATTCTCCTGCTTTTCACCGCCAAAAAATCTGTAAACTTTTTCTGCGTGTCCGAAAATGTCTCCTCTTTTCATACAGACTGCCACCCCAAGCAGTTGTTTATGGATAGATTAAAGGAAAAGCATTTACCGTCATTTGAGATGTCATTTTTTGGTTTTTACATATTTCTATACATCCTAGAAATCCGCCACTTCACGGGCAGGTTATGGGGACCTCCTAGGCACGATATTTGAAGGAATTTTTCATTTTTATTTTTAACCCTTATTTCATGGAAAACTCACTGTCCCTTTAAAAACGTTTTTTTTTTAAACTTTTTGTCCTTGTTTCCTGTCCCCCAGGGCACTACCCAGGCCCCCATACACTTTTTACGGCAAATATCTAGCATATATGCCCTCTTGGAGGGCACTCTAAAAACCGAATTTTCAGCCCCATTGACTTGTATGGGGTCCGAGTTCAGGTTCGGGTCCGGACCAGAACATTTGGAAAGTTCGGGTTCGGCTTCGAACCGAACTCGTGGAGTGTTCGGCTCATCCCTAGTGTTAAGGCCAGTCATTGCCACTGCCCATTTTTCTATGGACGCACAAAAGCATATTATAGGCGGCAGGCATGCCTATCAATTGCCCACTGCTGCCCCTCCTGACATGCCGCTCAGGGCAGTCACTCTACTGCCTCCCACCCCACGGTATGCTACTGGACACAAGCGAGCGTCCAGCCAATCCAATTCCTTTCAATGTGAGCACATTGCGAGCCATTGACAGGATGTATTTCCCAAAATAAGCACAATTTCTGGAACTCAGAATAAGCAGAGATCAGCGCCAGCTGATCATTTCTGGGTGATGCCAAATATCTGTACTTGGAGGGTTGAATTAGCCTTCCAAATCAACACCACTGTAAGTGGAAGAGGGGTAAGGACACTCAGAGCTCTGTGACCACTCAAAGTACATCAAGTGGTCACAGCTCCTAGAGTGTCCCCCTTATACTAGGTCTGATGCCACTTTACACATGCTTAGTCTGCCTCTTTAAGAAGGCTTAATTTTTTGTAACCCAACTACTCCTTTAGTGCAGGGGTAGGGAATGTCCAGCCCCAGCCGAGTTCTCGCGAGATCGCGGCTGGTCATGTGGCTCCCCCAGGCGAGCGCCCAAGCTCCACGGCGCCAGACGCTCAGAGGGAGCTGAAGACGCGGCGGCGGCAGGAGCCAGGAGGTGAGCTGGGAGCAATATCCATGTGCGCTGGGGCATATCCATGAGAGCTGCTGGGGCATATCTATGTGCGCTGGGGCATATCTATGTGCGCTGGGGCATATCCATGTGCGCTGGTGCATATCCATGTGAGCTGGGGGCAATATCCATGTGCGCTGGGGCATATCCATGAGAGCTGCTGGGGCATATCCATGAGAGCTGCTGGGGCATATCCACGAGAGCTGCTGGGGCATATCCTTGTGAGCTGCTGGGGCATATCCATGTGAGCTGCTGGGGCATATCCATGAGAGCTGCTGGGGCATATCCATGAGAGCTGCTGGGGCATATCCATGTGAGCTGTTGGGGCATATCCATGAGAGCTGCTGGGGCATATCCATGTGAGCTGGGGCAAATCCATGAGATCTGGGGCATATCCATGTGTGAGCTGGTCTGGGGGCAATATATCCGTATGTGAGCTGGGGCAATATATCCGTATGTGAGCTGGGGCAATATATCCATATGTGAGCTGGGGCGCAATATTTCCATATGTGAGCTGGGGCGCAATATATCCATATGTGAGCTGGGGCGCAATATATCCATATGTGAGCTGGGGCGCAATATATCCATATGTGAGCTGGGGCAATATATATTCATGGGTGAGCTGCTGGGGGCAATATATAATTGTGAGCTGGAGCAATATATCCATATGTAAGCTGGGTGCAATATATATCCATGGGTGAGCTGCTGGGGGCAATATATCCAGAGCTACTGGGGGCAATATATATCCATGTATGCTTTCACTGCCTTCGAACAGGCACCGTACTTGCTGGCAGTTGGCAAAAATTTGTGTGTGAGCATAGGAGAGAGCTCCACAGCAATAAACCACACAGTAATGTGTGCTGTGTGTATGAGCACTCAGTGTTATAATGGGAGTACTGATTTATGAGTAAGAGTAGTTAAAAAAAAAATCCGTAAAACTCGGGGGGGGGGGCTGACACCATAAGTTACCGCACCGGGCGAAATTTTAAGTTGTTAATTTTGTATGGCCCTCGAATGATCTTATAAATCTCCAAATGGCCCATGGCAGAAAAAAGGTTCCCCACCCCTGCTTTAGTGGATACAAACAGAATGATACAAATTGCATATATATATATTTTTTTACATTTAAGTAGTGACATGTACAAACTGCCACAGTCAGATTCTGCAGCTTTACATTTTTAGATTTTTTTTTTCTTCAATTTCTAAAATATTCTCTTAAAACGGTTCGCATGCAGAGTTGACATTCTTTTTTTTTTTAGCTCTTGCGTATGTGCTGTGGGAAAATGAACTTCTTTTTCAGTCACCCATGACATCTGACCGCTCAGCTGATCACGAGAACATTGCGGTCAACCACAGCTCAGCTCGATATCATCATTTTGAGCTCAGTTCCTGTCGTTGCATGGCACCACTTACATCACCTGCCCTGCTGCTAGGGGGGGGGGGGGGAGAAAAAAAAAAAAAAGAAGAGGGAAAAAAAAAGAGACAAAAAACAAAATCTGCCTTTTGCATCTCCGATAACCTTGTGGTCATAGCTTAACACGCATTTATTGTAAGGTGTTCCCGTGTGGTATGGTCTCTTTTCTGTAAGATTTTATCAGATATGTAAATGATAACAATTGTGACGGCTTACTTTTGGTGCAAAAAAAACGTATCTTTACAGTAATCTCATGAGAAAAGCAGGGGGGGGGGTTAACACCCTTTATATATTCTATAAATCTTAATATACCCGACCTGAGCGTCTATTCACCAATATCGTTTAAGGGATAAAATGGTCCTAAATGTGTTTCAAGGTTCTCCATTCTTCCCCTTTTGCCTGTTTTAACATTGGGCTTTAGGTTTCATGTTTTTGGAATTTATGTATGCATGTGAAATATTCTGGGTACTGTGTCAAATGTTCACAATGTAAAGTGAGACATATGGATATGCTTTGTTGGATTTTCTCTAATTCCCTAATTATGGGAAGAATTACAGTGATATTATGGATACAGCTGAGCCACAGCTTTGCAGTCGATGGTCTCGGTTACAAACTCCCCAGCAGAGCCAGCAGCAATTTAAGGGAGGCTGGACTGATGATGAATTCCTCTTGATACAAGTTAGTGACATGTGTTGGATAATAGGATAAGCAGGGAAAAGGACTGCCCGAATTTCAAGCTATGCCTTCTAGTTCTGGCCCAGAGATGGTATTATATATATATATATACATACACACACACACATATACACATACACTATATTGCCAAAAGTATTCGCTCACCCATCCATATGCGAGTCAAGGCAGGTGAGCGAATACTTTTGGTAATATAGTGTATATACACACATATACATACACATATACATATATATATATACTGGTACTAATTAAAATTTTTGTGTTTGATCAATCGACAAAAAAGATTAAATCGATTATTTTCGATTAATTATAACGCACATACAGATCCAACTTCTTTAAGCTGATCTGCCTGGGTCTGGACCCTGGGTATGGGGTCCTGGCCTTGTCTAGGGCCTGGGGTGTGCCTGGGGTCTCGGCCCTGTTTAGATTTTGGCTGGGTCCGAGGCTGGAATGAGACAGGCAGCACCATACTCAACGCTCCTCTGCTGCCTTCTCGTCTGCCGTCTTCTTCCGGCACCAGTCACTGTGTGTGACGCCTGCGTCACACAATTGACTGTAGGGCGGCGCAAAGCAACGTGCTTCGCAAACAGCTGTAGGGCCGCCCAGGAAGCCAGTACAGCTCCAGATTCGGACTCCTAGAGTCCGATACCGGAGCTGATGGGCCCGCCCTGATCAAAATAAATTTAAATCGATCAAAAATGTTAACGATTATTCGATTAATTAATCGTTAATTTCCCCAGCCCTAATATATATATAGAAAAAGGCCCAATCTAGGGTTAGATTCCGAGTCAAGCATAAACTTTAGGGATGTGTAATTTGTTTAATTCCGAATTAAATTTCGTACGAAATTTACCATTTTCGTTCTTTCGGAAGCATTTCTGAAACTTAATATCGGCCGCCCGAAATTGCGAAATCTCAAAGTTTCAGCACAATTTAAATTATTTCATTATGGGAGCTAAACCAAATAAAAAGGAATGCAAATGATACGAAATGCTGAAAAAACCCGGAACAAAACGATCATAAACAAAATAAATTTCTTAACGAAATGAACTGAAACGAAAAAAAGACGGAACCCAATGATCTGACATAAAAAAGAACAAAATGATCTAAAACGTAAAAAAAAACTGAACCAAAAGTTCCTAACTTATTTTAAATGTAATAACAAGGTCTGTTTTTCTTGCGGAATGCATGCAGCTGAATTATTTTCTTACAGTCTGTTGCATTCAGCAATAAAAAAAAAGGCTTTTTGGTTTGCTGCAATTGAAAATTTTAAATGGTTTAAGAAAAATTTAATACAAACAAGGATTTTTTTAACATTGAAAAATATGGTCAAAAAAAAAATCTAATTGAACTATCGAATTGAATTTGATATCAACTATCCAATTGATATCAACTATCCAATTGATCTTAACTTACAATACAAGTAATAGTCAGCAAACGACTTTATGAAACACATTAATTTCGATTCACTGTTTAATTTGACTCAAATACTAAATCTGTGACACATTAATATTTAACCCTAGCTTGTCTTTTAACAGCAAAAATTGATTAATTGGGGTTTTCTATAATGATCCGAAATTCAAATTGATATCAGCTATTGAATTGATATATTAACTATCGAATTGATAATTTGATATATCAATTCGAATCGATATGAAATTGCGAAACGATCCAAAACTAAAATGAAATTAGCAATGAAATTCCGAAAACAAAATTATTTTAAAATAAAAGGAAATTTTCAGCCGTGCACATCTCTAATAAACTTAACCAGAACTCAGGTAAACTAACAAGAGCCAATGGAGTCTATGGAGTTGGCAAGTTTACACCCAATTGGACCCTATTTCAAAGTTAACCAGAGCAGTTTTAAACTTCCCAGAGCCAGGGCAGCATCGGGGAGTGACAGCCCATGACATGTTCAGGGGCCCAGAGGCTCCAAGGGCCCTGGCTATCTCCAATCCCTGTGCAGCTCATCTAAGTGCCACAGATGTAAGGATCTCTCCATGCCACCCAAAACCTTTCCCGGTGGAGCGCAGCATCCAGGGCTGATAAGAGAACTCTGACTCATCACTGAGGGACCGATTAGTATGTTCTGCACCAGGTAGGAGTGCAGACTGAACGCTCTCCCATCAGGGAACACTTTTTATCCCATTGGTGCCTTGGCGGACCACTAGGGACTTAGCCCCCACTGTAACATCAGGTAAGCAGAAGAGGAGGCCGAATGATTTATATTAATTAGTTTACTGAAATTGGCAGCTGAGTGAACAGGGCCCCATCCAATGGGTCTGTAAGGGGCCCCGTGATTTCTGATGGCAGCCCTGCCCAGAGCCATTATAGTTTATGCTAAGAGATGCTAAGTTTTCAACAGCTCTGGTTGTGTTTCCATCAAGATCAGAGCCCACGGAATCGATCCTTCATGACGTTTATGGTTAATATTTTGAGTGTCCCACATATCAGCTATAGATTTATGGATGACAGAATACGTTTAGATTAATGGAATATTGTACTGAACAGGGATAGAGTATATATCAGCTCCGGAACCGACATGCTCCTGGTTTGCAGGAATCCTGAACATGTCACCTGGCAGAAGGGGAGGAATGGATGCTCCTGGGATCATTCAGCCAATCCAATGACCAGGTTAAACTGGGTGGACACTAGGCGTTTTCTTCTGCGCACTAGCGTGCGTTAAAAAGGACGCACTTTATGACGGAAGAGATTGGTAGACGCCAGATGATGCGGTAATTTTGACGCACGTCGGAAAAACTGAATTTGAGTTGAAAAAAAGGAAAAAGAAAAAGCTGGGCTTTTGACATTTGACGTTCAGCACGCGGCCAATCCTAGCGCAACAGCCTTGGTGTTTCCATGACGGACGTCTTCAGCGCGCGTTATGCGCGTACTACGTGTGTTCTTCTCTATCTGCGTAATTATATGCTACAACGCACATCATAAAGAGCGTCATAACGCACGCTAGTGCCCAGAAAAAATGCCTAGCGTGCACCCGGCCTTAGTGGGAACCAAATCAGTTCCTTCATTTTAGTCCCAGAGTCTGAAGCTCAGACCAGTCCTCGCCGATCTGAGCATCAAGAAGGAACTAATCCTTTCTCTGGGAGGGTTGAATCAGCTCTCCAGCAATCCCTCAGGAGAAGGGTAAGGGGTGAGGTTACTCTGGACACTAACCACTCAATTTACAGCAAGTGGTACAGTGTGTAGAGTGTCCCTTTAGGCTGCGGTCACACGAGCGCACTGAGCGCGTACAGTGCGTCTGTTGAAATGGATGCACTTTATAACAGATGAGATTGTGGTTACATTGTACCAGTTATGACTGACGTTGAGAAGAGGAAAAAAAAGCTGTATAGTATCCGTTTTGACGGACTTTGGGAAAAAGAAAAAAAAATTGTATGCAGGGGTTTCTTTATGTCCGTGTAGCTTTTTCACGTTGATGCCATTTTGGCGTCCGTTGTAACATGCGTTACCTGTGCTTGAAAACGTGCGCACGCGCTCTGTGTTTTTCTCTATTGACTCCTTTGAAAAGCTACAACAGGCATCAAACAGTGCGGTCAGACGGACGCGAAAAGTGCTTTGTGTGACCACAGCTTTCTTCAAGATTACCCAATGCACAGTCAAAGCTAGTACAGAAAAACAAAAAAACTGGACCTTCATACAAGAGCTGAACGTCTTTTCATGTCTTAACAAGGTCAATGAAGTATTTTTCAGACATTAATGAATAAGGCAAGTAAATAAAAATAAAAAAAATCACAAAGTTGTTCAAAATCCCGAGTAGATTTTTTTTTATGAAATAAACCTATTGAGACGTCTGAAGATGGAAGCATTGATCATCCGAGCTGGTAGGTTTTCCATGCCAGGAATGAAAACATTGGACAGCGCAGTACAAATTGTATGACCCGGTATACAAATAGATGTTTGAGAAGATGACAAGTCAATCCTAGATGAGGATCTCCTAAGCATCTCTCGCTTTGTGGAAGAACAGGAGGTTTTTCAAGGAGTCATCAGAATGCGATTTAAATTGATTACAGGGATTACAGCACTGTCCAAACTAATGAAACTGAATAAGAATAGAAGTGAACATGACATTCAAAAATAAATTTCCAAACAAAAAATTTTTTAATTCTAAGCTCTGCAACAGAACGCTGACTTTTTGTCAGTACAGGTCTTAAAAACAAATACTGTTGATTGAAAAATCATCCGTTACAATAGCGTTAATAAGGCGAGTATTAGGAGTAACATTACATTTAAAGGACTAGCCGTCAAGAGTTGGCCTTTCTTCCTCAGGTCCGAAGTAAAAAACGGGCAAAAATGACAAAGTTTACATCTCATAAACCATCAGAGCGATAGAAATAATCAGACATGGTGCGAGTGTGGCAATTCAGGGAGTGATAAATAAAGAAGATGGGCCTAAAGGTGACGTGTGAATGGTGGTTTGATATGGCCAGGATATGAAAACAGGATAGACCATAAATAACTCCGATCCAGGACCAGCACCTTACTTGCAATACCACAATACAAAAAGAAAGTGTCTCGATTCTCATTTTCCTACAGAGCGCCACAAACATGGAATAACCTCCCAGACGCCATCAAATCTTTCCCCAGTCTAAAAACCCTTAAGAATTCCCTATTAACATACCTCAATACGGAATGCACCTGTGAACATGTGACATAATGACTTTATTTCCTACATATTTATTTTTCTGTTAATCTGTATATTTGTTTTTGTGTTAATATCTTGCATTTTACCACTTTGTATTTCTGTGACCACTCAATGTTCTTGAATCCAGGACATACTTGAAAACAAGAGAAATCTCAATGTATCCTTCGTGGTAAAATCCTTTATAAATAAATAAATCAAAATAAATAAACTTGAGCAATCAATGCGTCTGTATACATCAGAGGAATATACCTAAAGCAGAAGATAGATATAAACGAAGTGATACAAAAGGAAAAAAAAATACTACATCCAGGGTGTACCACATGTTGCTGAACACAGTTATATGAACCTATAGTAAGGAGTCAGAAAAGCAGACTGTACATTGAGACGCTCCTTTATGATGTTAAATAATGAATTTTATTATAAAGGTTTTACATTCTTCAGAATCTTTAAAGATCCTTTGAAAAGTTTCATTTTAAGGTTCTGGACAGATTACAGACGTCAAATTTATGGCAATTTTGAACATGAGAGGAAAAAATATATATATTTTTTCCGTAAAGGAGAAAAAATAAAAATGGAAATTTTTGGAACTATTGAAGAAGAAAATAAAAAAAATCAGCATGGGAGTGGTTTTGCTAATTGAAAGTCATTTTTCTACACTGGGAATGTAAAGTGCAGTGTATATAGAAGTATTATGTTTGAAATAAATGTTCAGCTAAGGCTAGGGTCAGACTGAGGCAGTGCGAACGCGCGTTCTGGCGCACATAATCACGGCCGCACTAGCAGCAGATGCCGGGCAATGACGGCCAATATACGAAGTACGGTCGCACAAAAGTCCGGCCGCGCAACGCAAGTGGAAAATGAACGCATTTTTTCGAGAACGTTAAACCGCTGGTACTGACGTACAGAGTGCGCTGCGGCCGCATAGCAGCGTGTGTGCGTGATTAGGAGATGTCAGACGCTGCTAGTGTGCGGCCAACATAACGTTCAAACAGCCGGATTTCCCTAGACTTCTTTTCACCCCATCGTCATGAAATACGTCCAGAATTGCGCATCGTCTGACCACTTAAGCGTATTCCGTGAAAAAATGCGTGCGCACGCATCGACGTACATTTTGACGGTGGCCGCAGAAAATGCGCTCATCTGTCCCTAGCCTAATTCAGTAAATGAACTAAGCCTGCTTTTCAAATGTTTTTTTCAAATTTTTATTACAAATCAAATGGAAGAACAAGGACTGTATATGTTTAGAACATGTTGACTATACACGAGAGCAGGTAACCACTCACCTTTCCCTCAAAAGGAAGGGAAAAAAATCAGATTTGCTGATTGACAGCAATAAGGAAATTGCTATTTACAATATTCATAAATGATCTGCCCAATGTCTGCAAAGTCTCAACTGTACATATGTACGCAGACGACACCGTAATCTATACCAGCAAACCAAATCTCCCGCAGCTGGAGGCCGTGCTGCAAGAACAATTCACAGAGGTAGAAAAGTGGATCAAACACAACAAACTTTTTTAAAATACTGACAAAACTGTAACGATGCTCTTTGGAACAGCACCTAAACTACACAAATTGCAAAATCCCCATCTATGTGTTGGGACAAAATCAAATGGCACGCTGACCACAGTCACTTCTCTCAAATATCTAGGTATGTGGTTAGACCCAAATCTATCCTTTGGCCCCTACATCGACAAACTCATCTAAACTTCACCCCAAACTAGGTGCCCTGTACAGAAACAAATCCTGCCTGAGCCCCACGGTAAGAAAGCAGATTGTACAACAAATGCTTATGCCGGCTATTGAATACGGAGATGTAGTGTATGCAGCCGCCCCGCAAACACACCTTCAGAAACTTACCACATTGTAGAACTCATTCTGCCGCTTTGCGCTACAATGTAACTACATGACCCACCATTGTGACTAGGGATGAGCCAAACGCCCCCGTGTTCGGTTCGACTTCGAACAATTTCAAAAGTTCAAGTTCGAACTCGAACACGATCTGAACTCAATGCAAGTCAATGGGACCCGAACGTTCGATTTTTAGAGTGCCCTCCAAGAGGGCATATATGCTAGATATTTGCCATAAAAGGTTTTTGGGGGTACGGGTAGTGCCCTGGGGGACAGGAAACAAGGACAAAAAGTTTTTTAAAAAAAACATTTGTAAAGGAACAGTGCGTTTTCCATGAAATAAAGGTTAAAAGAATAAAAACCAAAAATTCCTTCAAACAGCGTGCCTAGGAGGTCCCCATAACCTGCCCGTGAAGTGGCGGATTTGTAGGATGTATAGAAACATTTAAAAACAAAAAAATGAAATTTCAAATGACGGTAAATGGTTTTCCTTTAATCTATTCATAAACAACTGCTTGGGGCGGCAGCCTGTATGAAAAGAGGAAACGTTTTAGGACACGCAGGACAAGTTTAGTGATTTTTTTGACTAAATTATGGTGAAACTTATGCAGGCTTTGGATGAAAGTAACAATAGGTGCTTTAAAATTGGGCCTTTAGTGTCGGCAACAGTGCCGTCACACCGTAACCCCTCTGTAACTGTGGTATAACTCACTGATACACAATGATAACAGGCTGTGCCAAGACAGATTCTAATTTGCTGAACTGTGGTATATCTCTCTGATACACACTGTCCCTGATAGCCTAGCAGTGCCAACACAGATTCAAATTCCCAGAAATCTCCTACAACTCACTGATATACACTGACAGAGCAATCTCCTCTCTGATTCACTCCTGCAAATACACGCGCTGGGGCTGCAGGCAGGCAGGGACGCCTCATATAGTGTGCTGCGGGACTTAGCTCTGTGAGCCCATGATTGGGCAAAATTTGCCCAATCAGGATTCTGAGCCGTGATTGGCATAGTCTTCCACATGACCTGCAGTCAGGTGCAAGACTGTAGCCAATTACAAGCTTCAGGCCAGTGGAAAAGTGCATTGTGGGCGAACACGCGGAAATGTTCAGCGTTCTACGAACGGCCGAACGGCGATGTTCGAATCGAACTCCGAACTGATCCGAACCTAACGCTCATCCCTAATTGTGACATGTTAAAACAGCTAAACTGGCCGTCGCTGGAGTCTAAACGTACCCTTCACCTTTCCAACCTGGTGTTTAAGAGCTTTTCTGGGAAGCTGCCACCCTACCTGAATAGGCTGCTTCCCTCAGCAGTCCCCTCATCCTATAACCTCCGATCCAGGGCCAGCACCTTACTTGCAATACCACAATACAAAAAGAAAGTGGCTCGATCCTCATTTTCCTACAGAGCACTGCAGTTATGGAATAACCTCCCAAACGCCATCAAATCTTCCCCCAGTCTAAAGTCACTCAAGAGCTCCCTATTAACATACCTCAATGCGGAATGCACCTGTAAACATGTAACATAATGACTATTTCCTACATATTTATTTTCTGTTAATCTGTATATTTGTGTTTTTTTAATATCTTGCATTGTATTACTTTGTATTTCAACTGTAACATTTTAATGTTCTTGAACCCAGGACGTACTTGAAAATCAGAGAAATCTCAATGTATCCTTCCTGGTAAAATCCTTTACAAATAAATAAATAAATAAAAACCAAAAGTGGTTGTATGGATCAAACCCAGAAGGTGAGATATTAAATAGTCTTAGGTAGAATCAGTCAAACCAGTGTAGCTCATCTTGTCGCATGCTGTGTACAGAATCATGTACTCCTCTTTATCAGACATGCATAAGTAAATGCCCATGATGTTGTATACAAAACTACAGAAGGGTTTAACCCTTTCGGTGCTGAGGCTTTTCCCGCCCCTGTGCTGAGGTCATTTTTACCGGTTTTGCTCATCATGTTTAAACGTGTTTTGAAGGCTTATTTTAGTATATGACCCAGACATATTATATATCGTTCTTTCCGTCAGACTCGGTAGATTCATAATATGTCATTATTATATGTATACATTATGTCATGTCTGTATATTATAACAAAAAATGCAATAAAATATGTATTTTCAATAATTTACAATGTGTAAAGTGTTTTTTTTCACATTTTAACATGCGAGCAATTGCGGTTATATTTTGTATGGGGTGCGCTTGTTAAAAAAATTAGAGATGGGGTCTCGTTACATTTTGTTTTGGGGAAAATTACACTATTTTTAACAAACGCACCGCATACAAAAATCGTTAGTGCAGCATCATTGTTCACATTATAATTGAAATGGGAACAATAGTGCTGCATTAACAAACCAAAAAAAAAAAAGTGTTTATTTTTTTTTTTATAATTTTTTTTAATTTTGTTTTATTTTTATTTTTCATTTTTATTTTTTTTGACAAACTTTTTCACTTTCATGTTTGGTATCGTTGGAACGGCCATGCTCTGGCCGATCCAACCATACCAAACATTAACCCCTAACTGCCACGGATTGGGAGATAGGGAGTTCATTGGAACTCCCTATCTCCACAGTTGGTGGCAGTTAGGGGTTAAGTCCAGGACTGGCGTCATCGTGCTACGCACGATGACGCCAGTCCTCAGGGGGAGTTCCCGGAGGCTTGGCCGACATCCAAGATGTCGGCCAGCTCCGGGAAAGGATCGCGAACCGGCGCTTTTCAGCGCCGATTCGCGATCCAGCTCCCCAGGGGTTAATGCCAGGCACCATTTGGAAGGGCAGGCTGTGCCCTTCCAAATGATGCCTGGGTTAACCCCCGCAGAGCCGCCGATCGGGAGGGAGAGAGGTCCGAAGGACCTCCCCCCTCCCTTTCAGGCGCCTCCTCCGCACATGCGGGGGGGCGCCTGAATTAGGTGTCATCGCGCTGCCGCGATGACACCTAATTCCGGCGGCTGCGGTCCCGGATGCCGGGCTGACATCGAGGATGTCAGCCCGCACCAGGGGGGCCAGCGATCGGCCGGAACCCGGCCGAACGCTGACCCCAATGGGAGGACGCGCTCAGCGCGTCCTCCGCATACCAGCAGGAATGCTGAGGACGCGCTGAGCGCGTCCTCAGCATTGAAGTGGTTAACTCCTTCACAGCGGAGCCATTTCACCCCTGTGTGCTGAGCTAATTTTTACCTCTTTTGCTCATCATGCTTAAATGCGATTTGAAGTCACGTTTTATTATACAACCCAGATAAATTATATATCCTTTTTTCCGTCAGACTCGGCAGATTCATAATATAGCATTATTATATGTCATGCCCTACCTGAATATTGTAACAAAAAATGCAATAAAATTAGAATTTTCAATCATCTACAGTGTGTAAAGTGTTTTTTTTTTTCACATTTTATCACATGAGCCTTTGCGTTTATATTTTCTATGGGGTGCGCTAGTTAAAAAAATTAGAAACGGGGACTCATTAAATTTTTTTTGGGGGGTAAATCACATAATTTATAGCAAACACCCTCCATAGAAAAAAATTATTAATGCAGCATCATTGTTCACATTATAGTTGAAATGGGAACAATATTGCTGCATTAATAAAAATAACACACAAAAAAAATAACGTTAATTATTTTTATTTCATTTATTCTTTTTACTTTGAACATGGTAATGTTTGGTATCATTGGAAAGGCCATGCACTGGCCTTTCAAATGATACTAAACATGACCCACCTAGCTGCCACCGTTCGAAGGATATGGGCGTTCAAAGGAACCCTCCATCGCCACCAGGGGATTTCCCCAGGCAGCCAGGAGTTCCCCGACTAACTGACATCATCGCGCCATGCGCAATGACGAGGGGGGACCCGGAGGTTGAGCCGCCATCCAAGATGGCGGCCCCACTGGAGCTAGGCAGCGATCCGGAGCCGAATGGTGCCAGATCGTGGCCTGGTGCCTCAGGGGTTAAAGTTAGGCACCGCTTAAAAGGGGAGACTCTCCCCTTTTAAGCGGTGCCTGCCTTGTCCCACTAGGTCCTCCCGATCGCGAGGGAGAGGGATCCGAAATGACCCCCCTCCCTTTCAGGCGATCACCCGGGGGGGGGATCTTTGCCGGGGGGGGGGGTTGCCTGAAAATGACATCATCCTGTCCAACGCGATGATGTCATTACATTCGGGAGGGCCTTTAAAAGCGGTGTCTGACTTCAAGGAAGTCAGAATGCCGTGGTACCCGGAGGAGCGAGGTGAGCATCTCTCCTGGCTCCCGGGTTTGCGGATGACGTGTGGGGAACAGTCCTCCACATACAGCGGGAGTCAATGAGGACGTTCCCCAGACGTCACCCGCAGGGAAAGTGTTAACTTTGAGCCACCAACCATTCTATTTATAAATCAATGGTAAGTCTGCACCTTGACTATGTCGTGCAATTTTGGGCACCTGTCTTAACCTCCCTGGCGGTGTTCCTGAGTGTGTCTCGGGGTTAAATTTCACCGCCGAGAGCGGTAACCCGAGACACACTTGGGCTGTATACATCACCTCTCCGTGTGCTCCCTTGATGATCTCTGCAGTCTCCTCCGGCGATCGCGGCGTTTTACTTCCTGGATTCCTTCTCGTGAGGAGGAAACCAAGAAGTAATGAGGTCGCGGTCGCCGGAGGAGGCAGCTGGGGACATCGAGGGAGCGCAGGGAGAGGTGTTGTATCCAGCGGCATCCCGAGTGTTGCACTGGGTTACTGCTTCCAACATAGGAATTTAACCCCGAGCCACACTCAGGATGCCGCTGGGGGGGCAAAAAACCCCAAAAACAATTGACCATTTCAGCAAAGAATTTTCTGAATAAATAGACCGCCAGGGAGGTTAAGAAAGGATATTATAGCGCTAGAAAAAGTGCAGAGACAGGCGACTAAATTAATAAAGGGAATGGAAGGTTTAAGTTATGAGGAAAGGCTTAAACCTGTTTAGTTTAGAGAAACTGGGCTTTAGAGGGGATCTGATAACCTTATATAAATATATACGGGGCCATTATAAACCATTGTCTGGAAACCTATTCATTAACAGAAATATATACCCAGGACACGAGGTCAACCATTTAGACTGGACGAAAGGAAATTCAGCCTAAAGCATAGGAAGGGTTATTTTACGGTGAGAACAATAAAGCTGTGGAATTCTCTGCCTGTTGAGGTGGTTGGGTCAGAGACTGTACAGACTTCTAAACAATGACTCAATGTTTTCTTGCAAAACTATAATATTTGGGGTTATAATATTTAATATGTGGGTAAAAGCTCCTTGGTGGGACATTAATCTTATCTTTTTGTTATATTTACTTCGCTATTTTGGAGTTTTAATACTCAACAACAATCACGCATCATTGTTCTTGGCATTCAACTGTTCGCATTTTCCACTATGCAGGATTTCTTAATGAAGTAGGAAAAGGCACCCATTGGTGCCGGGATGCTGAAAAAGTGTTTTCAGATGGGAATGAATCAGTTGATCCGATGACGAATGGCATTCGTCCAAGAGGTCCTAATATTGCCAAGTTACTAAAAAAAACAAATAAGATCTACAGTTGTGTTCAAAATTATTCAACCCCCAATGCTGTAAAGGGTTTTAGGGAATTTAGTGTACATTTGTAATTGTATTCAGAATGAAATCCTACAAGGACTTTTTAAAGAACCATATGCAACTAAAATGACATCAATTGGTTTTGTAATACAGTAGTAAATGTTTCTTTTGTGAATTCTTCATTGACACAATTATTCAACCCCTTAAAGACTACCACTCTGAAGAACAGAGGTTCATTCAAGTGTTTTCAATCAGGTATTGAAAACACCTGTAGATGTCACGGAGCAGCAATAAAGCATAATAAGCACCAATTAGGCAGCTTTAAAATGACTGTGATACTCAGCTCCTTCTAGACATTTACTGGTGTGGTTACAAACATGGTGAAGTCAAGAGAATGGTCCAGGAAGACAAGAGAAGAGGTGATTACTCTTCACAGAAAGGGCAATGGCTATAAGAAGATTGCAAAGATGTTAAACATACCAAGAGAGATCATAGGAAGCATCATTCGCAAATTCAAGGCAAAGGGCACTGTTGAAACGCTACCTGGTCGTGGCAGAAAGAAGATGCTGACTTCGACTGCTGTGCACTACCTGAAGCGTAGGGTGGAGAAAAGTCCCCGTGTGACTGCTGAGGAACTGAGAAAAGATTTGTCAGATGTGGGTACTGAATTTTCAGCTCAGACAATACGGCGCACACTGCGTAATGAAGGCCTCCATGCCAGAACTCCCAGGCGCACCCCCTTGCTGTCTCCAAAGAATAAGAAGAGTCGACTGCAGTATGCCAAAAGTCATGTGGACAAACCACAGAAGTTTTGGGATAGTGTTCTGTGGACTGATGAAACAAAATTAGAACTGTTTGGGCCCATGGATCAACGCTATGTTTGGAGGAGGAAGAACAAGGCCTATGAAGAAAAGAACACCTTGCCTACTGTGAAGCATGGCGGGGGGTCAATCATGCTTTGGGGCTGTTTTGCTTCTGCAGGTACAGGGAAGCTTCAGCGTGTGCAAGGTACCATGAATTCTCTTCAGTACCAGGAGATATTGGATGACAATGTGATGCAGTCCGTCACAAACCTGAGGCTTGGGAGACGTTGGACCTTTCAACAGGACAATGATCCCAAGCATACCTCCAAGTCCACTAGAGCATGGTTGCATATTAAAGGCTGGAACGTTTTGGAGTGGCCATCGCAGTCACCTGACTTAAATCCGATTGAGAACCTCTGGTGGGACTTAAAGAAAGCAGTTGCAGTGCGCAAGCCTAAGAATGTGACTGAACTGGAGGCTTTTGCCCATGACGACTGGGCGAAGATACCTGTAGATCGCTGCTAGACACTTGTGTCAAGCTATGCTTCACGTTTAAAAGCTGTTATAACTGTAAAAGGATGTTGTACTAAGTACTAAGATTGAATGTCACTTGGGGGTTGAATAAAACTGATAATGATGTGAGCACAGAAAAGACATTTGTGGTTATTTCATTATAAATGTTATGTTATATTTGTCTGACCTACACGTGCCTCTTTGATTTAATTGTAAGCAAGATGACTGAATGATCAAAATCAATGTCAAACTGGCCAAAACACTCAATTTCAGTGGGGGTTGAATAATTTTGAACACAACTGTAACTGGGAAATTTCCTCATTATCAAATTATTTGAAAAAGAACATGATCCCGCGAGGTTTAAGGATCTATACCAATCCAGCTTCACATATATTGAAAGATGGTTTTCGCCAAGAGTGGCAGGAGGCAGCCGAGGTATGCTCTCGTAAATTTATGGAGATTATCTGTAAATATGAAAAACTTGAATTAGAGACGGTTGATAATGAGGTCAGAACCAAGGTGGAACAGCTTAAAGCTGAGACGGATGAGGCTAATTTTCGGGAAGTGGAAGAAAAATTGGAAAGACAGATGGCGAGATTTAAGGCTGGGGTCAGACGAGCGTAGTGTTCACGTCCGTGAATGCGCCTAAAAGTACGTCCGTGATAGCATGAAAGAAAGGCCATTGGAGCCCCACACACGAAGTATGTCCGCACTGAACTGCGGACGCACAACGGCCGCGGCCCACGGACGCAAGGCAGGCAAGAACGTACAACCCCTAGGACGGCCGAACAAAGTGCGCTGCGTCTGCAACGTCCGCATAGCTTTGTGTGTGAGTGATGGAACGTGGTCAGACGGACTGCATTTATACGTCCAGCATTTTTCACGGACAAAATGGTTTTGCGTTTTATTTTATTTTCCCGCCTACATCCGTCAAAATATACATAAGTGAATAAACGGACTGTGTGGCCACTACTGCGTCTTCCGTACTGACGTACGTCCGTGTGCACGGACGTACAGTCCGTAGAAATCACGCTCGTCTGACCCTAGCCTGAGGGTGAAATTAAAGATAGAAAGCAATGTAAATTTCTGCGGGATATGGAGGACTATAGGTTGGGGCTAGTCTACAAGACCAACAAAATGCGAGTGAAGAGTCGCCCTTCTGTCACCACAGCTGAAGGTGAATTCACCGATACTGATGGTGAGAGCAATATGAGCTCTGACCATAGCCCAGCATCAAGGAGAGGTATCCTAAAGAAGGGGGTATCTTTTTTAGAGAGAGAAGTCCTACCAGACAAGCTACTAGACCGAAAAAAATGGGGTTATCGTGGGTACAGAGGGAACAACAGAAAAAAATCGAAACACATATAAATAGATGATCAGAATGCGTTTAGTGTTATCCCTCTCAACAATGCCAATAATGATTTGAGATCAAATCCATTCTACTCTTTCCTTCCTGATCATAATACATCTGTCCATTCACAACCTGTATCTTTAAAGGGTAAGCTGTCCTCTAATATTATGACGCCTAATTTCAATTCTGTTACACACATGATTGACACCAGTGATAATCATTGATAATCACTGGTAATCAGTGATAATCTGAGTCATAAATTTATCCAATTTTGCTCTTAAAGATGTGCATATTTCTATCCTCAGCAGAGGACTGTCCTTTGTACCGGTACCTAACATAGACAAATTTAAGTGGATAAAAGACGTACATTTATTTGTACATAAGCTTGCCTTGCACAAAGTTCATAAAGTTAAGGAAGAACAAAGGTTAAGACGTTTGGGCCTTGAACCTACTGATCTTCCAGTTTTTAATATATTGATAGACCTATTGGAAGAGCAGGAGCCTAACCAAAGGAGTCTTACTAATCTACATCCCAAGAGTCGTTTCACTCCCAACTTTAAGAACTTTGGTAACTTAGAAATGTTTTGTAATTTGGTGTGTACTGAAATTGACCGTCTAAACGAATCAGATATTACAGCATCGGTGACAGACAATCTTACTTATGCCGAAAGACGAGCCCTTAAGGAGCTCGAAACTGATAAAACACTGGTAATAAAACAGTCGGATAAGGGTGGCAATGTGGTACTGATTTCAGTTGATTTCTATGAAAAAATGATATATAATATTCTTGATGATACTGATACATACTGTAGACTATCAAAGGATCCTACTAATAAATTTTCTGGTGAATTAAAAGAATTTATATATTCCGCATTGGACTAGTCTCTTATTACTAAGTCAGAGTATGAATTTTTGGTTCCTGCTTCACCCACTATAGCCACCTTTTATGGCATTCCAAAAACTCACAAAAACCTTAGAGAACCTCCTGGTCGTCCAATGGTCTCTGGCAATGATAGCCTTACCCAAAATTCCAGCATATTCCTCAACAAAATCTTGAGGAAATACGTGGTCAATTTACCGTCATATTTAAGGCTGGTGTCAGACGAGCGTAGTGTTCACGTCCGTGATTGTGCCTAAAAGTACGTCCGTGATAGCATGACAGAAAGCCCATCGAGCCCGTTACATGAAGTACATCCGCACTGAACTGCAGATGCACAACGGCCGCGGCCCATGGACGCAAGGCAGGCAAGAACGTACAACCCCTAGAACGGCCGCACAAATTGCGCTGCATCCGTAACGTCTGCATAGCTTTGTGTGTGAGTGATGGAACGTGGTCAGACGGACTGCATTTATACGTCCAGCATTTTTCACGGACAAAATGGTTTTGCTTTTTATTTTATTTTCCCTGCTACATCCGTCAAAATATATGTCATTGAATAAACGGACTCTGTGGCCGCTACTGCGTCTTCCGTACAGTCCGTAGAAATCACGCTCGTCTGACCCTAGCCTAAGAGACACCAAGCAGGCATTGCAGATACTAAAAGGTAAAAATATCGGAAGGGATGTCTTGCTATGTAGCCTAGATGTTGGGGCGTTATATTCATGTATCCCTCACCATCTGGGACTTGAACATGTCAAGTTGTTTCTTGAAAGGGACGATTCACTGAGTGCCCCACTTGTCACCTTTGTGGTTAAGCTGTTAAATTTTGTGTTGACTCATAATTACTTCATGTTCAAAGGGCAGTATTTTCATCAATTGAGGGGTACTGCAATGGGTTCTTCGATGGCACCATCGTATGCCAATCTATTTTTAGGAATATGGGAAGAAAACTGTATGACCAATGAGACCTTTAAACCTTACATTAATAAGATCGATGTTTGGTTGAGATACATTGATGATGTTTTATTACTTTGGAAAGGAACTAAAGAAGAATTCTCTGAGTTTGTCGGGTTTTTAAATAGCAATGAATACAAACTCAAATTCACATACGAGATACAACAGGATTGTATCTCGTTTCTAGATGTTCTAATCCATAAAACCAATGACGGTACTTTATCTGCGATGTTTGAAAAGGAAACAGCAACGAATAACTTATTGCATTGGCAAAGCTTTCATCCACCCTCATTAAAGAAAGGTATTCCGGTGGGTCAGTATTTAAGGTTAAGAAGAATTTGCTCTACTGACGAAGAAGTTTTAGTCAAAGCCAAAAGACTTAAAAGTGCCTTTCGAGCGAAAGGGTACCCAGACATTTGAAGAGGGCGTTCCAACGGGCTATGCAAACTTCCCGTGAGAATCTATTGTCTGATCATAATCCAAAACATAATGACTTGATAAGGTGCATAGGTACATATGACAAAGGTTGGAATCAGATCCATGTAATTCTTGATAGGTTTTGGCCACTTCTGATTATGGACCCTCACTTATTGGATAAATTAACAGGCCACCCATCTATTACTGCTAGACGCAGTAGAAACCTAAGAGATAGACTAGTTTATAGCCATCACAATATTCTCAAGATCAAACAATCTGAAACATGGCTATCTCGAAGCTTATTTGGCACATATCAGTGTGGCCATTGTGTGGCTTGTTAATATATCTTTAAGAATTCTAAAAGGGTCACGCAGAACCAACAATTATGAGAGTAAAACATTCTTTAATTGTACCTCTTCTGGTATTGTCTATCTAGCCACTTGTGACTGTGGTAAAATGTATGTGGGAAAAACACTCCGTCCCTTTAAGAGGAGAATTATGGAACACATACATTCGGTGAAGCGTACTCAAGAAACACCCATATCCCGTCACCTTGCGCAATTTCATGATAATAATGCCAAGGTCTTGAAATTTTGTGGATTAGAACTAGTAATTCCATCACCTAGAAAAGGTGACTTTGAACGTAAACTTCGGCAGAAGGAATGTCGGTGGATTTATAAATTACACACTTTATCCCCGGCTGGTCTTAATGAAGGGTTTTCATCTACCCCATTTTTGTAAACATTAGAAGTTATCAGTCATGTCGCTATTAATATCACATATACCATAAGGAGGTGTGTGATACTCTTATACATCTTTGGGTATTCAGTATGATTATATTTATTCCATCATTTACCTCCAGTCATTATGGCATTCTTATCTTATCTAGTCAGGTCCACCAAACCAGTTGCAGCCAACAATGCTTATAAGCACAAGGGTGGTATGGATGCTGTCTGTTCGATATTAACGCTGTATAGCAGGAAATTATCAACACTGTTGTGTTATGGATATGCTCACGACGCAACTTTACCACACGATTATTATGTTTTGACATGTTGAATATACCTTTTCTTATGCAAGGTGTACCACCTGGTTTAATATTTTCCACCATATAGAATCTTCCTTTTAGTTCTGTCTCGCTATTCGAATGAACATCATTCCTCCGTACAATATTTACGGGAGCCCCCGGTTGTAATATGATCTATGGATTGGTTCCTTCTAACGTGTGATCGGAGACTGATCTATGCAGTTTTATGCGCCTCACCATTGATGTGTAGCAGTCGATCATGAGCATTGTTGTTTTATAGATACGCTTACGAGGCTATCTTACTATGCAAATGTATTTGGTGAATTCAAAATCCTCTATTGGTGCAAAGAGTATCACCTGAGTTAATATTCCTTATTGCATAGTAGTTTGTATTTATTTCTGTCTCGCAATTCGACTCTTTTTCTGCGCAATATTTACGTGAGTCCTTGTACAATAGTGTCTACTGATTGGTTCTTTCTAACATGTGATCGGAGACTGGCCTATCCAGACTCGTATAGGACAGCATGCGGTAATTCATTCATCCGATTGGTTGAGATCCTTGCCGCCTACCCAATCGTTCGAGTTGTGTGGATTGGAAGGTCATGTGGCCGTTCTGGTAGCCTGGATTGGCTAATCCTCGTATGGGACAATTGGTTTAAAAGGAGGAAAGAACATACAGCAGTACCGACTATTTTCTTGCTCCAGATGAAGCCGACGTGTAGCCGGCGAAACATATGTTGAGCTAATGTCCAACTTTTGATTTTAAGTTGTCCATGTGTTGTTTGCATCTCTTAGGGTCTAGGATAGAATTTATGAGCATGAGCTCAATTAGCATTAGGGCTAGCTCGGGTAGGCAATTCTTGCTTTGGTGCACTTATTTGAGCGCAAGGGATTTTCCCCTACGTTCCCCTGTGTGGGTGGTATGATTATATGTTATTTATGCCTTTCTAGTGCTTACCATTTAGCCCATTACTTAGCCCATTAATGCTTGGTTAGTGGTCCATTTTACGCTATGATGCTGTGTGTGTATATGTTTTTTTAAGGTTTAAGATCTGGGAGTGTTCTCTATATATATATATAAACGCGAAAGTCCTGACTGACTGACTGACTCATCAACGCCCAGCTGAAACCGTTTAACCTAGGAACGTGAAATTTTGAAGGTGCACTGTTTTTATGATGTAAGCACCCACTAAGGAAGGATTTTTGGAAACTATGCCCCTAAGGTGGTGAAAAAGGGGGTTAAATATTTTAAACAGGATACCTATAGCTCAAAAACAGAAGATGCTACAGATGTGAAAAATCGGTATTTAGATTCGTCTTGAAAAATAAAAAAACACGTATTTTACCGTTTTTAAAAAATTCAACTGGGGGGGGAAAGGGGGTTGAATATTTTAAATATTTTAAACAAGATACCTATATCTTAAAAACAGAAGATGTTACAGACGTAAAAAAAAAATCGGTATCTAGATTCTTCTTGAAAAATAAAAAAAACACATACTTTACCGTTTTTCAAAAATTCAACTGGGGGCAAAAAAAGGGGGGTTGAATATTTTAAATATTTTAAACAGGATACCTATATCTTAAAACCAGAAGATGGTACAGACGTGAAAATCGGTATTTAGATTCATCTTGACAAATAAAAAAACATGTATTTTACCATTTTCTGAAAATTCCTTGGGGGGCAAAAAGGGGGGTTGAATACTTTTATCAGAAACGCAAAAGTCCTGACTGATTGACTCATCAACGCCCAGCTGAAACCGTTTATCCTAGGAATGGGAAATTTTGAAGGTGCACTGTTTTTATGATGTAGGCACCCACTAAGGAAGGATTTTTGGAAACTCCACCCCTAAGGGGGTTGAATATTTTAAACACGATACCTATAGTGCAAAAACAGAAGATGTTACAGATGTGAAAATCGGTATTTAGATTCGTCTTGAAAAATAAAAAAAACACGTATTTTACAGGTTTTTCAAAAATTCAACTGAGGGGCAAAAAAAGGGGGTTGAATATTTAAAATATTTTAAACAGGGGGGCGTGGCTACAGGCCGATAATGGTGGACGTGTAAACGCTCGGCTCTGCACCCATAGAAACGGTGACCACGGACATCGACAAGCAAGGACACAATAACACCCTAGAAAAGGTGCCTACCCTGTCTCAGACCCCAATGGCCACTCCAAAAGCGAAGAAAACGGGAGGAAAAACGGACTTTTTCGCGCCGAAATCTAGCAAGCGCAGAGAGGGGACAGACTCGCAAGATGGCGGCGGCGGCTCCCCCCCTCCCTCCCAGGAAACTCCGAGTGGAAGAGACCCTGCGGATTTGGCAATGTTCGCAAACCGCATGGAAGGTATGTTGCAGACCCTGTCCTCTACCCTAACAGCCAGACTAGACGCTGTTGCAGGGGAAATTAGGAAAGACATAAGAGAGATCGGGGAACGCACCTCTAGATTAGAGACCAAAATGTCAGAGACAGCGGAGGCTCACAATGTTATGGCCATGAGGGTGGAGGAACTGGAAACTAATTTACTACTGTACGCCAACAAGTTGGCAGACCTGGAGGACAGATCCCGCAGGCACAATCTAAAGATCAGGGGGATACCGGAGACAGTGCACCCGAGACAACTACAGGAATATGTAACGGAGTTATTTGTACACCTTTTACCGGATGCCACGCTGGAGTCCTTATTACTAGACCGCATACACCGTCTACCCAAACCTCCCTCGGCTCCAATAAAAGCCCCTCGTGACGTCATTTTAAGGATGCATTATTATAAACCGCGTGAGGATCTGCTACAAGCCCTGAGGAAGCCAGAAGCACTAGGCCACGATTATGCCCACCTAAATATATACCCGGACCTATCGAAGGCTACCCTGCAGCAACGCCGATTGTATCGACCACTAACCCTGGCGCTGCGTACTGCGGGGGTGACATATCGTTGGGGATAACCCACCAAACTCATCGTTACCAGAGAAGGCAAGGTCACGGTGCTAACCTCCCCGACGGCTGCTCGAAAAATCCTGGAGAATTGGGGCATACAGATCGCTGAAGACGAAGAAGCGACACGCTCCTTACCCAAACGCTGGAATCAAGAACGGCATAATCGCTGAAATGCAAGCTCCTGTGGATTACAATCCTCCGATAGTTCCCCCAACGGTCGCGGTTGCGGTACAAGGATGGGATGGCTTATATACATTTAGATGACTCTACGCACTGAAGCACAAGTTCTTCCTTGTACCCACTGACTGTGAGGTTATTGATCCGCACTTGGATCTACGATATGTAATGTTATTGTTTAATACACAATGTTCACCGTGTTCTGGTTGCAGAAGTTGTTCCCCCCCCCTTTTTCCTTTTTTTTTCTCCCTCTTCCTAGAAGAGCGCAGGGCTATTCCCACCCCGGAGGTCCCGCTGGAGAGACGACAAACGTTGTTTGTAGATAGTCACACCGACTCTGGTGCCTTATCTCTTTTCTTTTATTTTCTCCTTTTTAATTTATTTTTTTTTTCCTCCTTTTCTTCCTCTTTACTCTCAGGGCATAACACACGTATACACTAAGACGATCACTTGTATCGATGATCACCGTAGTGACTACACCTGTTGATTTATACAACCACCCTAACTCCTCAGTCACACCATATTCGATACTCCCTAATGAAAATTATTACCTTTAATGTAAAGGGATTAAACCTCCCGATTAAACGTCATTCTCTCTACAGAGATCTTCATTCTTATAATGCTGACATAGTGTGTTTGCAGGAGACCCACTTCCGCCGTCTGGACCACCCTAGGCTGTATCTCCCTCAATACTCCCAACAATACCATTCCACATACAGAGCAAAATCCCGAGGGGTCACCATCCTAGTACACAACAGGGTCGCGTTTCAATCCCACCGCATCATCACTGACCCACAGGGCCGCTATATCATTTTAATATGTACTATCAATGACCGCACATACACACTAGTGTCGGTTTATGCCCCGAATTTATCCCAAAGTACTTTCCTAGCGACACTCCTTGACAAGGTCTCGGATGTCCTCACAGGCACATTCATTTTATGTGGAGATCTTAACCTTAGTTTGGACCCGGACAGAGACCGTTCAGGCCCTGACAATCCTCTGCGTCCGTCGAGACCACCTCGACTCCTATGCTCCATACTAGAGAAATATCAACTTTACGACGTGTGGCGACTGCTTCACCCCACTGAACGTGACTACACGTTTAGATCACAGGTTCATAATAGTTACACACGAATCGATTACTTTCTTGTGGCTGGGGGGACACTCCCGTACGTGACGGATTGCGACATCAAACCTTTTACATGGTCGGATCACTCCCCAGTACAATTGACTCTTAGCGATACATATCAATATCACACGAGGCCCCCGTGGCGACTGGACCATTCTCTTCTTAAACATGAACCGGCAACTGCGGCAATACGAGACGCTTTAACGAATTTCTTCGCGGAAAATGTAACCCCTGACATGTGCCCAATCACAATTTGGCAGGCCCATAAAACGGTTATTCGGGGGGTGTGCATCCAATGGAAGTCTAGATTGAGAAAGGAGTATATGTCTAAACGTTTAGCTACACTGACAGACATCCATTCCTTAGATTGCCGTAATAAAATCTCACCATCTCCGGAACTGGCCGCGGAATTAGACTCCAAGTTGGGAGACCTTAAGACGTTGGAGGCGGATGCCTATTTTGCAACTTTGTCACGATTGAAAATGAAACACTACACATTCATGAACAAACCAGGCAGATTACTAGCCAGGCGCCTGAAACCCACCAAACCCCAGACGAAGGTCACAACCCTTAGGACACCACAAGGCCCTATACACACACCCACAGCCATAGCCAACGAGTTTGCAGCATATTACGAGAAGTTATACAACCTCGCCACTGATGAGACACGGACACATCCCACGACGGACTCAGTCGAGGCCTATTTGAAGGCCTTACACCTGCCGACCCTGTCGGACGCCCAATCGACTCTGTTGTCATCCGCGCTATCCGTAGAAGAAATTTCTGACACTATCAAATCCCTCCCACGTCACAAAGCCCCGGGCCCTGACGGCCTGACAGACCTATACTACTCCAATTTTGCTTCACTTATATTGCCCCACCTCCACAAAACGTTTGAGAAGGCCTCGGAACTGGGCTCCTTCCCGGTCGACATGTTACGAGCCCACGTTATCACGCTCCCTAAGCCGGGTAAAACGCCAGACTTATGCCCGAATCTAAGACCCATATCCTTATTGAATGTAGACCTCAAGATATACAGCAAAGCATTGGCGGCCCGATTAAAACTGATCTTACCATCTTTGATAGGACAAGACCAGGTGGGATTTATACATCGACGTCAAGGCCCAGATAGTACAAAAAAACTGCTGAACCTGATGGAGGCGATGAGGAGGCTCGAGCAGCCTAGCCTTGTGGTCTCTTTAGATGCGGAGAAGGCGTTCGACAGGGTCGGCTGGTTATTTATGCGCTCAACTCTTTCTAAGTTCAAGTTCCCACCCAAATTCCTCAATGCCGTGCAGGCGATCTATGACGCCCCGTCAGCCAGAGTCCTAAACTCAGGATTCCTCTCCGATGAATTCGCTATCTCGAACGGGACCCGACAGGGTTGTCCCCTCTCACCTCTTCTGTACGCCCTAGTCCTAGAGCCATTGGCGCAAGCCATCCGACAAAATGATTTGATCAGGGGGGTTTCTATAGGCCCAACCATATACAAACTAAACCTATATGCTGATGACATTCTCCTGACCCTAACGGACCCTGACGTGTCCCTCCCGGCCCTCCAGACAGAACTCACTTCATATGCTGCGGCGTCCTATCATCTTGTTAACGCACAAAAGACACAAGCCCTCCCCATAAACATATCTCCCACACATTTGCAGGCACTTACGAGACAGTACCATTTTGACTGGCGCAGCTCATTTTTGACATATTTGGGGGTACAGATTACTAAAAAGGCATCGGACCTGATACCACAGAACTACACACGGCTTATGTCCAATGTAAAATCCCTGTTGGGGACCTGGCAGCGGGGGGAAGTCTCTTGGTTAGGTAGAATGGCTGCTGTAAAAATGTCGATCATCCCTAAACTCCTGTATATCTTCCGAACCCTTCCAGTTAAATTACCCAAATCGTACCTAGATTCCTTCCAATCACTTTTAATGACATACGTTTGGAATCATAAGCGCCCTAGGGTGTCTAGGAGACTGTTGTATTATCGCCACAGAGACGGAGGCCTCAACCTATTTCACGTCCACAGGTACCACTGGGCCTCATGCCTGGCATCCCTTTCGGAAGTGTTTAGACCTTCCCCGATGCCGCAGTGGCTGGCGGTGGAGGCGGCTTACATGCAGGGTCATTCACTGAGCGACTTGTTATGGATACCTCCGACCCTGAGACCCAATATGAGAGAGATGCACGCCTCCACGGTTTTCCACTTATGTGGCTGGGATCGACATATGTCACTATTCACAAACTACCACCCCCTCGCGATGGCCGCCCCGCTGCAGGCCTTGAGGTATCTACTCCCGCATGTTGCTATAAGACCTTGGCTCAAATGTGGAGTAACGCACATACACCATTTATTTGGACAAACAGCCATCCTGCCCTTCGGAGACTTACAAACACGATATGGGGTGTCGAATAATATGTTTTTATCATACATGCAACTATATTCCTACCTCAAACAGAGCCCAATCTCCTCATCCCTATCCTCCCTTCTCCCTCCACTCTCCGAGACAGAACTGTTTTGCCTAGATCCGCTGTCCACGATTAAACCGATCTCAATGTTCTACCGCGTGCTTAACACCCCCAAAGAGCGGAACGATGGCCCTATCAACGACAATGGGAACACGATCTCTCACTCACTTTAACCCCAACTCAATGGGCAAATGCACATATGTTTGCGGTGGGAGCATCGAGATGTGCGACGCTGGTGGAAACACAGAGGAAGATTCTGTACCGCTGGTACATGACACCGGATAAGATACATCGCTTCTCGCCGCTCATTTCTGATACATGCTGGAGGTGCGGACAGGCAACAGGAACAATGGGACACATCTGGTGGCTCTGCCCCATCCTATCCCCGCTGTGGCAAGATATAGCTAAACTGGCGACGGAAGTCTTGGGCACCCCGATTCCATGCACGCCAGAAGTTCTGCTGTTGGGCGTTATACATCTCCCTCGCACTCATACAAAAATGCTTTTTATAATCATTTCAACCACAGCTTTGCTAATCGCTCGACAATGGAAATCTGCAGTGATTCCTACGCAGAAACAGATCGTGGACACATTAGACCAATACCGTCAATTTGATTCCCGAGCCTCATTCCAGTGTGGCCTTTCTCCGCCTGCCAAAGACCCCTGGTCGTTATGGGATATCCACAAGCTCTATAAAGCGTGCGGTTTATAACTATGCTATATTCCTGTCATGAACTTACAAGGTGTTGTATATCGTGCTCTGAGATCCCCCTCCCCCTTTTCTAGACAGTTGATATTATTATTCAAATTTTTTTTTTTTTTTTTATTTATTTATTTATTTATTTTTTTCTTTTTCCCTTTCCGGCTTGTTTGTGTGTATATGTTTTGTATTTTTCTGAAAACACTAATAAAAATTTAAGTTTAAAAAAAAAAAAAAAAAATATTTTAAACAGGATTCCTATAGCTCAAAAACAGAAGATGTTACAGATGTGAAAATCGGTATTTAGATTCGTCTTGAAAAATAAAAAAACACGTATTTTACCGTTTTTCAAAAATCCAAGTGGGGGGCCAATAAAGGGGGTTGAATATTTTAAATATTTTAAACAGGATACCTGTATCTCCTAAACAGACAATGTTACTGTCCTGAAAATTGGTATTTACATTTGTCTTGAAAAATAAAACAACACGTATTTTACCATGTTCTGAAAATTCCTTGGGGGGGCAAAAACGAGGGTTGAATACCTTTATCAGTATACCTATATTTCAAAAACCGAAGATGTTACGGATGTGAAATTTGGTATTTACAATCTTCGTGAAAAAAACCAAAGATGTTTTTTGCCATTTTCCACAAATCCAATTGGGGGGGGGGGGTCGGTGGAAAGGCGTCTGAATATTTTTAGCATTATACCTATATTTCAAAAACCAAAGATGTTACAGACGTGAAATTTGGTATTTACAATCTTCTTGAAAACTAAAAACAGGTGTTTTGCCATTTTCCAAAAATCCCAAGGGGGATGAAAAAAAGGGGAGCTGAATACTTTTAAACAGGATACCTATATCTCAAAAACAGAAGATGTTACATACGTGAAAATTGGTATTTAGATTAATCTTGAGAAACAAAAAAAACACCAATTTTACCATTTTCCAAAATTTCAGTGGGAGGGGGGCAAAAAGGGGGGTTGAATACTTTTATCAGTATACCTATATTTAAAAAAACAAAGATATTACAGGTGTGAAATTTGGTATTTACAATCTTCGTGAAAAAAAAAAAACATGTGTTTTGCCATTTTCCACAAATCCAAATAAGGGGGGGGTCGAGGGAAAGGGGTCTGAATACTTTTATCAGTGTATCTATAGTTCAAAAACCAAGATGTTACAGGTGTGAAGTTTGGTAATTACAATCTTTTGAAAATAAAGAAACATGTGTTTTACCATTTTCCAAAAATCCAAGTGGGGGGGGGGTAAAAAAAGGGGGGTGAATACTTTTAAACAGGATACCTACATCTCAAAAACAGAAGATGTTACAGATGTGAAAATTGGTATTTAGATTTGTCTTGAGAAACAAAAAAACACCTATTTTACCATTTTCCAAAAATCCAGTGGGAGGGGGCAAAAGGGGGGTTGAATACTTTTATCAGTATACCTATATTTCCAAAAACCAAAGATGTTACAGGTGTGAAATCTGGCACTTACAATCTTTTTGAAAAAAACACAAAAAAACATGTTTTACCATTTTCCAAGAATCCCACGTGGTGGGTGAAAAAAGGGGGGTGAATACTTTTCAACGGGATACCTATATCTCAAAAACAGAAGATGTTACAGACGTGAAAATAGGTATTTAGATACGTCTTGAAAATAAAACAACACGTATTTTACCATTTTCCAAAAATCCAGTGGGGGGGGGGCAAAAAGGGGATGAATAACTTTATCACTATACCTATATTTCAAAAACCAATGATATTACAGGTGTGAAATTCGATATTTACAATCTTCGTGCAAAAAAACCCCCCATGTTTTACCATTTTCCAAAAATCCAGTTAAGGGGGGTGGGGGAAAGGGATGTGAATACTTTTATCAGTATACCTATATTATTTAAAAAACCAAAGATGTTACAGGTGTGAAATTTGGCACTTACATTCTTCTTGAAAAATAAAAAAAACACGTGTTTTACAATTTTCCAAAAATCCCAAGTGGGTGGGAGAGGGGGATTTTACCAAAAAAACCTCAAGTTTCTTTTAAAAAACAATTTTAACAAATCCTAAAATCCACGCGAACGTAGCCGCGGGCAAAAGCTAGTCTGTTTAATAAAGTTCATTTTGTGCTAGCCACTCCCTGGTCATCAGTTGACGGACCTTGTTGCTTGTTATACTGGCTTTTCGAGTTTATAAAAGCTCCTTGAACCAAGGAGTAATCTGACACTGTTCTGGGGTCAAGAAGGAATTTTTTCCCAGTATGTTGCATTTTGGTTTTTTGCCTTCTTTCGTAAAAACAGCAGTAGGTGGTGTGTGACAGGCTGAACTCGAGGGACGCAAGGCTTATTTTTCAGCCTATGTAGCTACATAGCTATACATAGCCTGGGCATTAATTGTGAAGATTAAGGAGGACCAAGGGATCCGCCGGATGCTGCTTATCAACCCGCCGAACTGGCCGCTGAATAACGCAGATCAGCTGCCTAGCTGGGAGGTTAAAAAAAAAAAAAAAACACCACGCAACCTTTAAAAAGGTCTTTAAAACAATAAAAATGCATAAAAATCCATGGATATAATAAAAAAGGCCCTATTAAAAATAAAGGAGGACCACTGTTTTATTCTCAACACCGTGTATTATTATCAGATACATTGATTCTGTCACTACTTTATTATTGGCACAATTTTACTGATTACTGCACTGTTGGATGCGCTTTATGGATTCTTTTTCTGCATAATCCCTGTATGGCACATATTTTGGTTGTTTTATTTGGGCTTTTACCTTTGATGTTATATCCATTTTAGGCAGCATCACATCTACTCATTTATTTTATGCATGTTTGCATTGCTGTTTGATTATACCACTTAATTTAATTGGAATTTACAATATCGCGCTGGCGCTATTGCACCCCCTTTTAATAATAAAAATGGTCTGTTACAGTATTTTAAAAAAACACCAATAAAAAAAGGAATCAAAAATTTCACCTACAAAACCCAGAAAAACGTATAAGAAATTCTAAAAAACAAATAGTTTTTCTGCTGCAAAGAAAAACAATAATAAAAAAATAATAACACGAATATTTTTCACATTGAATCCTATGGAATTCGCCTGTTTAACCCCTTAGTGACCACGGACGTACCATGTACGTCATGGCCGCGGGTCTCTTTTAGACCCGCTGACGTACATGGTACGTCCTGCGGTCTTTTGAGCGCTGGAAGCGATCGGATCGCTTCCAGCAGCTCAAACGCCATTGCAGGCAGCCTGGGAGTCCACGCATCCATGCAATGGCGGTTAGAAGTGCCGGGGCACCTTGTGATCGCTCCCCGGGAGCGATCAACATCCGGTTTCACCGGAGAGGTGCCCGGCACTTCTAGAGAGCGCTGGAAGCGATCGGATAGCTTCCAGCAGCTCCAGGGCCATTGCACGCTGCCTGGGAGTCCAGGCATCCGTGCAATGGCGGACAGGAGTCCCGGGGCCCCTTGTGATCGCTCCCCGGGAGCGATCAACATCCGGTTTCGCCGGACAGGTGCCCCGCACTTCTACAGAGCGCTGGAAGCGATCGGTATCGCTTCCAGCTGCTCTGAGTATATTGCAGGGATGCCTCGACATCGAGGCATCCTTGCAATAGGGTTACCTGCCGCCGGTCTGTCTGTGATCGCTTCCCCCCAAGCGATCACTTCCGGTAGCGGCAGGAAGTACTGAGTGCCACGAGGTATCGTGGCACTCAGTACAAAAAAGATCACATAAGTGATCAGGTGCTCTGCTGGGTGCCTCGAGGGATCAAGGCACCCAGCAGACTAATAAAAGTGTAAAAAAAGAAGAAAAAAGTTAAAAAAATAAAATAAAAATGAATAAAATAAAATAAAAGTGACAGCCAAGATGGCGCTGCCCTTCTAAGGGCAGGGTCATCTTGGGGCTGTGTGGGATGTTCCTAGCCTGCCTCATCGGAGAGGCAGGCTAGCAACATCCAATCAGAAGTAAGAAAAAATCTAAATAAAATTTCTAATTTGTCAGGTCAGGTCAATATTTTGTAAATATTGGCTCTGACCTCTGTGATTCTCCCTCCCTCTCCTCACTTGTGTTTTGGTGAGCGAGAGAGAGAGATCAGATTTGACAGGTTAGAGATTTTAGGTAGATTTAGTGAGATTAGAAAAATTGAGGCAGATTTAGAGAGATTTTAGGGAGATTTAGAAGAATTGAGGCAGGTTTAGAGGGATTTAGAGAGATTTAGGTGTTTATTTGTATTTTCTTGTGAAACCCAACGGTTCTTCTAAGAACCAACAATCCGCTTATATATATAATAATTATGAAATTTTATAATCTATTATATATAATGTCTGAGAGGGTGTACAGCGCCGAGGAGGCATATGCCATCCTGGCGTCAGAATCTGAGGCATCTGCGTCGAACTCAGACCCTGATTTTGACCCCGCTAACTGCTCAGAGACGTCGCTAGATACAGTATCTACGCTGGCTGATGTATCTAGTGATGTTTCTGATGCAGATCCTGGGCCACCACCTGCCAGCAGGAGACGCACAGCTCCAGCTGAGGAGTGGGTAGTGCCTCATCGCCAGAGGCCAGATATCCCTCCTTTCACTGCAAATCCTGGCATCAATATTGATGTTGCAGGATTTACCGCCACGCAGTTTTTGCAGGTGTTTATGGGGGATGATTTGTTGGGCCACATTGTTGCCCAATCAAATTTGTATGCCCATCAGCATTGTGCTGCGAAGCCAGACTCCTACTTGGCAAGGCAGCAATGGACCCCGCTAGATGTGCCAGAATTTCTGAAATTCTGGGCACTTACTATGCTGATGGGCATCATAAAGAAGCCCTCAATTCGCTCCTACTGGAGCAGTAGCCCCATCTGCTCTACCCCCATTTACCCCCAATCAATGTCACGTAGAAGGTATGAAAACATTTTGCGTTTCATGCACTTCAGTGACAACAGCCTGTGCCCTCCTAGAGAGCATCCCCAGTTTGACAGGCTGTATAAAATCCGCCCCCTGATTACCCACTTCGCCGCCAGGTTTGCAGAGGCTTATACACCTGGAAGGAATATCTGCGTTGATGAATCCCTAATGAAATACAAGGGAAGGCTGGGATTCAAGCAGTATATTCCTTCCAAACGCTCCAGGTATGGAGTGAAGGTGTATAAGCTCTGTGACAGCGAGAGTGGGTATACTCAGGCCTTCCGGGTGTACGAGGGAAAGGATAGTAGCCTTGACCCTCCAGGTTGCCCAGAACACATGGGAACCAGTGGCAAGATTGTGTGGGACCTACTTTTTCCCCTGATGAACAAAGGGTACCACTTGTATCTTGATAATTTTTATACGAGTGTCCCTTTGTTCAAGCTGCTGTATTGTTTTGATACAGCAGCATGCGGTACTGTTCGCAAGAACCGCGTAGGTTTCCCAGCACAGCTTGTCCGCACCCAGCTAAAAAGGGGGGAGCCCTCAGCTCTGCGCCAAGAGGAGCTGTTGGCGGTCAAGTACAGAGACAAGAAGGATGTATACCTTCTATCCACCATCCACACTGAGAGGTCTGTGGAGGTCTCTGTACGTGGCAGAGCTGAGCGCATCAGGAAGCCAGTGTGCATCAAAGCCTATAACCGGCATATGGGTGGGGTTGATCTGGCAGATCAGCTGCTCCAGCCCTACCAGATTATGCGGAAGTCAAGGGCCTGGTACAAAAAGGTTGCAATTTACCTGATGCAAATTGCAACCCACAATGCCTTTTTGCTCTGCAAAAAGGCAAACCCCGGAGTGACGCTGTCCTTTTTACAGTTTCAGCTCCAGGTCATTTCGGGGCTTTTGTACCAGGATGCACCTGCTCCCCGGGCGGTGATGGGGGACAGAGTTGGGGCTACGCATTTTATTTATAAAATCCCCCCTACTGAGGGCAAACAGAAACCCCAAAAAAGGTGCAGGGTGTGTTTCAAGAGGGGGCAGAGGAGAGACACAATCTTTTACTGCCCAGAATGCCCTGGACAACCCGGTCTGTGTCTTGGGGACTGTTTCAAGATATATCACACTGTGCGTGATCTGTGATTTTTTTTTTCCTTTCTATTTTTTCTCACACTCCAGTTAGTTCAGTTTAGGTTTTTTTTTCTTTTACTGCACCAGACTTTTACATTTTATTCGTACATTTTTATGTTCTACAATTGGTGCTGTATTTTGCCAAAATCTTGGCACACCTATGCATGGGGGGCATGGGTGTACTCAGGAGACCTTGCAGAAAACAACCTGGAGAGTTTTCATGCAGTAACAAACAACAGTGTCTCCTAAATCACAGTCCAAATCTAATGTGGGCGTAAAAATCTGAAATTTGAAAAATTACCGCCACACACCTTCTCAAATGTTTTGGGCTAAAACCGTTGCATCCATGGCATCAAAGCACTCCATATACAATACCTTGGGGTGTCAACATAACAAATATAAACAATTTTCTGGCAATAATTCAAACTGGGGTATGCGGTAGACCCAAAACCAAAGATAGGCCTATCTGAAGAAATAATCTCAATTTCAACTCCAATGACAAAGTCATAAAAATTGTATTTGAACCTTCCCAAAATCCTGGCAAACCTATGCATGGGGGGCATGGGTGTACTCAGGAGATCTTGCAGAAAACAACCTGGAGAGTTTTCATGCAGTAACAAACAACAGTGTCTCCTAAATCACAGTCCAAAACTGATGTGGGTGTGAAAATGAAAAATGACCACCAAACAGTATCCAATTTGTTTGGAGCAAACGGTTGCATCCATGGCATAAAAACACTCCATTTACAATACTTTGGGGTGTTAGCTTACCAAATATATGCACGTTCATAAAATTGGGGTATGTAAAAAGGCCCCTAAAAAGAAGATAAGCAAAGAAGATACTGTATGTCAAATTAGAAAATTGACAAGCACATGTCAAAAGATTGGCGTAGCACCCCAAAAACAACAGAACAAAGCTATATATGGGTGGTATCACTTTACTCAGAAGATGTTGCTGAACATATTTTGGGGTGTTTTTTGGCAGTAACCCATAACTGGATTTGACAATTCATGCCTAAAGTACAATGTGTGTGAAAAAATAACACAAAAAGTGACTACCTGAAAGTTTGACATAGAGCTAGTGCATGGAAAGTGTTAAAATACAATTCTTTGAAGCACCCTAGGGTGTGCCCTTTCTAAAAATATATGGTTTGATGGGGGTAAATTACTTTGGCCGGCTTCAAAAATGTCCCAAATAGGACATGGGTGCATGATGACGAAATGGGAAAATTCCAAGTTGGAAAACTGAAATGCGCACCCCCCAAATAAGGCCTATTAGCCCCCAAATGACCCGACATACCTATACATGGGTGGTATCAATTTACTCAGAAGATGTTGCTGAACATATTTTGGGGTGTTTTTTGGCAGTAAACCTTAAAGTTCACAGTACATGTATTCTTAAATTGCGTTCCAAAAAAAAAAATCACCAAAACTTTTTTTTTTCTTAAACTTTGGCATAGATTTGTGGTAAAATGGTTTGCATGGAAAGAGTCAAAATACCGCAAGTTTAATACCTTGATTTGTGTACTTTAAAAAAATATGTATATGTGGAGGGTTATTCAGGAATTAGTGACAGATATCAGTGTTACAATTTCACTACCACTAGTTTTGAAAATAAACTCTTTGGAAATGGCAAAGTGCTTCTTGCACTTATTGTTGCATAAAATAAGGATAAAAGCGAGGAACATGTAAACATTGGGTATTGCTAAACTCAGAACTAAATTTAGAAACTACTAAGGAATTAAATTTTTTTGACGGTTGTTGATACATAAGAAATTTTGGGGGTCAAAGTTCGAAAAAGTGGTGTTTTTTCAATTTTTTTGTAATATTTCACAATTTTTTTATAGTAAATTATATGATATGATGAAAAAAATGGTATCTTTATAAAGTCCATTTAATGACGAGAAAAACAGTGTAAAATATGTGTGGGTTACATAAACGAGTAAGAGGAAAATTTGACGTAAACACTAACAGCGCAGAAACGTAAAAACAGCAGCGGTCGCTAAAGGACGGATTTGTGTAAAACCGCCGGTCACTAAGGGGTTAAACCTGTCGAACTGAAGCACCGAAAATCTGGGCATTTCAATGACACTTAGGTGCAGTTAGGCTTTCTCTGAATAGAATAACCATTACTCCTCCATGGGAAATTTCACTGCCGCTCAATTGCACCAATATTTGGCGAATTGCTAGCTTTCTGAATAGCCGAATTGTCATGAAAATGTCGGTCAATTCGGTGGCAAGTTCGGCTTTTATTGAATAACCCTTTAGGTCATCCTGTGGCTTACAGGAAATGTGTCCAGTTTGCCAATGGCCAGTCTGGGGGGGGGGGGGGGTTGACACAGACATCGGCACAGTAATGCATGAATTCGCATGGGTACGTTTCATATCTATAAAAAGCATTAATACTTCAAAGATGAGAAAGTGATATTATCGAACTCCTCTGCCAGGCATCCAGAGAGGATTATTTTTTAAAAAAAAAAAATTCCTCTTTTGTAAACTAGTTAGGCATGTAAAAGTGTTTACTTCAATTCTGCATAAACAAATGTGGGAAGAACATCAGAAGAAGAAAAAAAAAAAAAGAATGCAGATGTTAAGATAACAGCAATGACTGCCAGACCACAGCTTTGCGTCCTTAATACTCCAGCACCGAGTGTGTTTTTCATTCCTTCTTCACTAAGTGGCGATTTATTTTTGTAAACCTGAATAGTAAAAGTTTTGGGCTAAAAAAGAGCAAAATGAAATTTTGTTGAAATTTAATCGTGTAATTTCTTTTACCTTTATCAGATTGAGTAAAAAGATAAAAAGTTTGATAAAAAGTCTGAAACAGCAATTGCCAATATTGTAAATCCTCGGTGCAAAGAAAACAATACAATATAATGTCGGCTGCAGGGGGGGGGTATTCCATAAAAATACTATTATATATACGCTTGAGCAAAAAAAATAGATGAACACATTTTTCACGTCTACCGTCAAAAAGTGCGTTGATGCGTCCGAACGCATCTTTTCATATTAGATGCGATAGCGGTCATACGATGCGCAATTTCGGCCGTATTTTTTACGGATCCAGACCAGGAAACTTTGGGTGTCTGGACGTTATGTTGGCCGGACATGTGCAGCGTCTGACGTCTCCTAATCACGCACACACGCCACTATGCCGACGCAGCGCACACTCTGTACGTCAGTACTAGCGGTTCGACGTTCTTGCAAAAATACGTTCGTTTGCCGCTTGTGTTGCACGGCCGAACTTTCGTGCGGCCGTACTTCGTTTGTGGGCCTGTGTTGGACGTCATTTGTTGCTACCACGGCCGTAAAAAAGTGCGGCTAAACGCACGTTCACACTGCGTTCGTCTGACCCCAGCCTAAGCCGGACGAAAAGTATATAAACAGAAAAAGAGCTAGCACTCTAGGGTCTCATACTTAAAAACAAAAATGTTCTTATTATGTATCAATTAAAAAAAGAACAACGTTTCAGCTCTTTAATGGAACTACGACAAATCCATATCCGGATAAAATTTCAGCGCTCTACTGGAGCTTAGGTTTTTAAATTGATACACAAAGTTTTTTGTTGTTAAGTATGAGACCTTATAGTGCAAGTTCTTTTTCTGCTCTTGTATTTTTCCTCAGGCTAAGCACCAGGCATTTATTTTTTTGCAAGTCTGTGAATGCAAGGGTTTTCTGTTTAATATATATTCATTGTATACTTATATATTTTTTTCCTGACGTTTCAGCTCCCATAAACCTTTGTCGAGGAACTAAATACAAGGAAAACAAAACAATGAAAAGAAGGAAAAAAACGCACCAATCTATTCGTACAACGCCTGCAAAATGAAAGTTACAAAATCCTGCACTGATTTTTAGAAAGAAGAATTGGACACAAACATAGATAAATAAATAACTGAAGATATTCAGGGTTATTCAAAGAGAATCAAAAAGTCACCGCACGTTCAGTGACTTTTTGTTCTCTCTTCAATTCGGTGCGATTTGGCTATCCCATTTCACCGACCCTGCGGTGTATTCACCACAGGGCCGTCGTAGTGCAGGCTAAAGCTGCCACAAACCCGCCGAACACTCACCGCAAAACCCGGCAAAGTACACCGAAACCCAGAAAAACATCTGGATTAACCCCACGAACACGCTGGAGAAACCCGAGCAGCCGCCGATCACAGCGCAGAGCAGCCGCCGGAAAAAGCAGACACTGCAGACGAATGGAGTGAAACCCCCCCCAAAAAAACGGAACGTTTGAAAAGTGAAACGCTGTTTGCAAAGAAACTACAGAACGAAAATGTCTGAAATTTACATATGAGGTTCAATGAATGAAAATATAAAGGGCTGTTACAGAAAAAAGAAAAAACTATTTAAAAAAAAAAAGAAAACAAATTGCGAAAAGATCCCAAAAAATTTGCGAAAAGATCCTAAAAAAAATCTATAAATAAAGAGACTTTAACTGCAGAATATTATAATCAACGATTTATTAGATATTGAATTAAAACGGGAATATTTTTAACATTGAAGCCTATGGGATTCGCCTGAATAATCCTGTCGAATGAAACCACCGAACAGCAGGGCAATTCGGCAACTTTTCACTGTTGGTTTTTGTTCTCTGAATAGACGCAGCATTGCTTCTCTATCGGGATTTCACTGCCCTCGAACAGGCACCGAACAGGCACTGTATGTGCAGGCAATTCGCCAAACTGCCTGCTCCCTGGATAGCTGAATGGCCAGGAAAGGTAACCATACGCTGAATTTCACTGTTCGGTTACCTATCAGCCACAATTTGGATCTCTTTGAATAACCCTTTTAGTTCCAAAGCATATGGATAAAATGTTTACATACGGCGTCGGCTACATCAAAAACAAACCATGAAAAAGGCCAAAGTGTGGAAACTTGTGAACACGTTTCCCATACTTGCTGGTCTATTCAATAAAGGTGAAACTCTAGAGATGAAAATTCTAGTTCAAAACAGCCAAACCTGAAAAATTCTATCATTTATCTCGCTTTCCAAATCTGCCATTCGGTCTAGATTATTCTCTTCCCCTGCCAGTTCTCCTGAGTTTCACCTTTTAGTGAATAGACCTATAAAGCATGAGTAAACAAGTGAAATGAAAATATTGGAAGAATATGATTTCTTTTTAATACCTGTAAACACTTTCATTGATGGTCGCAATTAGGGATGAGCTGTTCGGTTCGAACATTGGCAGTTCGAAAGTTCGCGAACTTCGAACTTTTTGGCGTGTTCGAATTTTTTGTTTTGAAAAAAGTATAAAAAATGCTTAAAAAAATACTAAAAAATCTAGAAATAAAGAGACTCTTTACTGCAGAATATTATGAGCAACGGTTTATTAGATATTGAATTAAATACTAATGTCTAGGTGCAAAGATTCTCACCTCTAAATGACCTGTGCTCTCAAAAAGCGTAAACAACAGGTGTTTAATTAGTGTTTGGAAATAACATGTGCTTCTAATTAGTCCGGTCTCATGAATTTGATACATTGTATGCAGACTGGGAGTGCTAGGTGTCGTGTGTGGGTCTGTGATGGCGATGTTTCCATACATCCTACAAATCCGCCACTTCACGGGCAGGTTATGGGGACCTCCTAGGCACGATATTTGAAGGAATTTTTCGTTTTTATTTTTAACCCTTATTTTATGGAAAACTCACTGTTCCTTTAACCCTTTCACTGCTGAGGCATTTCACCGCTGTGTGCTGAGCTAATTTTTACCGCTTTCGCTCATCATGTTTAAACGCGATTTGAAGCCACATTTTATTAAACGACCCAGACATATTATATATCGTTCTTTCCGGCAGTCTCGGCAGATTCATAATATATCATTTTTATATGTATACGTCATGTTCTGCCTGTATATTATAACAAAAAAATGCAATAAAACTTGAATTTTTAATCATCTACAGAGTGTAAAGTGTTTTTTTTCACCTTTTATCACATGAACATTTGCGGTTACATTTTCTATGGGGTGCGCTTGTACAAAAATTAGAAATGGGGACTTATTACATTTTTTGGGGGTAATTATGTGATTTTTAGTAAACGCACATCATAGAAAAAAATCATTAGTGCAGCATCATTGTTCACATTATAATTGAAATGTGAACAATATTGCTGCATTAATAAAAATAACACACAAAAAAAATACTTTTTAATTTTTTTACCTTATACCTGGTCATGTTGGGTATCATTCGAAAGGCCATGCTCCTCCTCCATGACCCCCTAGCTGCCACGGTTCTGGAGATATCGGGGTTCAAATGAACCCCCTATATCCACCAGGGGATTCCGGGCAGCTAGGGGTTCCCCGACTATCTGACATCATCACGCTATGCGTGAGGACGTCAGGCAGTGAGGGGGGACCCGGGGGTGGAGCCGCCATCCAAGATGGTGGCCCCCACCGGAGCTTGGCCGCACTTCGGCAACGCAAGGCGCCGAAGTGCGACCCGTTGCCTAAGGGGTTAAAGCCAGGCACTGCTTAAAAGGGGAGACTCTCCCCTTTTAAGCGGTGCCTGGCTTTTTTTTGTGGACCTCCCGATCGGGAGGGAGAGGGATCCGAACGGATCGCCCCTCCCTTCCAGGCGATCTCCCGGCATTGCCGGGGGTCACCTGGAAATGACATCATCACGCATGGCGCAATGACGTCATTTACGTCGGGAGGAGCTTGACTTCAGGGTCTGAGGACGCTGAAGTCAGAACGCCGCGGGACCCCGGACAGAGAGGGGAGTATCTCCGCCGGGGGTCCCGCGAAGCTGATGACGTGTGGGACACGTCCTCCTCAGCATACAGCGGGAGTAACGGAGGACGTGTGCCACACGTCGTCAGCAGTGAAGGGGTTAAAAATGTCATTTTTTTAAAACTTTTTGTCCTTGTTTCCTGTCCCCCAGGGCACTACCCGGACCCGGACATTGTTTTTTAATGTTTCTATACATCCTAGAAATCCGCCACTTCACGGGCAGGTTATGGGGACCTCCTAGGCACGATATTTGAAGGAATTTTTCGTTTTTATTTTTAACCCTTATTTAATGGAAAACTCACTGTCCCTTTAAAAACTTTTTTTAAAAACTTTTTGTCCTTGTTTCCAGTCCCCCAGGGCACTACCCGGACCCCCATACACCTCTTATGGCAAATATCTAGCATATATGCCCTCTTGGAGGGCACTCTAAAAATTTAACTTTGAGTCCCATTGACTTGTATTGAGTTCGTGTTTGTGTTCGAGTTCGAACCGAACTCGGGGGTGTTCGGCTCATCCCTAGTTGTAATGTGGAGTTTCTAGAAAGCGGATCGTCTCCAGTAGCGCATATGAGATATGCATTATGCATTCCTGCATCGCTAATGTGATCTACGCAGCTCTTTGCGATTTATGGTGAAAATTCACTACGTTTCCCCCTGTTCTACAGGGGTTATATTCCATGGCCTACTCCGAAATGCAGTATAGAGTTTACAAAAAGAAATTAAAAAAATTAAAAAAAAGAAGTCATCGTTAATGATCCTCCAATATCTAAGTTTCAGTGATGATCGCAAACAAAAATAGAGATATCACTTTCTGGTGACATTTTAAGATAATACTAAATGTAGTATAGAGTAGAGAGAAGGAGAAAGGAAAATATAAAGGATAGAGAAAAATAGAGTTAAAAGAAAAAGTAAACTAAATCTAAACTTAATGTACAGCAGGAAATTATGGAGAACTCATAAGATGCACGGAGGATCTAGTCAGTTCTTGTTATGAAGAATATGATCTGTAAAACATAACCAATTAAAACTTTACAGTAAATTATTAATAAAGCAGAAAAAAAAGGCAATAAAAATAAAAATAATAACAAAAATAATCTAGAGCCTAAAAGAGTGTCAAACATACACATACATGAAGACACACTACTACTCACACACTCACTAACCCCAAACAAGTAGAGGGTATTCTAAAACAGTGGCTTATTACTCCAATATGCATGATGGCTTCCAATTCTTATAGTAGGTTAGAATACGAACATAGCAGAAGAGTTGCATATTTTTGTCTCCCATCATTATAGTCCCCAGAAGCACGGCTTCCATTCATTAGGTGGATACTAACCTCGGCTTCATTAAGAGGGCCTTATTTAACTAGCGTCCTCCCTAACTGAATTGACTTGACCACAAAACAAGGACTTCAAAGTCACCTGTTTGGCCATAGGGTACTTTTCAGTTTAGCATTTTACATGTCACATTGGAGTAGTTCACCTTTAAAATTACATCATAATCACATTCTCCGTTTCAACAATTCGCCAGAAATGTAGATTAAGTTTATGATTATGTCACTGGAATTTGCGGTTAATATCCTTTTCACCATTTTAGACTGGGGTCAGACGAGTGTAGTGTTCACGTCCGTGATTGCGCCTAAAAGTACGTCCGTTATAGCATGACAGAAAGCCCATCGGAGCACGTTACACGAAGTACGTCCGCACTGAACTGCGGACGCACAACGGCCGTGGCCCACAGACGCAAGGCAGGCAAGAACGTACAACTCCTAGAACGGCCGCAAAAAAAGTGCGCTGCGTCCGCAACGTCCGCATAGCTTTGTGTGTGAGTGATGGAACGTGGTCAGACGGACTGCATTTATACGTCCAGCATTTTTCACGGACAAAATGGTTTTGCTTTTTAATTTATTTTCCCTCCTACATCCGTCAAAATATACATCAGTGAATAAACGGACTGTGTGGCCACTACTGTGTCTTCCGTACTGACGTACGTCCGTGTGCACGGACGTACAGTCCGTAGAAATCACGCTCGTCTGACCCTAGCCTAAATTGGTTTGCAAAGAAATTACTCAATTGTCCATTTTCCCTTCTCTCATAAGATACCCTAGTGAGAAACTCTGATAAGGGTGGGGTGTCTCAAATTTGACCCGTAGGTGCCCATCTCTTAAAAACCTTCTAATACACTCCGCAAACTCCTCCAGCCACTACCACTTTCGCTATTGATCCTACTCGCGGGTGATCGCCCTACAGCACATGGTTGGGACATAATTACATTGAACATTATACTGACTTTTCTTTAACTTTTCCAAACCAACCCCCATTCAACTCCCTCCACATTTCTTTCACTCCTTCAGATGAACCATGCTTGATTTTAATTACAAAGGTAACCCAGCCAGCTCACTGCCAAGCTTCCTACTTCATGCGTATCCTTAACCAGTGCTCGTCCCTTCAAATTAACCTCAAATCCAAATATCTCATTTCCAATTTAGCACTTCGCATAGATCTCAACCTTCCCTACAAGCAAACTCAGACTTCCTTCTTTCGACTCTTTTCTTAATCCTCCCTCACTCTGGGCTCTATACATGTACAATGGCAGAGTATTGATTCCACTCCAGTATTAATGCATTTTACCAAATTTTCTTCTATCGTCTCATTTAATTACCAGCGCAAAATTGGTTTCCTGATTTTTTTTTCAGCTTGAGTGATTTTCCTGCCACTTTCTCCTGATTTGTTTCAATTTCAAACCCCCCCGCCCCAAAAAACCAACAATACCAGCACACATCAAATTATAGTCATTATATTTAGGAAAATATTTTAGTCTTGACTATATCACTCACGAGGCACTGGCAGCCGCGGCATGGGATTGCCTATCCTATATATGGTTGAACAGTATGGGGGCTCATAGTACATGTTTCTAATCCCCCCATTTCCCACTTCCCCTTTTTCTTCTCTTCCCTTCATTCTCTATCTGCTTCTCTTTATGCTTTCTTAAGTTGAACGATGGTAAAACAGCGTGGTTCTTCATGATTTGTGATCAGCTTGTGTATTATTGTCACACGCTCATTTTTGAATAATGTCTTTAAATATTTGGGGGGTTAAATAAAAGACTGCGAGGTTGCTTTGTTGTTGGTTTTGTTTTTTTAAACAAGATCTCCACTTCTTGTGTATGTTTCTCAGTGATTAGCTTCCATACTAAAACGGCAATTTGCTCAGACTTCACCACCACAATTGTGAAATGGTGGGATAGATCAGCATTCAGCTGTGGAGAGGACCAGATTTACCATCAAACTTCATGAGGATTTCAACTCTAAAGCCAGCCCAAATTCCAGTGAACGCTCAGTATTGATATATCTCCAGTCGAGATGCAACGGAGACTGCGATAAACGTGTAAACGTATCATACAGGATACATGTTAAACATGTAACACTATATTGTGCATGCTTTTCAGTCAGTCATTCTTGACAAGAGCAGTCTCTACATTCCTCCAAATGGATCACGCACTAAATTTTAAAGCCTTTTAATAAGGCAGAATGTCTGAAGCATTGAGTTTCCATATAACCAGAGGCCCAATGCTTCCCATTGACCTTTCACCCCTAGAATTCTTTAAAGGCTATATTGAAGAGGGGGGGGGGAGTAATTTTTTTTCCCTTTTTGTTAAAAAAAATTAAAATAAAGTAAAGCATGTTACATTGAATTCCAAACGGGTATCGTATGGACAGTGTAGATAATTAATGCAAGCCACTAGGTCTATGCATGTGCCAGTTTAAAGAAGCTTGCAGGAGTCTTCACAAAATTCCTATATCCTCCTACACTTCGCCCCTAACAAAATCAATATGATGTGTACCCATGGAATCTGCCCTTGGGTAATTCCGTTTTGTTAGTCGATTCTTTCCTCCACTCAGCATGTTTAACAGAGTTCTGGCTTTCTTTGGTGCTAATTGTTTACAGATGGGAATTGAGAGAGTGTGGCATCTGTTGATTTATCTATCTGCCACTGGCGGAGTCAGAGTCGATATCCAGCAACTCCAGCAAGATGGACATCTTTATTTATTATTATTTTTTTTTCTTCTTCTAAAGCAGGCAACAAAAGCTCAGGAGAGTCGCACGCAGACACAGAGGGCCGGGGCGTAACTACCAGGGGTGCAGAGGGTGCCACCGCACCTGGGCCCTTGAGTCCGGGGGGCCCCATACTTGCCTGCCCGTATTATATGTATATATATATATTTGTTTACATTTATTTTATACTTATTTGTGAGTTTTACTTTGGAGTGCTGTGATACACACCACATATTACTGTGAGTTTTATTGCTGCGGAGCTCTGTGATACACTCATACACACCAAATATTACTGTGAGTTTTATTGCTGTAAACCTTTAATTTACACTGATCCACACTGCACATTACTGTGAATATTATTGCTGTGGAGCTCTGTGATATGTACATACACACTGCACATTACTGTGGAGCTCTGTGATATTCTCATATGCACCACACATTGCTCTGAGTTAAATTGCTGTGGAGCTCTGGGATACGTTCATACACAGCGCACATTACTGTGAGTTTTATTGCTGTGGAGCTGTGTGAGATACACATAGTGCACATTACATTAAAAATGGTATGGACTGAGGTCATAGTGAATCTGGAAAAATGGTACACTGTCTGGAGTCAACATTGTGGACCTGGAGGGGACCAATGCATGTTGGCAGGAGTGGGACAAAATATGTTTTTGCCTAGGGTGGGGGGGCGTCACAGTTCCTGCACCTGGGCCCTGAGGTTTCTAGTTATGCCTCTGAGAGGGCGCGAAGCGTTGCAAGATGTCGACATGTTCTTGGGAAGGAAAAGCTTAAGAAAAGCTGAAATCCTGGATATCACACCCACAGTTAATTCTTGTATACAGACCCCCCCCCCCACTTGGAATATTGAATTTAGTGACTTATCCCAAACTCTGTATCTTGACAGAACAAAACACGCTGTGCTAGTAATGTGGATGCACTCAAAGTGAACTTTGCTCCACACATCTGCTGCAGGGAAAGCAATGCTCATTCCTAAATCACAGACAATAACTGCCACAGCCTCTGTCGAGGCATTTATCCTCCACCGCGCAACATGCATCAGGGTTGTAGGCATAATATATTAGATTGGTCGTGTTAACTATTGCTTTACGAAAAATTTGAAACGCATCACAACGCATCATGTAACAAATCCCCGTGGTGTTCAAAGCATTTCTTTCCTTGCAGAGGATGTATGGGAGAGTTACTGCTTTTAGGAAAAGGAGACGCGAGGGGTATTCATTCAAAAATGACTTTTTAAAATACTACGGGCTCTATTAACTTTGCGCAAAAGCGCACGCACACCGCTATTTTTTTGCGCACAGCGTTAAACGTTAGCGCGCGTAAATTAACGCTGCTATTAAAATCGGAGCGCATTTTTTCATCTGTCAAAAAATAACGCGCGTAAAAAAGATGCGCAAAAATGCGCGCGCATTAACGCTGCGCGCAGAAATCGGTGGGCAGACCGTTTTTTCACGCGATTCAGCCAATCGGAATTAAGAACCACAATTGTCTCCCGTTACGTTTTTGCGCCTGTCAAAATCAATCTGAGTATATATGTTGCAGCAATAATAAAAACACGCACAACCTCTCCATTTTATTGTTTGAGTATGCGTAGAATGTGTAACTATACTGTTATTTTTTTTTTCGGCCGGTGTAGTTTGTTTCAGCCAGGATGTTCAGATTTGCCGTTAACCCCAGCTTTTCAAAGACGTTAAAATAATGCGCGCAAACATTGTCCGTTAAAATTTGTGCATAGATTGTAATAGATTATTATTTTTTTGAGAAAGTATTTTACCAGGAAGGATACATTGAGATTTCTCTCGTTTTCAAGTATGTCCTGGGTGGCGAGTATGTACCGTTAGGTGTTTTGCCCAAGGACTCTTACTGGAGGGGTGCTCTTGACGGGATCGAACTGTGTACAATGTTACCGATAAAATGGAGATGCTAAAGTTGGAAAATCTGTGCCTGCATCCCCATTTTAGCACCTTATTACGGGGCAGGCGCTGATTCAGCAGAATGCTCCAGAACGTAGCGCTAACCACCTCCTGGAGTCCATAGCATTGCATTGAGGCTTGTGTTGCTGGATCACGAGATCGTGCAGGGTCGCGGAGTAAGATTGGGGACTATTTGTCCTCAGTATCACTCTGTTCCCAGTTGCCAGAAGTGGTGGATCGAGCCACTGTTCGCGCCGTGGGATGAGAGGTGATTATCTGAATTTTGGGGGGTGTTTTCAGCTGGCACAAACCGATTCCACAGAAGCATCAGAATCAGTTAGCACCAACTTCTAGCTGTGGGTAACTTTTCAGATAAACGCAGCGGTGAGGTAATCAGAGTCACTGGGTTATAATGGCCTAGGCCAACAAGGCCTAGGCCTAGGGCGGCACTCTCCAGGGGGCGGCGGCCCGCCGGGTGGCCCCACCCCTAAAAAAAATACTAAAAAAATAAAAAAATAATTATTTTTTTTTGTTTTTACTTTTGCAAACTACTTTACCGGGAAGGAAACATTGAGATGTCACTAATTTTCAAGTATGTCCTGGGTAGGCAACGCCTAGGCTTTCACTTTCCAGGGGGCAACAAAAAACCTCACCACTAATTGGGTTACTCGCAGAGCACCGAAATGACGACAACATTTTGGTGTTCTGTAGTTCCCTGCACTTCGGGGAATAAAATTTCCCCACCCTGCAGTGAATTCACCATTCACCGCAGGGTCCCCAAAGTGCATGGAGTCGGCCGCTGTATGCTGCCACCGCAAACCCATGGCCTGCTGTTTTCAAAAGAACTACTGAACGAAAATGTCTGGAATTTACATATAAGATCCTATGATTGATAATAAAAAGTTCTGTTACAGAGAAAGACGAACCGATATTAAAAAAAAGGGGGGATTTTGCCTGAAAAATTACTAAATGGTACTAAAAAAAAAAATAATAAAGACTTTTTACTGCAGATTAAAATAAGTGGTTTATTAGATATTGCATAAAAACGGGAATATTTTTAACATTGAAACCTATGGGGTTCGCCTGAATACCTGAACCTGCTGATTGAAACCACCGAACATCAGGGTATTTCACTGTCATTTCTCTGCTGTTTGGTGTTCTCTGAATAGATTAACCATTACTTCTCTATGGGGATTTGCACGGCCTTCAAACAGCACCGTACTTGCTGGCAGTTCGCCAAACTTGTGTGTGAGCATATCACCAGAGCAGTGGTGTACTTAGAGGAGTGGCGGAGGGCGGGCCGCCCCAGGTACCAGTGATTATTGGGGTGTCATTAGGGGGTACTAGGAGGTGCCACTGTCACTGTGTGTCAGCTTTGAGCTGTGTTCTCAAACAACGAGCAGCGGAGCATGGCGTTTGCATACGGAATAAAATCTAATAGAATAAAGATCCCCCTCTCCTCCCTCCATAGCTCCTCCCCTGCCCCGCAGCAGCTCTAGGAGGGGATGTGATTTGTGTCCAGAGAGAGAAGATGACAGTAAACGGCAGGTAAAGGGGGGGGGGGTATCAGCAGAATATGAAGCCCTGTCTGCTTACTGCTGTTTAAAGTGGACCTTTCCTTAACCAGCACTGAAGTGATAGAAAGTTGTCATTGAGCTGCCTGGCTCCTGGTGAGGCTGCGTGCGTGCAGGTCACACTCGGTCTGGTCAGTCAGGTGGTACTGAGTCTCAGTACCACCTGACTGGCTGAACCACGTGACACGCACACAGCTGCTCACCCTTTTGTTAACATGGACTGTCACTCTATTCTGGACTGAACACCCACCAGGAAGGGAATCAAAGCCACGGTGCACCCTCTGGCAGTGGCACCCCACTGCTGACAAGATGGCTCCACGCACAGGCACAGCCGCGATCCTAACATGGCCTGGAGGGACCTCCTGCTGAGTCTGTACACAGTCCCTGCTGACTCTGCACACAGCCCTACCGCAGACGGAGGCCGGTAAATGTAGAATAAATAATTGCTGTGTGCTCATATACACTCGGTTTGCTGGGAGTTTTATTGAAGTGGATTCTGATGCACTCATACACTCCACACATTGCATTGCTGGGAGTTTTATTGCCGTGGATTCTGATACGCTGACACACACCACAAATTGCATTGCTGGGAGTTTTATTGCAGTGGATTCTGATGCACTCATACACACCACACATTGCATTGCTGGGAGTTTTATTGCTGTGGATTCTAATACACTCATACACACTGCACATTGCATTGCTGGGAGTTTTATTGCTGTGGATTCTGTGATACACACTGCATAGTACTGTGAGTTTTATTGCCTTGGAGCTCTGGAATACGCTCATACACACTGCACATTACTGTGAGTTTTATTGCTGTGCAGTTCTGTGATATGCTCATACACAGTGCACATTTCTGTGGGTTTTATTGCTGTGCAGCTCTGTGATACGCTCATATGCAGTGCACGTTTCTGTGGATTTTATTGTTCAACCAATTAGAGCGGCTGTGATCCAGTATACTTAACATGCGTGGCTGTTCTTTGTAAAAATGCTTGCATTTAAACATTTCATAATTTTATTTATCTCAATAGATACATTTGAAATGGTATACAAAATATACAAGTAGGCACTGGTATCCACTTTTAATATAAAGAGAGGAAAAGGCGTAGCTCTAAGAGGAAAAGGTGGAGCTTAAAGAGGAAGGGTGGGGAATAACCAGGAAGAGGTGTGGCCTTGACAGGAAGGGGTGTCTCAAATTTAAATTAGGGGGTGCACGAGTTTAGTCAGGCCTAGGGCAGCACAAAACCTAAATACACCACTGATCAGAGTTAGGACTTTGTAATTCTAACGCTAAATACTCTTTGCACTCTTCATGTTAAGTATAGGATGAGCAAAGTACAGTAAGTTCAGGCGCAGCAGCATCCTCCGCCTCTCTTTACGTCACACGAGGCGCAGCCATGTCCTCCACCTCCGTTTGTCCCGTAGCCCATCAGCTACGTACCTCCTACCAGCCAGCTCTCCGCCTTCCTTAATTGTCTGTCAATCAACTGGCACCCTTTCGGCTCCTACATATTTCACCACTGCTGCATAGGTCTTCTGTATGTGATTATTTTTAAATACTATGCCATAAGAGTGCCAGTTGATCGACAGCATTTTGAGAGAAAGGAAGGAACGTCCGTGAAAGTGGGCGTTCCTTCCACTCTCTGCGCTCAGCGTACAAAGCGCAATCCTCCTATGGAGAATTGTGCTTTGTATCCTGTCAGTGTCCGTTTAGCTTTTTGACGGGGAGGGCTTTTTCGCGTCCGGTGGATGGCCTTCCCTGTCAAAAACGCACAGACACAGGGAAGTGCGGGCGCACATGAGCCATAAATACGTTCGTGTGCCGGGGGCCTTAAGAGAGGTGGAGGGAGGTGAAGGGAGGTGGAGAGCTGGCTGAAGGGAGGCAGAGGATGTGAGGGGCAGAGATCAGCAGCAGGAGCGGTGTATAGGAGCTGAAAGGGTGCCAGTTGATTGACAGACATTAAAAGGGAGGAGTAGAGCTGGCTGGTGGTAGGTGAAAGATGGCTGTGAGAAGAAGGGAGGCGGAGAGCTGGCTGGTGGTAAGTGTAAGAGGGCTGTGAGAAGAAGGGAGGCGGAGAGCTGGCGGAGGATGCGGAGGGCTAGGAGACGAAGGATGTAGCTGTGCCTCATGTAATGAAGAGAGGCGGAGGATGCGGACACGCCTGATGTGTGACACCTGAAGCCAGGCACCAGTGAGCTCCTAGCACAGGTACCCATTCAGGCTCACAGCTGGTCACTCGTACAGCGAGATGATGTTGAGCGATGCTGCTAGCATTTTCTCCAGGGAAGCTTTATTTGTCAGAACATCGGGTCTCTGCTTCATTTTTATGAAAGAACCCCCTGGACCTTCAGGAAGGGGGACATGACTGATGGCCTGGGCCTGTAAGTTAAGGAAGGATCTGGAAGGGTGTAGAATCCCTGGGGCCCCTCAGGAGGGGGGGGCTGGACGGATGTCTGGGCCTGTCAGTCAAGGAGAAAGCTATGGTGTTATTGGTGGTGTGTTTGCAACAGTGTTGCTCACCTGGGCTATATATGCTGGTGATGGGTGCAGGGTTCTTCCTCTTGTTCCTGCCAGCGTGAGAAGTACATCAAGGTGAGATCAGGTGTTTTTCAGGTTTTCTGGTGATAGAGAAAGAGAAGAAAAGTGAATTGGTGGCTGGGATGGCTTCTTCATCGCTGGAAGGCCTGCTGGAGCAGTTGAGGGAGCACGCTGCGGCTCGTGGAGCGTCGATACAGGAGTTACTGGTGGAGGCCTTAGCTACATCAGGCGAGCAAACCCCTGGGTCGAGTGAGGAGCCCCGCCAGTGGCGAAGGGAACAGCGTTCCCGGCCTGCGAGGCGTCTCAGCCTGAGTCCCCCGAGGCTTCGAGGAGCCAGGTTGAGCGGCGATGGAGAAGGGGATGCGGCCAGTTCCCAGTCCTCTGAGGGGTCCGTTGTTATGGACACGCCGCCCAGGGATCTGCTGTCACGGATCCCTCTGATTACCAAAAGTGTGGTCCCTTTACGCAGACCGCTCTCTACCCTTCCGATCCTTGAATGGTCGGCAAAACTAGAAAGACAATTAACCAGACAATAGATAAACAAGGGGTAACACCAGACAGAGGTATGGAATAGAGTATTGTCACGAATCCTTCTGACTACCAAGATATTGATCTCTTTATGTAGCTCACTCTCTACTCTTCCGATCCTTGAATGGTCGGCAAAGCTATATAGACAATTAAGCAGGTAACAGATAAAGAAAGGGAAACACCAGACAGGGGTACAGAACAGATCACAAGTCCTCCTAGGACTTTAGTAATAGCAGAGGTAATCTGATGTGTGCTTAGGGTGCCACATAGACTGACCTTGGTACCAACGTTAAGGGCAGAACCTAGAGCAGAGTAAATGCCAATACCAGGGGTTATACACAGAAGGGTTCGTTTGCCAATGCAAGAGTCATACACAGGAGGGTACGTTTGCCAATGCCAAGGGTCATACCAGGAGGGGTTCGTTTGCCAATGCCAAGGGTCATACACAGGAGGGTACGTTTGCCAATGCCAAGGGTCATACACAGGAGGGTTCGTTTGCCAATGCCAAGGGTTATACACAGGAGGGTTCGTTTGCCAATGCCAAGGGTCATACACAGGAAGGTTCGTTTGCCAATGCAAGGGTTATACACAGGAGGGTTCGTTTGCCAATGCCAAGAGTCATACACAGGTAATAGCCAATATTCACAAGAGCTCTGCGGGAGGTGAATACCACGTCAGGGCACCGGTATATGGTGAGACTGGGTTTTAAACCGGGGGTCCGCGTCATAACGCCAGGCCCGCCCCTCGGCGTCCCACGTGAGCGCACCCGGAAGCGTTTACATTCGGCGCCTGGCCAGCGAGCAGCGAGGAAGCTGCTGCCAGGCGCCCCATCCCCTGACCCACCGTGACATCTGCGTTCCAGTACGAGAAGGAGGGTGAGCATGGTGCGTGCGCCTGCGATTTTATCCCCGGGTTTAGGTGCAGCGGTTGGAGGCCTTGATCGTGGGGACGGCGAAGGTCGGGCTGGGGGGGTTCGGAGGACTGCCCCCCCCGCGTACCAGGCAGAATGGCCGTCAGATGCCGCGCTCGAGGAGCCCACATGGAGATCAGTCACTTCCGGCAGCCAGGGGGAGAGTGACGAGAGCGGCGGTGTCTGCCTCCAGGCCCCCTCCCACTCGTTGCAGGCCTGCAGCGTCACGAGCGGCGCGTTCGGCCCGCCCACAAAATGGTGGCGCCCATCTTACTGCAGGAAATCGGAGGGGAAGCATTCCGGCTGCGGTTACAAGGAGAAGCCCGGTGGCTGGGGACGTAACGGTGCCGGTGCAAGGAACATCGGATGGCAGCCTTCAAATTAGGAGTGATCATTCTCAACGCTCTCTGCCGAGGAGTGTCTTGGAGGCTGGAGATGGAGGTCGGAGAGGGGTACCGGTTACCAGTGGAGGTGCTATTCCTGGGCGTCCATCGCTGGGCTCACCTTTGGCTGCGGTTCATATGGCTTCTAGAGGATCATCACTGATGGCTGCACGTGAGTCAGATTGTGGGGGTGCTGCGCTTGGATCGCTCGGCATTTTGGGGGTTAATACATCTGATGCGGCTCGTGGTGTAACGACAGGGTTGATAGAAACCCTGGTTGCTGCTCTTAGGCGCTGGCAGGATGGGTCGGATGCTTCAGCTAGGGAGAGCGCTTCGCTGAGCGTGGCGGGACACGTCGTTCCTGGGGGCGCGGTACCTGCGTCTATTGTTGCGCCTAGCTCTGCTGCTGTTGGGGTTACCGCGTCTGCTTGCGCGTCGGGGGCTGCGCCCGCGCCTGTTTTGGCACCGGTGTTGGGTCAGCAGGGGATTTCCGAGGCTGGCACAGTTTTGGTTCCTGGTTCGGGGGGAATGACTGGGCCTGAGTTGATTGGGGTGTCTCCCGTCGGGGTTGGGGGTGCGGGCATCTCTTCTGGGTCCTGCGAGTTGTCCCCAATGGGTTTGCAGGTCACTTCGGAGTTGCGGGAGAAGATTTGGAAGAACGAATATGTGGATGTGCTTACGCTACTTTCTGTGGATAGGGAGACGGTGGACCGTCCTAAATGGCCTGACTCGTTCATGGAAGAGAAGGAGAAGGAGAAGTTAAAAAAAAAAACACTTCCTCCCACTTTTGGAAATTGGCTGCAGGGTTTCTTGGCTTATTGTGCTATCTTGTGCAAGCGGTTCCCGGAGCGCAGCGTTTCATTGTATGCGTATATTGATCCAATTTGGGGGGCGTATAAGATTTAAGGGGGACAGTGCTGGTTTCGTTATGACCAGCAGTTCCAGCAAAAGATGGCGGTGCGTCCTGGGCTCAGGTTTGATGTCCAGGACACAAATTTGTGGCTTCTTCTCATGACACCTAACCGGCCGGCGGTATCTCCCTTTCCAGGGTCCGCTGCACCTAGGGCCCCGGGAGTGCAGGCGGGGGCTGGAAAGGGGTGGTGTTGTCTCTTTAATGAGTCTAACTGCCGCTGGTCCACTAACTGTAGATTCAGACACGACTGTTCTCTCTGCGGGGGCCCCCACCCGGCGTTCTGGTGTTTTAAGAAAGGGCAGGGTTCGACCTTCAGGCCTTCAGGGTGCGGACAGTTTGGTAGGAGGGATAATGCCAGTGACCATGGGGTCCTGCTTCCTTGGCTAGATCTGTACCCCAATAGGCGGGGTGCGATATTGTTGCTGGAAGGTTTCAGGGAGGGTTTTCATATACCGCACGAATGTTCTGATTTTCCGCAATTTTCCCGAAATCTAGTTTCAGCAGGGCAGCACGCGGAAATAGTGGCGGCCAACCTGGAGGGCGAAGTACGGCTGGGGCGGATGGTGGGTCCATTTGCGGAGCTTCCTTTTCCTAACCTTCGGGTTTCTCCTTTGGGGGTAGTGCCCAAGAAGGAGGAAGGCAAGTTCCGTTTGATACACCATCTGACTTATCCGGCAGGGTTTTCGGTCAACGATGGCATTGGCAAGGAAGGTTGTCGGGTACGGTATTCCTCGTTTGATGAAGCTTTGCAACTCGTTAGGGATGCGGGGCCTGGCTGCTTGCTTGCCAAGGTTGACGTGGAGTCAGCTTTTCGGCTATTGCCGATTAGGCCTGACTGCTACCATTTACTCGGTTGTGAGTTCCGTGGCCAGTATTATTATGATCGTTGTCTTCCGATGGGCTGCTCAATTTCCTGTTTTTATTTTGAGTTGTTTGCTTCTTTTTTACACTGGGTGGTGTGCCGGCGTGCTGGGCGGAATTCGATGGTTCATTATCTCGATGACTTTCTTTTCGTGGGACCATCGGATTCCGCTGACTGCTCGCTGCTGTTACAGATTTTTCGAGAGGTGGCGGGGGAATTTGGTGTGCCGCTGGCGGAGGAGAAGACGTAGGGTCCGGGTCATTTGATCACCTTTTTGGGCATTGAAATCGACACGGTGCTCAGGGTTTTCCGACTCCCGGTGCAAAAAATTCAAGTCTTGCTGCGGTTGGTGGTAGGCTCGGGGGGTCGCTAAGTTGCGTCTGTCGGAGCTTCAATCGCTGTTGGGTCACTTGGCGTTCGCTTGCCGGGTTATGCCTATGGGCCGCGCTTTTTGCCGTCGCTTGTCGTTGGCTACGGCGGGTGTTCGGGCAGCGCACCATTTTATAAGGATCACCAGTTCCTTGCGGGCTGACCTGGTGGTATGGCAATCCTTTTTGCTAACCTATAATGGGTTGACCTATTGGCAGGAGGCGGAGGTGGACAATGAGTCCATCGAGCTTTTTGCCGACGCGTCAGGTGCCCATGGCTTTGGGGTCTATTTTCAGGGCGACTGGTGTGCGTAGGCGTGGCCCTCGGAATGGTCATCATCAGATCTGGTACGGAATCTGACGTTTTTAGAGCTGTTCCCATTGTTGGTCGCCCTTGAGCTGTGGGGGGAGCGGTTGGCGAATAGGCGGGTGGTGTTCTGGACGGACAATTTGGGTGTCGTGCAGGTGGTGAATCGTTCATCGTCCAGTTCCCCTCCCGTCTTGGCCCTTTTACGGCGCCTGGTTTTGTGCTGCCTGGAACGGAATGTGTGGTTGCGGGCTAAACATGTTCCGGGGGTGCAACATGTAGTGGCTGATGCTCTCTTCCGGTTCCAGTGGGACCGTTTTTGGCAGGTGGCTCCGGGTGCAGTGAGAACTGCGACACCTTTTCCTCAGTGGCTCTGGACCCTCGCTTTGCTGGACTAAGGCGGTTATTAGAAGGTTCTCTGTCAGCTGCAACGTGGAGTTCCTATTCGCAGGTCTGACGGCGTGGGGTTCTGTGGTTGCGGGAGAGAGGGGTTGGCAGACGGCTGAGGATCGCACGTGGGCCACGATGGTTCACCTGGGCAAGTTTCGGGAGCAGGGGGATTCCGGGTCTGGTGCGGCAAAAGTGTTGGCGGCTTTTCTTTTTTGTGTGGTGTGGTCGGTTGGGAAGACATAGGGAGGATTTTTTGTTGCGGCAGATTATTAGGGGATGACGAAGGACGGTGGTTCCTGATGTCAGGCGCCCGGTGTCAGGGGAGCTGTTTGCGGAGTTGTTAGTGTCTTTGGGTGTTATTTGCAGAGACTGTTTTGAAGTGGGTTTGTTTCGAATTGCGTTCGCCTTTTGCTACTATGGTGCTCTTAGGGTGGGGGAATTGGTGGCTCCTAACGCGGGGGCGCTTTCGGCTCTGCGCTTAGAGAATGTCACGATTTTACCTGACCGTGTGCGTTTGTTGATCTCTCGTTCAAAGACGGACCAGTTGGGTAGGGGTTCGGTAGTTACTCTGGGGGTGATTGGGGGGGTACTCTGCCCGGTACTGTTGGCCCGGGATTATGTGGGTGGACGTCCGGGGATTGGGGGTTCCTTCTTAGTTCATTTGTCGGGGGCCCCCCTTACGAGGTACCAGTTTTCGGCGTTTTTTAGGCGTTGTATTGCATCTTTGGGTCATGACCCGAAGCAGTTTGCTCCGCATTCTTTTCATATCGGTGCAGCGACGATGGCGGCGGAAGCGGGTGCATCGGACGACATGATTAGGCATTTGGGTAGATGGCAATCGGATCGTTTTCGTTCCTATGTGTGCCCTAACCTCTTAGAATTACAGGTTCATCCCCGAAAACTGTTTGGATCATCGGCCACTCATACATACACTGGGCGGCCAAGCGGGCTGCACAACGGCCGCTTGGCAGGAACCTGGATTTTTCCACGGACTTGGCTACGATCCGGTGGATTGGTATCAAGGGTTTACGTTGGGCCCAGGTTGTTGGAAAATGCAAGTCATTGGCTGGTCAAGCGGCTAGGGATGTGGTGTTAGTGGTGCATGCAGGGGGGAACGATCTGGGGTTTGTTCGTTCTGTAGACTTGATTAGGGAGATGAAACGTGACTTAGCCAGTTGCTTCACCATCTTCCGGGGTTTATCATTAGTGTTTTCGGAAATAGTTTCTCGCCCCCGTTGGGAAGAATTTGTGGCCCCCGGTGCTCTGGACAGGGCTCAGAAGAGGGTTAACAGGGAGATCTCTAGATTTGTTGGTGATCTGGGTGGAGTGTCGATTAGGCATACGGAGCTAGAAGGGGACAATAGGAATGTCATTAGAGGGGATAGGGTCCATCTCACGGAAATTGGGTTGGACATTTTCCTGGTGGGTCTGATGTCTGGTGTGGAGGAGGCGCTGTCTGCGGGGGGGGGGCGCAGGGGTGGGCGCTAGGGCGGCCCCTGGCATTGGTGGGTTTCCCTGGACAGCAGTGCTTAAAGGATGTATTAGCCGCCATCGGGTGAGGCTTGTGGGGAGACGAACCTCGCTTGCGGGGGGACGAGCTCTTGGTTGGATATTGGTGTAAATGCCTATTGCATGGGGCAATAGGGCAGGGTTGTGATTAAGCACTGTGAGGGATGGTTGTATATGGTTTAATAAAGCTGTGGCCCATGCACATTCCAACTGACATATATGCGTTTGTGTCTTATTCAGGTTATTGGGGTATGGGCTAGGAAGGTCTCAGGCCTAATCAGTCAAGAACCCCCTGGACCTTCAGGAAGGGGGACATGACTGATGGCCTGGGCCTGTAAGTTAAGGAAGGATGTGGAAGGGTGTAGAATCCCTGGGGCCCCTCAGGAGGGGGGGGCTGGACGGATGTCTGGGCCTGTCAGTAAAGGAGAAAGCTATGGTGTTATTGGTGGTGTGTTTGCAACAGTGTTGCTTACCTGGGGTATATATGCTGGTGATGGGTGCAGGGTTCTTCCTCTTGTTCCTGCCAGCGTGAGAAGTACATCAAGGTGAGACCTGCCCACCCACCCTTGGATTTCATCCCATCGTGTCACAGCTGAAGATTGGCGGGTTTCCCTGGACAGCAGTGCTTAAAGGATGTATTAGCCGCCATCGGGTGAGGCTTGTGGGGAGACGAACCTCGCTTGCGGGGGGACGAGCTCTTGGTTGGATATTGGTGTAAATGCCTATTGCATGGGGCAATAGGGCAGGGTTGTGATTAAGCACTGCGAGGGATGGTTGTATATGGTTTAATAAAGCTGTGGCCCATGCACATTCCAACTGACATATATGCGTTTGTGTCTTATTCAGGTTATAGGGGTATGGGCTAGGAAGGTCTCAGGCCTAATCAGTCAAGGAAGAAAGGGCTGCTAAGCATATGTCAGAGCATATTTTCCCATGTGCATATTAGGAGGGAGGCTTCAAAATACAGGACATTGACTATTTCTGTGCATTTACAAACTGACCTCCGTTTTGATTCATGCCCCACATAGTGCAGTTAATGAACCGCTGTCCATATTGATCTGCTGGTAGGCATTGCGTACTATTTGTAAACTGGATTGTGGAAATGAATACGTGCAGGCAGGATCAGTAATTCACCAATAAAACACCAGGCACAATAAATCACAGGGCTCTGCTATCTGAAGACTATAGCTCCTCTCTTGTTTAAGTTGATTTACACTCCAGTGATGCTCATATAAGTAATTTATCGCAAAGCACTGCTGGTTTTGAAGAAAGAGAACAAAGTTTAAATGTAATACTTTATTGATTTAACCTTTGAGGTGTCAGGCCATTCAAGTTCAACGACAAAAAAAATATAATGTCTCATTCAGTAATATATTCCTAGTCATCCTTGAGGTGTCAGGCCTTTCAAGTTCACAGGCAGAAAAAAAATGATGTCACAGGTAGGGATGAGCTGTTCGGTTCGATCTGTTCGGAGTTCGCATCGAACATCGGCCATTTGACAGTTCGCAAACTTCGGACTTTTTGGGACGTTCGCCAAAAGATAGAATTTTTTTTTAAAAAAAAAAAGTATAAAAAAATGCTTAAAAAATACTAAAAGAATCTAGAGATAAAGAGACTCTTTACTGCAGAATATTATAAGCAACGGTTTATTAGATATTGATTTAAGATGGGAATATTTTTAACATTGAAGCCTATGGGATATAACATTCTTTTTACTAAAACATCAGGCAGACACGGCCCTCTAATCAGGTACCGTAGAGGGCAGCCTGCAGGGGCCTCCCAAGGATCCCTTTGAGGAGCATGCGGCCGCCGGATGACAGAGCTGCGACTGTGCGTGCTAGCCACCCGGGTGCATGTGGCAGAGACAGGCAGCGCAGGGAGGGAGCCACTGCACCTGTGGCCACGACAGACCCCCCCCCCACAACCAGGATCCAGGGAGCCCCCACTGACCACCAGGCTAAGGTAAGGCGACACATTTTAAAAAAAAAAAAAAAAATCCGAGGACATTTTTAAATGTCCCCAGGAACATAAAATAAAACTTTTTTTTCTTTCTCTACCTGGCTAAATGTATTTAATTATATATATTAGATACATTCAGCCAGGTAGAGGGGGGTGGCATGTGGGCTGCGCGGGGTCTCAGGTAGTGGTTTGTTTTTTTGTGTGTATATTTTTAGCAAATTTATAGGGGAAGGTAAGGGCAGGTATGATATATATCATATATATATATATATATATATAATATATATATAAAAAGCAAACCACAGGGTATCTTGCACTCAACCTAAACTTGCAACACAAGTGGGTGGATCCAAGACCAAAAATACAAAACACGAAAAAGGAGCACTCCGTACCAATAACCACCTTCATCCACCATTTTGTGCAAGAAAAAAACACATTTCAAAAAACCTACTGAGGTAAAATGATGGGGATTCAGTTAACAAAGTATGATCATAGTTTGCGTAAGCCTGTCACAATCGCCAATGTACCCCATCGTTTACAGGTCCTATCTTACTTGACTGTATCTGCATTTACAGAATTAACTCACCTTAGAGCTTCCCAGCAGGCACTAGCCTTTATAGGTTGTCACGGTGGTACACACCTGTGAACAGGGAGGGGGTGCATACCCAGGAAAGTAGTCAGCTCTCCATATATAAAAAGCAAACCACAGGGTGGGTTGCACTCAACCTAAACTTGCAACACAAGTGGGTGCATCCAAGACCAAAAATACAAAACACGAAAAAGGAGCACTCCGTACTCAACGATGGGGTACTTTGGCGATTGTGACAGGCTTACGCAAACTATGATCATACTTTGTTAACTGAATCCCCATCATTTTACCTCAGTAGGTTTTTTGAAATGTGTTTTTTTCTTGCACAAAATGGTGGATGAAGGTGGTCATCGGTACGGAGTGCTCCTTTTTCGTGTTTTGTATTTTTGGTCTTGGATGCACCCACTTGTGTTGCAAGTTTAGGTTGAGTGCAACCCACCCTGTGGTTTGCCTTTTTGGCCTTGTTTCCTGTCCCCCAGGGCACTACCCGGACCCCCATACACCTTTTATGGCAAATATCTTGCATATATGCCCTCTTGGAAATTGTTGAAATTGTTTGAAGTTGTTCGAGTTTGAATGCGAACCGAACACGGGGGTGTTCAGCTCATCCCTAGTCACAGGCATATGTGGAGGACGGGCAGGATTATACTACGGATTATCTACATCCTCACACTTGGTTATATAAAACTTGCATTTTTTTGGTGCTTTGTTGAATTTACTGCCGGGTGGACAAATTTATGCAGCACCATTGGGATTAACTATAGCAACTGAGCAGCTATAGACATAGCAGATGTTCCGCTGGATATGATTTAGGGGTGGGTTCCTCCACTATTTTTGCAGAAGGGACGGAGTTCCCATTTGGCCAAACACTGAAAAGCTTTGGGCTCTATTCCCTAGTGACCGCTAACTATAACGTTCGGGTGAGTAAGCGTTAATGTCAGGATAAATTACTGTAGCGCTCACTCCCGGAGGAGCCGCTGAAAATGAACCACGGGTCAGTCTCCCCGCACTAGGGAATAAATATACTCCAACACGCTGTAAGTTTTACAAGTTAAAAGGTTTACTAAAAGGTTTGCAGCTCTTAAGACACGGTATATGCAGGAAGATTTACAGTACTTTCGTAACACGATAAACGCGTAGCGGTAAAAGAAACGAAAACACGAGGGCTTCGTATTTTCGGAAAAAAACCCCGACTGAGCAGAAAATTAAAAGATACGAAATTCGAGGAAAAACCGCGTAGCGGGACACAATAAAATACACAGTTCTCGTATCACGGCAAACGCGCAGCGGGAACAAAAAGGAAAAATTGTTCAGAATGTAACTTTAACTTTGCCCCCCTTATATGGATTTGGAGAAGGAAACTGAGTCCTGCACAGGTTAAGTCCCAGAACGTGAAATGGTGTGTATTCGTGTGTGTAGGGTACCCGGGTACTTTTCAACTGGCCAGTGAGTTTACTTTAATGATGTCTTCGACTAGTCAGTTGGGGCCCTGTGGGTTTTAGAAGGAAAACAGCAGCGTACGCTCTTATTTACATACGGCCTTGGGGGCCTCTCACCCATCCAGCGCAAGCTTGAGGTTCCGCTGACCCAGGACGTCTCTCCGCTCGATGTTGACTGGGGACGCCGACCACCGGATCTGTTGTCTGGCCTTCTGTCTGTCAGCCGCGACTCAGCCAGCTTACCGCCTGCTCCCCGCTTCAATCGACCGCGGTACTCCTTACTCGAGGGGTCTTCTCTCCTCAGCACTGCACTCGGTTAATATAGATGGTGATGTCTGTCTCCCGCAAGGCTGGGTGCCCCAATCCTAAGGCCCGTTCCACTCTGTCTGCGCTCCGGCCTATCTTTTTGGTCTCTCCTTCTCTGTGTGTGTGCATCCGCTCTCCTCTGCTCCCTGGCGCGCTCTGCCTGTTCTTCACGAGGTGCAGGATGTACAGCGTCTCCACAAACCCACCCACTTCCTGTTTCTTCGCAAAGCATGCCGGGACATGCAGTTCGAGTGTCCAGGGTCTTTAATCGTGATTGTCTCCATCTTGTGGCCAAAAATGGGTACTGCCACAGTAAACTTTAACACATCGCTACATTACTTTAACACATTCCCCCCATATTACCTTCGTAACGCTTAACATTGTAAAAATCCGTTGGCGCGTCGGTGATTGCACTAGCTTACTGTACTTTGCCCTATATTAAGCATAGGGTGCGCAATCAGTAATTAGCGTTTCTAATACCTTAATCTCCTAATGCCAATTACTGCGCCAATGGTTCAAACTGATTTTTTTCTGTCATCCTGAAGCCACTGGTTCTGCTTCTGTAGAATCAGCACCAGCTAACCACCCGCCCAATAAAGCAGATACTCCCCTCCCGTCCCGCAGTGAGAACGGTTGGCTTATCCACCACTTCTGGCCCCCAGGAGCAGAGTGAGACTCCACGATCACTCTGTGACAGTGTGCAGAGGTCGCGGTCCAGTAGTGCAAACATCCATGGACTCCAGTAGGGAATACTCGCGATGGCACGGAAGTGCTCCCACCAGTATTATTGAGGGTTACACGGTTTTCCAGGGAAGACTGCTGAATAATCGCCTGCCCCGGAATATGGTGCTAAAACAGGAACGCTACGGGCAAACCTGCAGGCGCAGGTTTTCCCAGTTAGTGTCCCCATTTTAGCACCAACAAAGGAATAGGGCCCTTTATGTTGTAGGTTTCAGCCATGTAACCGAAGCTCCCTCTACCTTTGTGCCCTCACCCTCCTTGCCTACACTATACATGGCCTCTGTGTCTGTTGAAGTGTGGGTGCTGGCCTCCTGCCAAGAGACCATGAACCAATTTGGCAAAACTACAGGTGAAACTCGAAAAATTTGAATATCGTGCAAATGTTAATTTATTTCAGTAATGCAACTTAAAAATATATGAGATAGTTCAAGCCGTGAGTTGTCATAATTGTGAGGATTATGGTTTACAGCTCATGAAAACCCCAAATCCACAATCTCCGAAAATTAGAATATTGTGAAAAGGTGCAATATTCTAGGCTCAAAGTATCCCACTCTAATCAGCTAATTAAGCCATAACAGCTGCAAAGGGTTCCTGAGTCTTTAAATGGTCTCTCAGTCTGGTTCAGTAGGAATCACAATCATGGACCAGACTATCCTTTCCAGTGACACTTCACTTGACCTTGTAGGGACTCGGGAGTACAGAATGGTGATGCAGGTGTCCAAAACGACTGCACTCTTCACAGTGGATTAAAGAGGTTATTCAGAGAGCACCAAAATTTCAGTGCTCTCTCGTTCGTCGCACTTCAGCGATTTCAGTTTGCTGACCCTGCGGTAAACTCCGTATTCACCACAGGGTCCTCCTTGTGGTCGAATGGGACCCGCTGCCGATCAGCTTATTGAACACCGAAGACAGCCGACGGCCCGCCCAACTAGTAAAGAAAAATAATAAAAACACAGAACTCTGCTCTTTCAAAAAAGTGTTTAAAACAATAAAAATGCATGTAAATAATAAAGGTCTTACAATAAAATGGTCTGTTACAGAATAATATTTATTAAAAACCTAAAACAGAAAGGTTCCAAAAAAAACTACAAATAATTTTTTTGCTGTAAATGAAAAGAATAAACAGTTGAATGAAAACTTTTTTTTACATTGAATCCTATATTTAAACCTGTCTAACTGAATCACTGAAAATCAGGGCATTTTGCCAACATTTTGGTGCAGTTTTGCATTGTGAATAGATTAACCATTACTTCTCTATGGGGATTTCACTGCCGCCGAAGGTCACTGCATTTTGCCAATATGTGGCAAATTGTCAACTTTCTGAGTAGTCGAACTGCCACGGAACTGCATCATTTGGAGAAAATTCACAGTTCGTTGCAATTTGGTGGGAAGTTTGTCTCTTATTAAATAACCCTTTAAGTGTTCAATTAAACAATGCGTAATAGCTGCTGCTAAGGCTAATGAGAACATGAGGTAGTGCAGCAATATCATTCACTTTATTATTGAAAAGTGAAAAATACTGCCACTTTAGGAGAAAAAAATAAAAGTATTTTTTATTAATTTTTTTTTTTTACAGATTACCTGGTCATGTTTGGCATCGTTGGAACTGTCAGGATCTTGAGTCCCACAGTGAGGGCTGACATGGAAGAGGTCAGCCTGCTGTGGTTCAAGACAGAGATCAGTGCCAGATAGGCGCTGAACTTGAGCAACACGTCAGTCTGCCCCTGCTTGCGCCCCACCCAGGCAGGCACCCGGGGGCAAGTGCCTCCCCTCGCTACGCCACTGCCCAGTGGCTACCCCCTCCCACACACATGCCCCGGTGGGAAAAAAAGGCTGAGGAAGGGTCAGAGAGATACGGTTTAAGCAACATCCTGGGGGTTGGATGGAATCATGGAGGAATAAAGGAATCAATTACATACAGATACACATAAAGTAAACAACACAGTGACTACAACATGACACTCCATTGCAACTTTAGGCCATGTACCCCAAGTTCAAAGTGACTCTCGTCACAATATTTAAACCCAGATTATGAGAAATAGAGCAGGATCAGCGCCGGAACATGTGGCACAATAAGTCAGTAATACATTAAGTGCTGATGTAACTTCTGAGTCAACCATTTCCTGGTAAAAGCAAGCGTCAAACACACCTGGAATCCATATGTTACAATGACCTGGAAAGCAATGGCCTGGCAGCCACATGATGAGGATTGATCCGTGTTGCAATGCTCAGTGACTCATTAGCTGAATATTGAAACCCATAAATTGGAAATATAAAACAATGAAAACTACTACAGGTTATCAATGCTAGTATGGGTATGGCATCCTAAGACTACGCCATATTAAACCATCGCAGCTGCAATAGATCGGTTATATCTCTAAGGCTAGGGTCAAACGAAAGCATTTTTACACGCGAACGTAAAAAAGTGCATCCGAACGCATTGATGTATTTTTTCACGGAATATGCGAAAACGGTCATACGATGCGCATTTTCGTGCGTGATGTTTTACGAATCCAAACCAGGAAACTTTTTGCGTCTGGACGTTATGTTGGCCGGACATGAGCAGGGTCTGACGTCTCCAAATCACACACACACACCGCTAGCGGGCGCAGCGCACTCTGTACGTCCGTACTAGCGGTTCAGCGTTCTCGAAAAAATGTGTTCATTTTCCACTTGCGTTGCGCGGCCGGACATTCGTGCGACCGTACTTCGTATATTGGCTGTCATTGCCTGTCATTTGCTGCTAGTGCGGCCGTGATTAAGTGCGCCAGAACGCACGTTAAAAATGCGCTGGTCTGACCCCAGCCTAAATAGGACTGAACATTTGTGGTAGATGTAGATTAAACATCTTTGGATTTCTCTCGGACACTCAAATGTTTAAATTGACGGTCCACAATGAGCGCTGGGGATTAGAGCTGGACATCTGTGATAATGTACATGAGCAAAGGTCAAAATACATTTGTGGAGGGGAGGACGGGGTGACGTTTTTACAGAACATCTTGGGAACACTTTTGCAAAGATACGTGCAATATCAACAATACCATTTTGTACTCTTTACATACATCCACTTAATGCTTTATTGTCAAGAACAGACTTTTCAAAAAAGTGAGTATATAAAAATGCTGGGTCATTACCATGACTTCAAGAATTGGGGGGGGGGGGTTGTATCAAAAACCAAAAAGAAAATGCTGCTATGATAAGAGAAGATGGGGTGTAGAGGATACAGAATGCAAGGCAGGTTTAGAGATCCTACATTTTCATGGGTCCATCATCAGAACCTCCCTCATACTGCCAAGTCAGGTTACCACCTATCCCGGAGTTCCTTTAACACAAGGACACACTCTAAGTCACAGTTAAACTCACAAAAATGAAACAAGCTTTGTGCGGCTGAGATAAATGTCAATAAAGCAAGGGAAAATCCAAAAACAATTTGGCTCAAATACATTTGTAAGAAAAAAAAATGCACAAAGATGCTAAACTGCAGAAAAATATTTAAGCTCACTAAAAAAATAGCCCATTGCCAACTCCAAAGTGCAGAGCATCGAACATGAGGCTAGCCTGTTGCAAGGCAATTGCAGACTTTAGAGAGAGTGTCGGAGCAGTCCAACTACTGAGAAAAACGATGAACACCCATACAAAGCCTATGTTCTCTCCATTGGCGGTTACAGTTGACATGTTGAAAATGTTTGAATAGCTTTGCATTCCGTTTTTCCTTCAAGACAAAACAAGCGCAAGAAATAGTATACATGTAATATCACTTTTTGGCCAGCAGAAGGAGCTGCCTCTGGCTGTCAAATAGGCTTTACTGACAGTGGTAATGTTTTGTTATTATTATTATTCTTTATATAGCGCCAGCATATTCTGCAGCACTGTACAATGGGCACAATATAGGGAGGGTTACAACACATTGAACAACAATTGACAAACCAGTACAGCAGGAAACAAAGGCCCTATTCCCATGGGAACTCACAATCTAGAAGGGGTGGGGTGAAAACAGGAGGAGAGGACTGCAAGGTGAGAGTGATGGACTAGTGAGAGTGATGGACTGGTTGCGTCAGTGAGTCGGGTGGTAGGCTACCCTAAATAGAAGTGTCTTAAGGGAGTGTTTGAAGGAAGGAAAGCTAGGGGAATGTCTGACAGTAAAAGGGACTAGGGATGAGCTGTTCGGGTTCGGACGGTTCGGGGTTCGACCCGAACTTAGCCTGTTCGAGCAGATCGCGAACCCCGAACATTTCCGGGTGTTCGCCGCATGTTCGACCACAATGGACCACAATGCATTTTCCCACTGCCTGAAGCTCGTAATTGACTACAGCCTTGCACCTGACCACAGGTCTGGTGCAAGACTGGTTGAACACTATGCCAATCACCGCTCAGAGTCCTGATAGGGCAAATTTTGCCCAATCATGGGCTCACAGAGCTAAGTCCCGCAGCACACTATATAAGGTTTCAACGCGCCGATTCTGCACGCATTTCAGAGGAGATTTCAAAGAAGATACTTGTGTGTGTTGTTACTGCCGGTCTGCCACGCTACTGGGTGGGTCTGGGGGGGTCTCATTTCGACCAAATATCAGGGAATTTAGGTGATGTGTGTCTTGTCACTGTGCCAGCAAGTTTTTTTGGGGTTTACAACTTTATTTAAAACATTTGTGAATTGAGGTGATTTTCTGGGTCTTGTCACTGTGCCAGCAAATCTTTTTGGGGCTCACTAATTTCTTTAAAACACTTGTGAATTAAGGTGATCTGTGTCTCGTCATACAAAAAGTACCACGCTGTATTTTGGGGCTCACTAATTTCTTTAAAACACTTGGGAATTAAGGTGATCTTCTGTGTCTCGTCACACAGCCAGCAATTTTTTTTGGGGCTCACTAATTTCTTTAAAACACTTGGGAATTAAGGTGATCTGTGTCTCGTCATACAGCCAGCAATTTTTTTTGGGGCTCACTAATTTCTTTAAAACACTTGGGAATTAAGGTGATCTGTGTCTCGTCATACAAAAAGTACCACGCTGTATTTTGGGGCTCACTAATTTCTTTAAAACACTTGTGAATTAAAGTGATCTTCTGTGTCTCGTCACACAGCCAGCAATTTTTTTTGGGGCTCACTAATTTATTTAAAACATTTGTGAATTAAGGTGATCTATCAGTGTGTCTCACTGAGTTATACCAGAGTTATTTAAATCTTTATACCAGAGTTGAATCAGAGTTCTGTATATATTAATCTATATATCACTCACCATGTCTGAAAGAACAAAAAGGACAGGCAGACGCTCCCAGCCACAGATAAGAGGGCAAGCAGCCCCTGTGTCGGGAGGCTGTGTCTCTGGTCGTGGTGGACGTGGTGCATCCTCTGCAGGGGCACGCTTGTCCTTTCTAACTGGTGTTATGTTTTGTTTATATGCAACTCTATGGCACTTGTTTCCTGTGATGCGTTTCCTGTTCTGTTCTGTGTGTCTCTTCTAAGAACATGACTTCTGTTCACTAATGGCTTGCACTGTCATTATTATCCACATAAAACATGGTGTCAGAAGCACTTGAATCTGCGCTGCTTCTACTCATGGGACACTGAAAGCTGCCTGTCTTGCAGTGGGAGACCTTTGAGCTGACTGTGCCTCCTGTAGTGATTGCAGTCCTGTACTGAAAGCTGAGCACTGGAAGCAAGAAAAGCAGCATCATGGCAGCTGCACACAGCATTCCACTACCTGAGACAATGAGGGTGAGTGGGGATTGCAGCAGTAACTGGGATAACTTCAGAGCTGAGTTTGAGGATTACTCACTAGCAACATGATTACATGAGAAGCCTGCAGCCGTGCAAGCAGCTACACTGAGGAGAGTGATGGGCAGTGAATGCCTTCATGTTTACAAGCATAATCTGAACCTCACAGAGGAGCAGAAGAGTGACACTAAAGCCATCCTGGATGCATTAGAAGTTTTTTTCAGACCCTCTAAAAATGTCATATATGAAAGATATATATTTGGCTGCTGCAAGCAAGAAGAAGGTGAAACAATAGATAACTTTGTCACACGGCTAAGAGAAAAAGCTGCAAGCTGTGAGTATGGGTCTCTGAGAGATGAACTTATTCGTGACAAAATAGTTCTAGGTATCACTAGTGAAAGCACACGCCGACGCTTATTAAGAGAACATGATTTAAATCTACAAGCAGCAATTGTGATATGTCGTACTGCAGAGCTTACTGACAAACATATGAGAGCTATGGAGCAGGATAAACAGACTGACAGTATTAATGCAGCCTCCAAGCAACAGCCAAGCTTGAAGAACCACCAGCTTCAGCACAAAAATCACCTCCGCAACTCACTTGGGAGCGCGCTTACATCATGCAAGTACTGTGGCAATGTACATATACGAGAAAAAGGACAGTGTCCTGCATATGGGAAAAGCTGTAGAGCATTTGGTAGATTAAATCATTTTGCTGGAGTGTATTTGTCCAGTAAAAGAGAAGCAAGGAACCTGCACACACTTGAGCACAGGTCAGATCTTGAGGATGCACACTTGCTTAGCACTGATGTGGTTTACACAAAGGAATGCATTGGTGCTGTACAATCTAAAGGACAAAAATGGTTTGTAAATCTCATACTAAATAATATATGCCAACCCTGCCGGCTGGACTCGGGTGCAACGTGTAATGTTATGGGTTTAAAAGATAGAATGAAACTGGCACCTAGGGCACCTCTTCAGCCTAGTGGCACCAAATTGAAATTATATTCAGGGGAGTTAATGGAATCATTAGGGCGTTTCCAAACAGAATGCTGCATACGTGGACATATTCACAAACTTGAATTTGAGATTGTGGAGGCCGATCAGAAACCGCTACTGTCTGGTTCAACATGTGAGCACCTGGGTCTGATGCAGTTCACCATTCCTGCTGAGCTCCACAATGTCGATAATCTGTCTGCGAAATCCTTGACTAGGCCACTGACAAAACAGCAAATCCTCAAAGTCTATAGTGATGTGTTTGATGGCCCCATAATATCTGTTCCAGGAGAGGTTCACTTTGAACTTGACCCTACCATTCCACCAGTACAATGTGCACCACGCAATGTGCCAGTAGCCATTAAGCCGCAGGTCAAAGCGCAACTGGATAAGTATGAAGCTGAAGGGCATCTTATTTCAGTATCAGAGCCTACGGATTGGATAAGCAACATGGTAGTTATTAGGAAGCCTGAGAAGATCAGAATTTGCATCGATCCCAAGTTTTTGAATATGGCCCTGAGACGGTCACACTACTTAATGCCAACAGCGCTGTGGAATATGCTGGCGCTTTATAAATAAAGAATAATAATAATAAAGAATAAAGAATAATAATAACACTTGACAATGTTTTGCACAAACTACCCAAAGCACGGATTTTTACCCTTGTTGATGCTAGAGATGCCTTTTTGCAGTGCAAACTAGATCAAAAGAGTAGCTACATGACCACATTCTGGACTCCTTGGGGCAGAAAAAGATGGCTCAAACTGCCATTTGGAGTCTCTGTAGCACCGGAGGTATATCAGCGAAAGCAGCATGAACTATTATGTGGGTTCGATGGAATTGAGCCAATAGCCGATGACATTCTCATAGTTGGCTGCAGTGATACAGATGAAGAAGCTGCACATGACCATGATGAGAAGCTACTAGCACTACTGGATCGTTGCAGGGAGGTGAGGCTGAGACTCAGCGTAAAGAAATTGCAGTTCAAGGTGCAAGAAGTCCATTTCCATGGACATATCCTGTCCTCACAAGGCTTAAAAGCAGACCCTGATAAGATTGGAGCCATTGTGGACATGCCACAGCCTTCCGATGCCAAAGCATTACAGCGTTTTATTGGCTTTGTCACATATCTAGCTAAATTCATGCCACACCTGTCTGAGGTGTGTGAGCCATTAAGAAGACTTCTGGATAAGGATGCAGTGTGGCACTGGCTTCCCAAACAAGATCAGGCAGTGGAGAAGATAAAACAATTGGTCACTGCCGCTCCGGTGTTGAAATATTATGATGTGACAAAGCCTGTTACAATACAAAGTGATTCAAGCAAAAATGGCCTAGGATGTTGTCTACTGCAAGAAGAGCAGCCAGTTGCATATGCGTCCAGAGCTCTTTCATCAGCTGAGCAAAATTATGCTCAATTTGAAAAAGAATGTTTAAGTATTGTGTTTGCCTGTCAGCGCTTCCATCACTATCTTTATGGCCGGGATACAATCACAGCTGAAACAGATCACAAACCACTAATAGCCATATTTAAGAAGCCTCTTTTGTGTGCTCCCAAGCGTTTGCAGAGCATGATGCTTACATTGCAGCATTACAACCTCGATGTGGTCTACAAGCCAGGAAGTCAAATGTACATCAGTGATACCCTGAGCAGAGCTACTACGACTCATGTGACACCCAGAAATGAGCATGAGCACCATACAGTTTGTTTGCTGCAGCAGGAACAACTTTTCTTTGCTGAAGTCAATCAAGCAGATTATCTTAACGTCACAGATCAGTGTCTACATCAGCTTCAACAGCACACAGACCGAGATGAAACTTTACAAAGTCAATTGTTCTAAACGGGTGGCCTGATGACAAGGATACAGCACCTGCAATTGTGAAGGAGTATTGGTCTTTCAGAGATGAGATCAGCGTACAAAATGGCATTTTGTACAAAGGCCCAAGAGTTATAGTGCCAAGGTCACTGAGAGCAGAAATGTTATTACGCATTCACTCAAGACACATTGGGGGTGAGGCGTGCTACAGACAAGCTCGCGATACGCTTTACTGGCCTAATATGCAAGGTGAAAACAAAGATTTTGTCAGTAATTGTCCCACTTGCAATGAATTTGCACACTTGCAACAAAAAGAGACCATGATGTCGCATGAGATACCTACACGTCCTTGGCAGATTGTCAGTATGGACTTATTCAACTATGCGGGAAAAGAGTACCTGATATTGGTTGATCATTACTCAGACTTCTGGGAAATTGAACCGCTTCCTGACTTATCCACTGAAACTACAGTTAAGAGGTGCAAGGCACAGTTTGCACGTCATGGCCAACCTGATAAAGTGATTTCTGATAATGGCCCTCAGTTCTCAAGCTTACAATTCAGAAAATTTGCCTTTGAATGGGAATTTGAGCATGTAACTTCCTCACCACGTCATCCACAGGCTAACGGCAAAGCTGAATCTGCAGTGAAAATTGTAAAAAATTTATGCAAGAAAGCACAAAGTGATGGTAAAGACCAGTGGAAGGCAATCTTACACTGGAGGAACACTCCAACTGTGGGCATGGATAGTAGCCCAGCACAGAGACTGCTGTCACGAAGATTAAAGACTTCCTTACCTGTGGCCAACAAGCTACTTGAACCCTCTGTGATACAAGGGGTACCAGAAAAGTTACGGCTTAAGAGGCAAGTGTTCAAGGCACAATATGACACATCTGCAAGAGATTTGCCTGAATTAAATATTGGGGAACGAATCCGTATGAAACCACTGCCTGGAGATAGAACAAGTCGTTGGAGAATGGGTACTTGTCTGCAAAAGGTTGCACCGCGCTCCTATCTTGTGGACATTGATGGAACTCTCTATCGGCGCAATCGTGTGGATCTGCGTGTGGCTGAAAAGCCTGATTCACATTATCCAAATGTCAGGCCAGACTCGCCTGGTACTGCAAAGGCAAATTCACCAATTGGCAGTAAGGAATGTGCAGAGATGATGCCACAGACTAATACTACGGACAGTCCGGACCAAGCGGATATATCGGACGGGAGTGAATGGCAGAGCATGCCAGTAAGTGGTGAGAAGAGCCCAGCAACCTCTGAGAGGGCTGAGAAACTCTCTATACAACGAGGGCCAGTCTTCACCCGCAGTGGCAGACATTCACAACCACAACCACCGTAGCACTAGCCAGTCCAAGGCATCACATGTCAGAGCTGCTCCGGTGCAGAGCGCTGTTGTCTCAAAGAACACATGCAGGAACTCTGCTGTCTGGGAGTTCTTTAAGAAATGTGCAGCAGACCCCACCGTTGCTATTTGTAATCTATGTCAGAGGAGACTGAAGTGTGGGATAAACACCGGACGCTTGGGTACCACGTGCTTGAGGCGACATATGAACAAGTGCCACACATCCCGTTGGCGCAAAACTTTGCGTAGGTCCTCCTCCTCCTCATCTGTCTCTACCCACACTGTATGTCCTGCCATGCAATTGCCTACAACCTCCACCGACAGGGATGATGCTACAGTAATGGATGTACCAGCAGGTCCTTCCTCACAATGTGACATCATCCCAGTAGCTGAAGATTTACGCAGTCAGATTACGTTGCCGCAGCTGCTGCAGCGAAAGAAAAAATATAGTCCCAACCATCCCCAAGCACAGCGTCTAAATGCCAGCTTAGCAAAATTACTCGCATTGCAGCTGCTGCCTTTCCAGCTGGTGGACTCTGCTCCCTTCCGTGAATTTGCTGAATGCGCTGTACCACAGTGGCAGGTTCCAAAACGCCATTACCTTTCACGCAAGGCCATTCCAGCACTATACCAGCACGTGGAAGACAATGTTATCCAGTCATTGGGAAAGGCAGTCAGCAGCAAGGTGCATGTCACTTTAGACACATGGTCCAGCAAGCATGGACAGGGTCATTACATTTCCTTCACGGCACACTGGGTAACTCTGATTGCAGCTGGGAGGGATCCAAGACGGGACTCTGTGCTGGAGCTTGTTCATCCACCACGCCTCCAGAAAGCTGCTTGTATGAGGTCTGTCTGCTCCACCACCACCACCTCTTCCTCCTCCTCCTCCTTCTCTGTCTCTGGCAAAGTGGCAGTTAAACCCAGGCCTGACAGGGTCTACGCAATGGCTCAAGCAAAAAGATGCCATACTGTGCTTGAGCTGGTTTGTTTAGGGGACAGGAGCCACACCAGGTCAGAAATTTTGTCAGCTCTGCAGGGGCAGGTGCAGAGATGGTTTACACCACGCCAGCTTGAGCTGGGAATGATCGTCTGCGATAATGGCAGCAACCTTCTCTCTGCCCTACGCAAGGGTAAATTGATGCATGTACCATGCCTAGCGCACGTCCTAAATCTGGTGGTACAGCGTTTCCTAACCAAGTACCCAGGGCTGCCAGAGCTTCTCATCCAGGCCAGAAAAGTCTGCAGCCACTTCAGACGGTCATTCCCAGCAAGCGTTCGCCTGGCAGAAATTCAAAGAGAATTCCACCTTCCCACAAACCGTCTGATCTGTGACATGCCCACCAGGTGGAACTCGACATTAGCAATGCTGCAGCGTCTGCACAAGCAGCAGAGGGCCATCAAAGAGTACCTGTGTAAGTATGGCACAAGGACAGGTTCAGGTCAACTTGGTTTCCCCCCCCGCAGTGGCTGATGATCAAGGATGCATGCACTGTACTGTCACCATTTGAGGAGGCAACGAAGATGGTGAGCAGGGACAGTGCATGCATCAGTGACACAATTCTTTTAGTGTTCCTGCTGGAGCACAGTCTGCCGGGAATTATAGATGTGGCTCTAGAGGCAGAGCAGCGGGAGGAAGAAGAGGCCTTCCCTAGCTCTCAAGGCCCCAGTCTTTCCGCAGACAGCATTCCAGCGGGTCCTACTCAGATCAGACAGGAGGAGGAGGAGGAATATTTAAGTAGTGGGGGCATTGAAGGTGGGGATTCCTCAAGGCAGGGTTTTGTGTGCCCAGAAACAGAAGGGCTTGTGCATGGCTGGGAGGAGGAAGTGCACGATACGGTCATCCTCATTGACCAGGAAGACTCGGCAGCTAATGCCACCTCCAACCTACACTGCATGGGCTCCCTAATGATGCAAAGCCTGCTAAAGGACCCCAGGATTCGTGCTATCAAGGAGAGGGATCATTACTGGTTGGCAACCCTTCTTGATCCACGATACAAGGGGAGAGTTGCAGAGCTCATCCTGCCCGCACAGAGGGAGCACAGGATGACAAAACTTGAGGACGCTCTAAAGCAAAACTTGTGTAACACCTTTCCAGGCACTGTTAGATTACCAAGTGCTACTGCTGACACACATGCTTCTGAGGCTGCAGGTGATCAGAGGAATAGCGGTGAAGGCCAGGGCCGCTTGACTGATGCATTTTTAAAATTTTTTTAGTCCTCGAAGGCCCAGGGACGTCAAATGTAGGCACCCATTGCCAGCGTCTTCACCATATGGTGCAGGACTACCTAGGGGCAAGGGCAGACCTGGATACCTTTCCAGCAGATGATCCACTGGCTTACTGGTTGTTGAGATTGGATCACTGGCCAGAACTTAGCCAATATGCTATGCAGCTACTAGGTTGCCCTTCATCTAGCGTGCTTTCCGAAAGGACGTTCAGTGCCGCTGGAGGTTTTGTCACAGACAAAAGAGTGTGTCTGTCCACTGACTCTGTAGACCGGCTGACATTTATAAAAATGAATCAGTCCTGGATCAGCAGCTATCAATCCCCTGATGCCGAAGTAATGGAATAGATCGGGTATGTCTTCTGCATGCACAAAACCTCCAGCACTGAACTCTTCCACAATACCACAAAAGGGTGAATGCACTTGCTGCCATGAAAGGCACAATATTTGGCTGCACTGACGCCTGTGCCAGATTTATATCATTTTAATTTTTTGAACAGCAGGGTCCAACCCTGCACTCTTCCACAATACCACAGAGGGGTTACTGTATGATGATACTTGATGGCCTGGCACCAAAGGCACAATATCTGGGTGCACTGACGCCCATTACCAGATCAAAAACTTTTCAATATAGGACCACATGGTCCACCCCTGCACTCTTCCACAATACTACAGAGGGGTATGATGATACTTGCTGGCCTGGCATTAAAGGCACAATATCTGGGTGCACTGACGCCCATTACCACCAGATCAAAAACTTTTCAATATAGGACCGCATGGTCCACCCCTGCACTCTTCCACCATACCACAGAGGGGTTACTGTATGATGATACTTGCTGGCCTGGCAGTCTTGCACCAAAGGCAGAATATCTGGGTGCACTGACGCCCATTCCCAGATTCATATCTTTTTAATATAGGACCGCATGGTCCATCCCTGCACTCTTCCACAATACCACAGAGGGGTTACTGTATGATAGTACTTGCATGCCTGGCACTAAAGGCACAATATCTGGGTGCACTGCCATTGACGCCTGTATCAGATTCATATCCTCAGAGGGGTTACGGTGTGACGGCACTGTTGCCGACGCTAAAAGCCCAATTTTAAAGCACCTATTGTTACTTTCATCCAAAGCCTGCATAAGTTTCACAATAATTTAGCCAAAAAAAACACTAAACTTTTTCTGTGCGTCCTAAAATGTCTTTTCATACAGGCTGCTGCCCCAAGCAGTTGTTTATGGATAGATTAAAGGAAAAGCATTTACCGTCATATGAAACGTCATTTTTTTGTTTTTAAGTGTTTCTATACAACCTAGAAATCCGCCACTTCACGGGCAGGTTATGGGGACCTCCTAGGCACGATATTTGAAGGAATTTTTTGTTTTTATTTTTAACCCTTATTTCATGGAAAACTCACTGTCCCTTTAAAAACGTTTTTTTTAAAACTTTTTGTCCTTGTTTCCTGTCCCTCAGGGCACTACCCGGACCCTCATATACCTTTTATGGCAAATATGTAGCATATATGCCCTCTTGGAGGGCACTCTAAAATACCGAATTTTCAGCCCCATTGACTTGCATGGGGGTTCGGGTTCGGTCCCGAACAAATGGGAAGTTCGGGTTCGGGCTCATACCGAACTCGGGGGGTGTTCGGCTCATCCCTAAAAGGGACAGCGTTCCAGAGGATGGGGGCTGCCCATGAGTCTAATGGGAAGAGGTGATGCAGGGAGAAGCTAGGCGCAGGTCACGGTTTGATCACAGGGAGCGGGCTGGGGTGTATTTGGTGATTAGTGAGGACAGGTAGTGGGGAGCTGAGTTAGTGAGAACTTTGTAGGTCAGGGTAAGGATTTTAAATTTAATTCTGCAGTGGATGGGGAGCCAGTGAAGGGACTCGCAGAGAAGAGCGGCAGAGAGGTGAGGTGGATGAGCCTGGCAGAGGCATTCAGAATGGATTGTAGGGGGGAGAGGCGAGAGAGAGGGAGGCCAGCAAGAAGATTACTACAATAGTCAAGTCGGGAGATTACAAGGGCGTGGATGAGTTGCTTTGTGGTGTCAGCGGTAAGAAGTGGCCGAATTCTGGAAATATTATGTTGGTAGCGGCAGGAGAAGGAAAGAGACTGAATGTGGGGGATGAAGGAAAGAGCCGAGTCAAGTGTAACTTGGCGATAGTGATACCATCAACCATGATGGAGAAGTCAGGAGGTGGGGAGGCAGCAGAAGGAATAATTAGTAGGAGCTGTCTTGGACATGTTAATCTTTAGGTGGTGAGAGGCCATCCAGGAGGAGATGCCAGTTAAACAGTTGCTGATTTTGGAAAGGACAGGAGGAGAGAGATCAGGGGTAGAGAGGTAGATCTGAGTATCATCAGCATAGAGGTGGTAATTAAAGCCAAAGCTGTTAATGATTTTTCCCAGGGAGGAGGTATAGATAGAGAAAAGCAGAGGACCTAGGACAGAGCCTTGGGGTACATGAACTGATAAAGGCATTGAAGAGGAGGAGTTACCAACAAATGACACAGAAAAGGACCTGTTACACAGACAGGAGTCAATCCAAGAGAGCACAATGTCATGGAGACCAAGAGAGCTGAGAGTCTGTAGAAGGAGGGGGTGGTCAACAGTGTCAAAAGCAGCCAAGAGTTCAAGCAGGATGAGAATAGAATAGTGGCAGTGTTTTTTAGTAGTTAGGAGGTCGTTGGTGACTTTGGTCAGGGCAGTTTCAGTTGAGTGTAGGGGACGGAAGCCTCATTGCAGGGGGGTCGAGTAGGGAATTAGAGGACAGAAAGAGGGAAAGGTGGTTGAAAACTAGTTTTTCCAAGAGCTTAGAGGTGAACAGAAGCAGGGATACAGGACGGTAGTTGGATGGAGAGTTGGGATCGAGGGACTGTTTCTTTAGTATAGGGGTAACCTGTGCACGTTTGAAGGCGGATGGGAAGGAGCCGGTGGAGAGAGATAGGTTGAAGATGTGTGTGAGAGCATGGGTGAGGGGAGAGTGGAGGTATTAGGTATTAGGGAATGGGGTCGAGCGGGCACGTGGTGAGATGTGAAGAGGACAGTAAGGAAATTACTTCCTCAGTGGCTGGGAGGAAGCGGCAGATGGTAGCAGAGGGGGCTTCTGGAATTGGAGGTGGTGGATTATTGGTGTTGGGATGTTGCTTCTGATAGTGAGAGTTTTATTTAAGAAGTAATCTGCCAGTTTCTGAGCGCTTAAGGCAGATGGGGGGGGGGAGGTGCGGTGGGGTAGAGGAGAGAGTTGAAAGTGGACCATAGCTGTTTAGGGTTGGAGGACAAGGTGGATATAAAGAGATGAGAAGAAGGTTTGTTAAGCCAAGTGAAGGGCAGAGTTGTATGACCGCAGAATGAACTTGAAATTAATTAAATCAACTTCAGAGCGGGATTTCCTCCAGGCACGCTTTGCAGTGCGGGAGCATTTTTGCAGGTAGCGTGTCTGGAGGGTGTGCCAGGGCTGAAGCTGGCATTGTGGGCCTTAACAGAGTCGAGGAGGAGCAAGTGTGTCTAGAGCAGAGATAAGGGTGGCGTTATAGTGGTCAGTGACAGCGTCAGGGCAGGTGAAGGTTGAGGTGTGTGGGAGATGTGAAGTAGATTAGAGAATTGATGGGGATCCACAGCATGCAGAATTCTGCAAGTGCGTGTGCGGGATTGGGGAGGAGGGAGTTTAGGTAGTCCATACTCCATATAGGGAAGGGGCGATAAGTGAACTCAGAAATGGAGCAGAGGTTGGAAAAAACAAGGTCAATAGACAGTTTCACGGTGAGGGAGAAGGGAGGAATGTGTAAGTCCAAGGGAGGATATGAGCGAAAGAGGTTTGGAGGCAGCAGGGGCAGAAGGATCATCAATGGGAATGTTGAAGTCCCTGAGAATTAGGCATGGAAGGTTAGTAGAAAGAAAATGAGAAAGCCAGGTAGCAAAGTGGTCAAGAAACGGGGTGGTTGGTCCAGGTGGGTGGTAGATGACTGCCGCTCAGAGCCTTTGGAGAGAACAGGCAGATGCAGTGTGCTTCAAAGGAGGAAAATGAGAGAGATGGGGGAGAAGGGAGATGCTGGTAGGTACAGGTGGGAGAGAGCAAAATTCCGACCCCGCCACCATGTCTCTGACCCGGTCTGGGGGTATGGCTGAAGTGTAGATCGCCATGTTTGAGAGCAGCAACAGAGGCAGTGTGAGGGGAAGTTAGCCAGGTTTCAATAAGAGCTAGGAGGTGCAGAAACACAACATATATATATATATATATATATATATATATCAGTGGCAAGAAAAAGTATGTGTACCCTTTGGGATTAAGTGAAGTTTTGCATGAATTGGTTATAAAATGTGCTCTGATCTTCATCTAAATCACAACAATTTGAAAAACACAGTCTGCTTTAAGTAATATAACACAAACATTATATGTTTTCATGTTTTTATTGAACAGAACATGTAAACATTCACAGTGCAGGGTGGAAAAAGTATGTGAACCTTTGGACTTAATAACTGGTTGACCCTCCTTTGGCAGCAATAACCTCAACCAAAGGTTTCCTGTAGTTGCAGATCAGACCTGCACAATGATCTGGAGTAATTTTGGTCCACTCCTTTTCACAAAACTGTTTCAGTGTAGCAATATTCTTGGGATGTCTGGTGTGAATCGCTCTCTTAATGTCATGCCACGGCATTTCAATCGGGTTGAGGTCAGGACTCTGACTGGGCCACTCCAGAAGGCATATTTTGTTTTGTTGAAGCCATTCTTTTGTTGAAATACTTGTATGCTTTGGGTCATTGTCCTGTTGCATCACCCATCCTCTGCGGAGCTTCAGTTGGCAGACAGATGGTCTTACGGTTTCCTGCAAAATGTCTTGATAAACTCTGGAATTCATTTTTCCATCAATGACAACAATCCGTCCAGGCCCTGAGGCAGCAAAGCAGCCCCAAACCATGATGCTCCCTCCACCATGTTTTACAGTGGGGATGAGGTTTTGATATTGGTGTGCTGTGCCTTTTTTTCTCCACACATAGTGTTGTGTGTTTTTTCCAAGCAAATCAATTTTGGTTTCATCTGTCCACAGAATATTTTGCCAGTAGTGCTGTGGAACATCCAGGTGCTCTTTTGCAAACTTCAAATGTGCTGCAATATTCTTTTTGGACAGCAATGGCTTCCTCCGTGGTGTCCTCCGATGTACTCCATTCTTGTTTAATGTTTTCCTTATTGTAGATGTGTCAACAAAAATGTTAGCATGTGCCAGAGATTTCTGTAAGTCTTTAGCTGACACTCTAGGATTCTTCTTTACCTCATTAAGCATTCTGCACTGTGCTCTTGCAGTCATCTTTACAGGACGACCACGTCTAGGGAGAGTAGCAACAGTGCTGAACTTTCTCCATTTGTAGACAGTCTGTCTTACCGTGGACACATGAACATCAAGGCTTTTGGAGATACTTTTGTAACCCTTTCCAGCTTCGTGCAAGTCAACAATTCTTGATCGTAGGTCTTCTGAGAGCTCTTTTCTGCGAGACATGGTTCACATCAGGCAGTGCGTCTTGAAACCAGTAAACCCAAAACTGGTGTGTGTTTTTAAAGGGCAGGACATCTTTCAGCAACACATCCAATAATATCACACTGATTGGACGCAAGGTTGGCTCACTCCTGGCTCCAATTAGCTCTTGGAGAAGTCAAAATGTTTATATTTTATGTTCAATAAACAAATGAAAACATATAATGTTTGTGTTGTATTATTTTAAGCAGACTGTGTTTTTCAAATTGTTGTGACTTAGATGAAGATCAGAGCACATTTTATGACCAATTCATGCAAAACTCCACGTAATCCCAAAGGGTTCACATACTTTTTCTTGCCACTGTACATACACATATATATATATATATATATATATATCACTGTGTGGGTAATGAAAAATGGTTTCCATAAAGCCACTGAGTTCTGTCAGTGGTTTTATGGAAACCCGTAGGGATGAGCTGTTCGGTTCGATCAGTTCGGAGGTCGACTCGAACATTGGCAGCTCGAAAGTTCGCGAACTTCGAACTTTTTGGCGTGTTCGGTTCGAGTTCGAAGAAAAAAAAAAAAACATTTTGAAAAAAGTATAAAAAAATGCTTAAAAAAATACTAAAAAATCTAGAAATAAAGAGACTCTTTACTGCAGAATATTATAAGCAACGGTTTATTAGATATTGAATTAAAAAACTACCTAATGTTGTCTACTATAGGTGCAAAGATTCTCACCTCTAAATGACCTGTGCTCTCAAACGGCGTAAACAACAGGTGTTTAATTAGTGTTTGGAAATAACATGTGCTTCTAATTAGCAATTAGAATTTGATACATTGCTTGCAGACTGGGTGTGGCCTGCACATGTATGAACAAACACTGTTTGTTTTGAATTCTAAGAAGTGTTCATTTCTACTATATGATCCTCTCTGATATGCATTAAGGATGTAGATGTTACGTCATTTGTCATCAAGGGCTTAATAAATTCTTTATAACACTCCTTAGATTTAAACGTAATATTCCAGTATTTGTATGTCATGTACCTCTCCCGAATGGCCTATGTGAGCATACAATTATTATTGTGTTAGAAATGTCTATCATAAAGCGTACAAGCTGAGTCCCTAGAGTCTCTGACTATCCATTGTCATATATACCTTGCTTTATACATATAAAGCCCTATTCACACTGTGCGATTTCAAAGTCGCGTGATTTTCCGCGCAATTTTCATATTTATGACATAGTGCGATAATGTCGCATGATGTCACGCGACGTCGCGGTTTTGTGCAATTTTTGCAAAGCACCACCAATGCAAATCGCAAAATCGCAGATAGCAAATCTCAAAAAAGGGCCATGTACCAGCGACATGCTACCGCGACTTGCGACGTCGCACGGCAAGATGTGAACAGCTCCATTGAAATGCATTGGAGAAGCTACACAGTGCGACGTCGCGCGGATTTTGCTGCGACGTCGTGGCAAAATCCGCGCAATAAATCGCACAGCGTGAACGGGGCCTAATACATTCCCTCATCTAACAGGATAGTAGCCAGTCCCTGTGCATTTTAACCCCTTAACCCTTTCGCTGCTGAGGCTTTTCCCGCCCCTGTGCTGAGGTCATTTTTACCGGTTTTGCTCATCATGTTTAAACGCGTTTTGAAGGCTTATTTTAGTATATGACCCAGACATATTATATCTCGTTCTTTTCGTCAGACTCGGCAGATTCATAATATGTCATTATTATATGTATACGTCATGATCTGTCTGTATATTATAACAAAAAATGCAATAAAATATGAATTTTCAATCATTTACAACGTGTAGTGTTTTTTTTATACATTTTAACATGCGAGCAATTGTGGTTATATTTTGTATGGGGCGCGCTTGTTAAAAAAATTAGAGATGGGGTCTCGTTCCATTTTTTTTGGGGAAAATAACACGATTTTTAACAAACGCACCGCATACAAAAATCGTTAGTGCAGCATCATTGTTCACATTATAATTGAAATGGGAACAATATTGCTGCATTAACAAACCAAAAAAAAGAAAAAAAACTTGTTTCTTTTTTTTTTATAATTTCTTTTTTAAATATTTTTTTATTTTTATTTTTAATTTTTATTTTTTTTAAAAACTTTTTTCACAGTCGTGTTTGGTATCGTTGGAACGGCCATGCTCTGGCCAATCCAACAGTACCATACTTTAACCCCTAGCTGCCACGGATCGGGAGATAGGGGGTTCATTGGAACCCCCTATCTCCACCATTGGTGGCAGCTAGGGGTTAACTCCAGGACTGGCGTCATCGTGCTATGCACGATGACGCCAGTCCTCAGGGGGAGTTCCCGGAGGCTTCAAGATGTCGGCCAGCTCTGGGAAAGGATCACAAACCGGCGCTTTTCAGCGCCGATTCGTGATCCGGCTCCCCAGGGGTTAATGCCAGGTACCATTTGGAAGGGCAGGCTGTGCCCTTCCAAACGGTGCCTGGGTTAACCCCCGCAATGCCGCCGATCGGGAGGGAGACAGGTCCGAAGGACCTCCCCCCTCCCTTTCAGGCGCCTCCTCCGCACATGCGGGGGGGCGCCTGAATTAGGTGTCATCGCGCCGCCGCGATGACACCTAATTACTCCGGCGGCGGTTCCGGGTGCTGGGCTGACATCGAGGATGTCAGGCCGCACCGGGGGGGCCAGCGATCGGCCGGAACCCGGCCGAACGCTGGCCCCAAAGTGAGGACGCGCTCAGCGCGTCCACTGCATGGAACGTGACATGCGGTTGGACGCGCTCAGCGCGTCCACCGCAGCGAAGGGGTTAAGGGTGGCTAGGTGTCTTGCGTGGGTCTCTGATGGCAATGTTTCTATACATCCTACAAATCCGCCACTTCACGGGCAGGTTATGGGGACCTCCTAGGCACGATATTTGAAGGAATTTTTCGTTTTTATTTTTAACCCTTATTTCATGGAAAACTCACTGTTCCTTTAAAAACGTTTTTTTTTTTTTTTACCTTTTGACCTTGTTTCCTGTCCCCCAGGGCACTACCCGGACCCCCATACACCTTTTATGGCAAATATCTTGCATATATGCCCACTTGGAGGGCACTCTAAAAATCTAACTTTTGAGTCCCATTGACTTGCATTGAGTACGGTTCGAGTTCGAACTCGAACTTTTGAAATTGTTCGAGTTCGAATGTGAACCGAACACGGGGGTGTTCGGCTCATCCCTAGTAGTGAAGGGGTTAAGCCAGATTGAATATACTGGAGCAATTCAAAGGTCAGGAACCATCCAAATACCTGGAAGCCTCATAGTGTCAATCTTGCCAAAATACTCCAAACCGATGAATATGTTTATCACCGTATGCTATCCTACTCCTCCGTCATCTCAAATATGGCAACAATAATCATCTACTACAGGTGCTTGGGTGGTTCCTGACTCATCACTGGCTTTTAACTCACCAAGTTTAGTGCTCATGTTCCAGGAGTTCTCTTAAGACGATGCATCATTGTAAGCATAATTACATATTCGAACAACAATTTACGGCAAACGCCCCCTAATATTTTATAACCATATCCCCTCCTCTCCAATTCTTTCATCTCCAGTGGTTTGTTCTCTTGAAAGACTTAACACTTATTCATAGATGCTCTGCTAATAAATTGAGGGTAAAGAGCTGTACAACCATATAACCTCTTCTTCCATTCTTTTCACCTGGGAAGAAATGCAAGATAATTACAGGCCTCTGTACAAGTGTGGGCAGTAATTGCTAGTATGTGGTTTTTGACTGTCGCCAAGATAGCAATGGCCTTATTGAATGCCTAGAAATGGCTCATCTGTGTGTGTCAGCTCAAACATTGTCACAGTAAGAATGGGACAGATGCTTGCAAACTGCAGCTGTGCCAAGGAGGGGCAGCACATAGCACAGTAATGGTGACTAAGATTTTCCTCTCAGGGCTTGGTTTGAAGCTTCATTTATTTATCCTCAATGTGTTTTACAGGGACGGTGTTGCTGAAAAGAACACCGCTCTGCTTGGGTACGAGACTCTCGAGGCGGCTCACAAAAGGAGATTCCTAAATTATCATAAGAATTCTTAAACAAGATGGTAAAGGCAGAAACGTATCTTAAAATGCAAAGGGAGGAGAGGGAGCCAGTTCATTGAATGGCAATGAAATCAAGAATAGCCAAATTGACCTTATATATAAACCCATGGAAAGTACATTTGGGTGCATTACATTTAATTGTAATCACAGGCACCAAGTGACGGTACCATTGAAGAGGTTTTGGGTTCAAAATAAGTCTGGTTAATCCAAATTTCTGAAAATATAAGTACCGTATTTTTCGTTCCATAAAACGCACTTTTCTCCCCCCCCAAAAAGTCTTATGGAGCGAATGCCCCATGATATGCCTCAGCTCACCTGCCGCCGCCGCGTTCGTCTCCCTCTGAGCGTGCGTCCGGCGGCAAGGAGCTTGGGCACTCGCCTGGGGGAGCCACGTGACCGCGATCTCGCGAGATTGCGGTTACGTGGCTCCCCCAGGCGAGTGCCCAAGCTTCCTGCCGCCGGACGCACGCTCAGAGGGAGACGAACGCGGCAGGTGAGCTGAGGCATATCCATGTGTGAGCTGGGGCATATCCATGTGTGAGCTGGGGCATATCCATGTGTGAGCTGGGGCATATCCATGAGCTGGGGCAAATCCATGTGTGTGCTGAGGCATATCCATGTGTGAGCTGGGGCATATCCATGTGTGAGCTGGGGCATATCCATGTGTGAGCTGGGGCAAATCCATGTGTGAGCTGGGGCATATCCATGTGTGAGCTGGGGCATATCCATGTGTGAGCTGGGGCAAATCCATGTGTGAGTTGGGGCATATCCATGTGTGAGCTGGGGCAAATCCATGTGTGAGCTGGGGCATATCCATGAGCTGGGGCATATCCATGTGTGAGCTGGGGCATTATCCATGTGTGAGCTGGGGCATATCCATGTGTGAGCTGGGGCAAATCCATGTGTGAGCTGGGGCATATCCATGTGTGAGCTGGGGCAAATCCATGGGTGAGCTGGGGCATATCCATGAGCTGGGGCAGTATATCCATGAGCTGGGGCATTATCCATGTGTGAGCTGGGGCATATCCATGTGTGAGCTGGGGCAAATCCATGTGTGAGCTGGGGCAAATCCATGTGTGAGCTGGGGCATTATCCATGTGTGAGCTGGGGCATTATCCATGTGTGAGCTGGGGCATATCCATGAGCTGGGGCATTATCCATGAGAGGAGCTGGGGCAATATCCATTATTACACTATTTGACTCAGAATATTTATTTTCCTGTTTTCCTCCTCTAAAAACTAGGTGCGTCTTATGGTCAGGTGCGTCTTATGGAGCGAAAAATACGGTAATCATCACTGATCATACAGTAATTATCTGGAACATGGCGACTGACAAAACAATAGATGTTCTTAGGCCGGGGTAAGACGACCATTTTGCAGAGTGGAAGGAACGTCCGTGAGAGTGGACATTCCTTCCACGCTGATGCCCGTCTAGCATCCTCGCTGAGCGCAGTTCGTGCGCTCAGCGCTGCAAGGCTTGATCCTCCTATTGAGGATTGCACTTTGCAACCCCGAATGCGCATCGTAGCATTTCGACAAGGAGGCTGTCACGTTTGCTATCCCGCTTACCCTTGACAACCGTGGTGAGGATCCTCTTGGACAGACTTCTAACCCTCCGATCCTTTAAATGGTCGGGACCGCTAATCCTATCACTCCCAGCTGGGGAGAACAGGCACACCAGCAACAAAGAATATAACCCAGTAACAGCAGGTTTCACGACAGAGTGTGTACTGGGGCTCAAAGGGTTAATCTTGCCAACAGCCAGGAGCAACCTGAGTAAGGCTTTTTAGGTATATTCATACACCAGGGATCAGAATAAGCGTGGTCATATACACAGTCCGGATTGTCAACAGGCAGGGTTCTCATACACTCCGGTATCGCAACAGGGCAGATAGATGGATTATCAGAGTCCTCGCTATGCAGGACAGACATATACTCTGAGTCAGCGTGGTACAAATTCAACATACACTCTGAATCTGCTTTGGGCACAATACACATACAAACATAGGTCAGAAAGAGAATAGTCAAAAAGGCAGTCCGGGTCAGCAACAATCAGGGTCCTCATACAAATCGAATCGGCAACAGAGCAAAGTAATCAGTGAAACAGCGAAGTGAATACACCAGGTGATGCGGAAACTAACTGCACGTCAGGGCGACGAGCTGTCTCGCGTGCCCTGCATTTAAGGCCGGCGGCTCCACGTCATCACGGCACGCCCCGCCCCTCCAGGCACATGAACAGCAGGAACTGCTGGCACCTGGCCAGACAGCGATGCCGCCAAGCGTCCAGAACCCCCCTGAAGGTCCGCAGGTGCCGAGGATGTGACAAAGGCTTTCAGAACATCCTCAGTACGCCTGCTGTAGCGGGCGTGAGTTACAGTGTGTGGCCGGCCCTGTCGAAGCGTCACAACCCTGAGATGGACGCCGGGAGGCACGTCAGTACGGGCGTACAGAATTTACTTTGAGATCCATTGGGTATGCTTTTGAGAAGAGAGCTCTTCAGGTAATCAGCAGTCACCACTATCATGGATGAGAGAGATATAGCATCCCTATTCCAGCTGCAGTGGTGGCCAGGCTTAGAGGATTTTTGAACGCAAGACCATCTACAATGACAAGGGATCAGAGTTGTACCTCGCAGTGGTCTAGCTGCAAAGTAAAGCATGGCATCTCAATGTCTCCAAATCAGTCAAAACAATTTGTTTCAAACTAAAGAGCTATCTAAAATGTATTGTGGTTCTATGGTCAACTCCAAGTCTGTTGTTGTACACTTAAATTTGTGAATATGGCTCATCGTCAAAAGCCGGGAGTCTCCACAGTAACCGTGGAAGACGGATGTCTGGCAGGCTAGAGCCATCCCTAGAGTGGATGGAGTAGCCCTGAGATGGTGAACCTTGGCACCCCAGATGCTTCGGAACTACATGTCCCATGATGCCAAGTCACACATTAGGCTGGCAGAGCATTATGAGACATGTAGTTCAGAAACAAATGGGGTGCCAAAGTTCACCATCAGCAGTAGACCAATTTTCTGACAGTTGGATATACACTGCTCATTTACATTTTTCATAAAGTTTGTTGAGTCAGCTGACTGGAAGTATCAAATATATTAACCAAACTGCTATGTTTAATATTGACACACACAGCTGTGACCTAGCAAAGCAATCATGATCATAAGATTATCCAACATTTACCGTAAATGTTGGCATTAAGTATAGTAATCTTTAAATTTAAACTCTTTCCCAAAGAATACCTGGTGCGAGCACTTCCAATAAGGATACTTTGTTCTGGTTTTCCATATTCCTGCTGCTTTATAAAATGTTGATTCCAGAAGACAAGCTGTGTTCCTAGTCATATTTGGAAGAGCTTGTGAAGCATAACACAATTTATAACCCATAAAAAAAGAATCAATAGCCTGATCCAGATGCAGCAAGTAAAAAGGGGGAGGGGGTATATAAACCAAACACCTTAAATGTGCATATTAATTCATAAATTTCCAAGAAAAACCATGTAGACACAGGATCAATGTCATAAAGAAATTCAGCAGACCATCCATTTAAATTTTAATTGCACACATGCTGGCTGGTATAATCTGTAGCTTTTTATTACGATGACACAATAGAAGTCTGGATCGCACAGGGAGTAGAGATTGTCCTTATAAACCTTGTATAAGGTTTTCATCCTGCAGCATTCTGTGAAAGCATTAAAGTAGGAACATTTCTATTTTTACATTACTATTGTTCCTGTCCGGGATCAAACAAAATGCTTTGGTCAGACTTTTTCCTCCATATGATAGAGACAGAAAGTTCCACTGAACACTTAGGCTAATGTCAGATGAACGCAGTCTGAGCGCACTCTGCGTGCGTGCATAACGGACAGGCGTACTGACGGAAGATACTGTAGACCCCACATGGTCGGTTATTTTTAACGGATGTAGAAAAAAAAAAGGGAACTATGGGAATCTAGACTGTGCAATTTAATACTTTCAGTCTGAGCTCCTGCACGTCTGGAATTCCCATGCCCCGCTGCGTAAAGTGCGAGTAAAAGGGACCCATTTCCCCTGGGTTACAGCTGATCTTACACTAGTGTACCAGCTTAGAGATTCACTGTGGTCAAATTTCAAGAGTACTGGTTCCATGAACGATCACTATGAATACCGACAATCCCGGAATGCATGCACAAAACAAACAAAAATGGCTGAAGCCCATTACTTCAATGAAAATCTAAACAATAACATATCAAATCCTAGAAACTTTTGGAAAACCATAAGTAACATACAAGCACCCCTGTCCACTCTCAGCCAGCTGCTGTCAAAGTAAACAACCAAACCCTGCAACACCCCCTAGATGTAGCAAATGCCTTTAATGATTATTTTGTTGGATGTGCCACCACTTTGATTGCCAAGCTAGGAAATTACATGCAATCAGAAAGGCCGCATCCAGGTCAGGCCCCTCCAACTGTGCAAAGTCCCTGTATCAGACAGGTATTCAGTTTTAGACCAGTGCCTGTCAGTGTTGTTACTAAACTTCTCCGTAACCAAAAAAATGAAATGCCATTCTGGACCTGATCAAATACCAGCAATGCTGCTGAAAATCAGTGCACCAGCAATTGCAAATCCTATCGCAACACTAATCAATGAATCACTGGCGACTGGATACATAACCAAACTCTGGAAGACTGCGAGAGTGGTACCTATCCATAAAAGTGGTGACAGTACTTTGGTATCCAACTACCGTCCAATATCATTGCTCCCTGCAATGTCAAAAATGTTGGAAAAATGCGTCTACACACAATTACGTGATTATTATCAATATTGGAACTACTTAACCCCGGATCAATCAGACTTTCGTCCAAATCACTCAACTACAACCGCCCTTTTAAAAGTCTGCTATGATATCCAAGCTGGGATGGAACAAGGAAGCCTAACTGGAGCCATCTTCCTTGATTTTGCCAAGGCCTTTGACACAGTAGACCATGGCATCTTGTTAAAAAAACTTAAAAACTCTGGTATTGGTGATCGCACGCTAACCTGGTTTCAATCATATCTGACCGATCGCAATATGTGTCCATTTCTGGCAGCTCCTCCCTCCCCCTCCCAGTCACTTGCGGTGTACCCCAAGGCTCAATACTCGGCCCCCTGCTATTTACAATATTCATAAATGATCTGCCTAACATCTGCAAAGTCTCAACTGTACACATGTACGCAGACGACGCCGTAATCTATACCAGCAAACCAAATCTCCCGCAGCTGGAGGCCGTGCTGCAAGAACAATTCACAGGGGTAGAAAAGTGGATCAAACACAACAAACTTTTTTAAAATAATGACAAAACTGTAACGATGCTCTTTGGTACAGCACCTAAACTACAAAATCCCCATCTATGTGTTGGGACAAAATCAAATGGCACGCTGACCACAGTCACTTCTCTCAAATATTTAGGTATGTGGTTGGACCCAAATCTATCCTTTGGCCCCCACATGTATTTATAAAGGATTTTACCAGGAAGGATACATTGAGATTTCTCTCGTTTTCAAGTATGTCCTGGGTTCAAGAACATTGAAGTGTTACAGTTACAGAAATACAAAGTAATACAATGCAAGATATTAAAAAAAAAAACACACATATACAGATTAACAGAAAATAAATATGTAGGAAATATAGTCACTAGGTTACATGTTTACAGGTGCATTCTGTATTGAGGTATGTTAGTAAGGAGCTCTTGAGTGACTTAAAACTGGGGGAAGATTTGATGGTGTCTGGGAGGTTATTCCATAATTGTGGTGCTCTGTAGGAAAATGAGGACCGAGCCACTGTCTTTATGTATTGTGGTATTGCAAGTAAGGTGCTGGTCCTGGATCGGAGGTTATAGGATGAGGGAGCTGCTGGGGGAAGCAGCCTATTCAGGTAGGGTGGCAGCTTCCCAGAAATGCTCTTATTACACCAGGCTGGAAAGGTGAAGGGTGCGTCTGGATTCCAGCGATGGCCAGTTTAGCTCTTTTAACATGTCACAATGGTGGGTCATGTAGTTACAATGTAGCGCAAAGCGGCAGAATGAGTTATACAATGTAGTAAGTTTATGAAGGTGTGTTTGCGGGGCGGCTGCATACACTACATCTCCGTAATCAATAGCCGGCATAAGATTTTGCTGTACAGTCTGCTTTCTTACCGCGGGACTCAGGCAGGATTTGTTTCTGTACAGGGCACCTAGTTTGGGGTAACGTTTAGATGAGAGTTTTTCGATGTGGGGGCCAAAGGATAGATTAGGGTCTAAACTTTACCCCAAACTAGGTGCCCTGTACAGAAACAAACCCTGCCTGAGCCCCACGGTAAGAAAGCAAATTGTACAACAAATGCTTATGCCAGCTATTGAATACGGAGATGTAGTGTATGCTGCGGCCCCACAAACACACCTTCAGAAACTTACTACATTGTATAACTCATTCTGCCGCTTTGCACTACAATGTAACTACATGACCCACCATTGTGACATGTTAAAAGAGCTAAATTGCCCATGCTGGAGTCTAAACGCACCCTTCACCTTTCCAACCTGGTGTTTAAGAGCTTTTCTAGGAAGCTGCCACCCTGAATCTGAATAGACTGCTTCCTCCAGCAGTTCCCTCATCATATAACCTCCGATCCAGGACCAGCACCTTACTTGCAATACCACAATACAAAAAGACAGTGGCTCGGTCCTCATTTTCCTACAGAGCACCACAGTTATGGAATAACTTCCCAGACACCATCAAATCTTCCCCCAGTCTTAAGTCACTCAAGAGCTCCCTATAACATATCTCAATGTGGAATGCACCTGTCAACATGTAACATAAGGACTATTTTACTTACATATTTATTTTCTGTTAATCTCTATATTTGTGTTGTTTTTTAATATCTTGCATTGTATTACTTTGTATTTCTGTAACAACTGTAACATTTCAATGTTCTTGAACCCAGGACATACTTGAAAACAAGAGAAATCTCAATGTATCCTTCCTGGTAAAATACCTAAATAAATAAATTAAAATTAAAATGACAGGTACAGTCAGCCAGACCAAAAAAAACTTCTGAGCGTCAACGTGACGGATGGCGCAAATGCGCTGCGTCTGACATCACATCATCGCGCACACAGGCCACTACGCGGAAACGGCGCTCTCTGGCCAGCCGCCCTAGCGCTTTTACGTTGAAGCCTAAATGGCGTCCGTTGCCACCTGCGTGGTGCGTGCGCACTTCATGTGTTGGTCTCTATTGATCACAAAATCAATGCTATGACGGACGTTAAACTGTGCGCGACATGGACGTGATGACTGCGTTCGTCTGATGCCTGCCTTTGCAGTAAACTTGACATCTGTTTGTAGGACTGGCTTGGAGTGTTCTTCACAGATTACTAGCATATCCTTAGTGTTAATTTCGTCGAGTAATAATATTTCTCAAAGACTTGGAAATTCTAGAGTAATGCTTAAATAATGCAGAATACACTTTAAACACATTCGATTTCAGTTAATAAATCTCCTCTAGATGTAGTCTACTAAAACTAGAACAATTCAGAAGACTAAAATATGACTAAAACTAAATGGCATTTTAGTCAGAAGCCTAACAAGGTGTCAGGCTCAGGTACCGGGGTGGCACCAGAGTATCAGGGGGGTTTGAGCCCAGCGTGCAGTATACTGCACAGACACAGAGATGGGTGGAGGTGGATGGATAAATAGACCGACCAGATTGCCAATACGGATGAAGATGGTGAGAGTGGTTGCTGGATCTGGAGTTATGGCAGAGGAAGCCGATGTTAGTCAGGAACAGGTAGTGGGGATTTTGCAGAGCAGAAGTATATAGGTCTTTACCCATGCAGGTAAACAGCTACAATGATGAAGCGAAGACAGGAGGAGTCGTGGTGCCTTTATTTTGAGTGTGAGATGCTTGGTGTTTACTGTTGATTTGCTGGATGAGCTGCTTGCAGGTTATACACAATACAGGTTGCAGGAACAGGGGCAGCATAGGAAGTATGCTGCCAGGAGCTTCGGAGAATGGGTGCAGATGGGAGGCATGACACACGGTTATTCAGAGAGAGGTGAAACTCATGAGAATTGGCAGGAGAAGAGAACACTGTCTAAACCAAATAGCCGATTTGGAAAGTGAGATAAATGGGAGAATTTTTCTGGTTTGGCTATTTTGACCTAGAATTTTCACTTTTCCAGTCATTCTCCTAATTTTCACTTCTCGCGGAATAACCCTGTATGACTAAAACTAAATTAAAATGCCTGATAAAATTAACATTGCTCCTCATGTTCACCACGGAAGCGATCAATCTTTATCGTATAGTTTGTATAGCCATGAAGTTATGTCTTGTAGTTTGTTTTTAATTTATAAATTTGATATTAAATTGTAGAAGTCCATGGTGAAACTATTGTAGGTCTTTATGTACATACTGTTGAATCATGGAAGAGGTGTAGAAATGTATCAAGGCAGTGGACTTTTATGACATGTTTATCCATGACAATGCAGTTAGCAACAATCTAACCAATTCCTGAACAGAGATCTGGATTTCCCATTGCCAAAGCAAGGATCTACCATATGAATAGATCCATACAGTCATGCCACATATGAAGGGAAGACAAATAGATTTGAGCAGGCTGGATGGTACTGAGCAGAACCAAGGTATATGAAGTTACTAAGAACGGACAGCAGAACTAGTGGCCTTCTCTATGATGAGTCCCGATCCGGTCTCAAAGTTTTAGATGGTTGGTGCCATTACAGAAAAGGCTATAAAATATGCAAATCAGCTTGTAGTCACACCAAAAACGGGTGGCCAGAACGGAATGCGAAGGCAATCTCCTTTGCACAAGAGACTGGATAGTAGGACAGTGACACAAATGTCACATTACAAATAGGTAGGTGACAATTTTTGAACATCAAATAATTTAATTTGTTTCAATAGACCTCAACTAGGTAGTGGTACAGAGTTGGTAAAACCTATACACTCAAGACTTATTCTTTAGTTCCCATACACCTCTCTATCTAGCTCAAGGCACAATGGACAGTTTCCTAGAAAATAAATTACTGTCAACAAAAAACTACACAAACAGAACTTAAGAGAATGTGCAAAAAAAGGCTGGTGTCAAAGATGAAATATTGCTCAGGTTGTTCACTGCACTTAAGATTTATGTGATCTCCACACTTGATTTCTGCATGAAGACCTCTAATCCCAAAAAAATTTGCACAGATATAACATCGAGAACAAGTCCAAGAATACAAGACGGTTTTTGAATATTGAAATTAGACTGAAAACTTGGTAAACTAAAGGGCTGCATTCAAAGTATTGTACAGGATGAGTATCTCAACCCTTATCCAAAATTCTGGGCACCAGTAGGGTTTTGAATTTTTTGGAATCGTTGCATATAATTAGAGACATATCTTAGGGATGAAACCAAACTATACATATGAAATTCATGTTTAATCTGCACCATTATCATGGCGTAATGACCTACAACCACCCCATTTAGGAAAAAGGCAGTCCATGTAATGTTTGTGAGACTGTTCGACGGGTGTCAGGGGCAGGAGAGATCACACATTTGATAGACAACGGTCGAGGAACAGAGAGATCAGACTGACCCAGAGACAGGAGGATATGAAGCAGAAAGAGAAATCAAAGGCCAACAACAAAGTCAAGGAACAAACCAGAAGAGTAATGCACTGAATGGAAACATCGATGGGCAGGGAAAAAAGGAAGTGGAAGGACTCCTAAGCCCCAAAGTACCGTCCCATTATGTAGACCAGAGGAACGGTGGGACATCCCAGCATTGGCAAGGAAACAGAGGGACAGAACATCTGTGTTGACCCTAGCAGAATCATAGGGATACTGCACCACTAATGCAGTGCTAGAATAAAGCATCGGTGTTGGTGCTCTATTGGATCGAAGCAATCCCATCAGATTGAAGGATGGGAGACCTGACATGAAAATATGAGCATCAGCTTCGAACTCTTGGAGAAACACCAGAGGATGTGACACACCATTTGCACATAGCCTAAAAGTAGCGTGGGTTGTCAGCGCCCAGGGCAAGGCAAGAATTGTGCGCCCCCCCAACCTGTGGACACGGTAACACACCCTGATTTCCTTCTACCAGTAGAGTATTGACCCCCTTACCCCACAAGCACATGTATTGTATATTAACAAAATACTGCTATAATTAAACAATTAAACACACATGCCCCCACGCTATGCCACTGCTACCAGTCACGCTGTCCCAGTATACCCTAGCATAGTTCATCTCTCCCTCGAGTACCCCTAGTCACTCTCCCAGTACCCCCAGTCACTCTCCCAGTACTCAGAGTCACTCTCCCAGTCACTCTTTCTCTCCCAGTACCCCCAGTCACTCTCCCAGTACTCCCAGTCACTCTCCCAGTACCTCCAGTCACTGTCTCTCTCTCTCTGTACCCCCACTCTATCCCAGTACCCCAGTCACTATTCCTCTCTCCCAGTACCCCCACTTTCTCCCAGTACCCCCACTCACTCTCTCCAAGTACCTCCATTCCCTCTCTCCCAGTACCCCAAGTCACTCACTCTCCCAGTACCCCCACTCTTTCTCTCCACGTACCCCCACTCTTTCTCTCCACGTACCCCAGTCACTAATCCTCTCTCCCAGTACCCCACTTTCTCCCAGTACCCCCACTCACTCTCTCCAAATACCTCCATTCACTCTCCCAGTACCTCCGTTCACTCTCTCCCAGTACCCCCAGTCACTCGCTCTCCACGTATCCCCACTCTTTCTCTCCACGTATCCCCACTCTTTCTCTCTCAGTACCCCCAGTCACTCTCTCCCAGTACCCTCTCAGTCATTCTCTCCCAGTACCCCTATCACTCACTCTCCCCCAAGCACCTCCAGTCACTCCCAGTATCCCCACTTTTTCCAAGTACCGCCAGTCACTCTCTCTCCAAGTACCCCCAGTCATTCTCTCTCCAAGTACCCCCAGTCACCCGATCCCTGTACCCACTCACTGTGTGTTGTTCACGCTGCTCTGGTGTCATACAGTGTCGCCTACCTGCATGGAGTTGCTGGTGGCCCGGGGGGGGGCTGTCCAGGGGGCTTAGAGGAGACCGGATTTTAAATGTGATGCAGGACAGGTGCCTCCCTCCCTCCTTCCGGCTCAGCGGCTGCTGGGCTGCCAACAGCGGGGGGGCTGGCACAGGGCTTCAAGAAGGTCTGACAAGCATGGTACAGGGTGCTCCATCAGATAATGCTGCGCTGCTTTACGTGACTCATGTCAGCATTAAGGGGGAGTCAGGACATGACCAGAATTTTCAGTCCTGGTACTCCCTTCCCGGACGCTGAGTGCTAAGTCACCGCCGCCACTGCAGAACTGGCGGCTGCCTGTGCAGGGGCCTCTCACTGACGAGTGTCCGTGAGCAGACACCTTGCTGATCCCTGCTGGAAAATAGTAGTGGTTCAAACTTCTTCTGAAATTTTTCACCCCTAAGAATATTGCACCTGGGGCGACCACCCCTGAGGCCCCCCCCCACACTACGCCACTGCTGACAACCCAATAAGTACATTCAATTAGTGGATTTTAAAAGCATTTTGGCACCTTGGGCTGTATGCCTACAGGGCTAAACCTTGCTTTTGAGCTCTAGAAGACACCCCCCAACGAAATTTGTTTGTTGCAAACAAATTTCCTTTGCTTTTGCCCTGCTCAGCTGCAGATTAACATAACTCGAAGACCAGTTGATTTTGGGAGTAAAGAGGTTAAAATATGTTCTCAGTGTCCATTCCCTGGAATACATGAACCACAGCTTGTTGTGTCACAGGTTTCTTGGCAATTCAGTTGAGTCCAACCAGTGGCGTAACTAGAAACCTGAAGGCCCCGGTGCAAGAATCCATGAAGGGCCCCCCCTCCAAAAATAAAAAAAATCTATTTTTACTTTTTTTTCCTGCAATATTTTTTTAGAAAGGATTTTATAATAAAGCTAGTATTGCCCCCAGCTCACACATGGGTATATATTTGCCCCCAGCTCACACATGGGTATATATTTGCCCCAGCTCACACATGGGTATATTTGCCCCAGCTCACACGAGTATATATTTGCCCCAGCTCACACATGGGTATATATTTGCCCCCAGACTCACACATGGGTATATATTTGCCCTAGCTCTCACATGGGTATATATTTGCCCCCAGACTCACACATGGGTATATATTTGCCCCAGCTCTCACATGGGTATATATTTGCCCCCAACACACACATGGGTATATATTTGCCCCCAGCTCACACATGGATATATTTGCCCCAGCTCACACATGGGTATATATTTGCCCCCAGACTCACACATGGGTATATTTGCCCCCAGGCTCACACATGGGTATATATTTGCCCCCAGACTCACACATGGGTATATATTTGCCCCAGCTCACACATGGGTATATATTTGCCCCAGCTCACACATGGGTATATATATTTGCCCCCAGCTCACATGGATATTTGAGGTACTGAACGCACCTCTGGTGTGGCTCACACAGCCCCCCCCCCGGTAATGCAGGCCGCCATGTTGAAGGCCCCCCTCCGGTTGTTTGTATAAATGTAGGGCTGGTGTCAGTAGTGCTGCGCTGCCATAACCCATACCTGCTTCTGGTGCGGTGGTGCCAGCAGGCGACGAGGAGAATTCGGGTGCGTCAGCCCAGCCCCACATGCGCATTGATCCAGGCCCGCTCTTCACTTCCTGACTGCGCCCACACACATCCGGTCACATGTGCCGGGACAGGAGCGTGCAGCTGGCTAAAAAAAATAGTGCAGCGGCGCTGGCCAAAATTTGCCACCCGGCACCGGCTTCCAAATTTAAAACAAAAGCCTTCGTGAGCCGCAGGGCCCCCCCTGAAGTGGCGGAATGCCAGGGCCCGGTCGCAAGTGCGACCGCTGCGACCCTGGTAGTTCCGCCACTGAGTCCAATGGGACTCTGGAATTCATGCCAGCCGTTGTGAGATGATCACTAGTGGGTTTTAAGCCAAATTAATGTGTTTTGGTTTAGAGATGTCACTGCTAAACCTGGAATAGCAGCCGTAACCTACGAGTTGTCACAAAGTATTTCCTTAGAAAGCTAGGTATAAAACACAGCCTCTGTATTGACCAGTGAAAGTAATAGTACACGGATTCCAGTTAATAACTTGCGCCTGCAGGTTTCTCCTTAGCGTCCCTGTTTAAGCGTGATATTACAGGGCAGGAGCTAATCCAGCAGCCTGCCCCATAATGTGGAGCTAAACCTCGGAATGCTAGAGGCAGCGCTAAGCACCGCCGCGAGCATCCCCTCAATGGAGTCAATAGGATTCCATTGAGGCTTCCACTGCCGGTCACATAACCTGCAGGATCTCGCCTCTCGCAAGATCTGGCAGGTCGGTGGAGTGATCGCGGAGGGAGACTGGGGGACTCCCCCCCCCCAGTCTCTCTCTGCTCCTGACGGTGAGAAGAATCGGTCGAGCCGCCGTTCTTGCCGCGGGATGAGAGGTGAGTATCTGATTTTTGATGGATTTTTTAGCTGATGCTGACTGATTCCGCAGAAGTGGAATCAGTTAGCACCAGGTCCTAGCTGTGGTTAACTTTTCAGTAACCGCAGCAGGATGTAATTTGCGTTAGGACTTTGCGCTCCCCGTGTTAAGCATAGGGAGCGCAAAGTATAGTTAGCTTGTGGTGAAAAGCCCAAGATCCGAATCATTAACGGGCTTTATAACCATGGTCACCCGCACCAATAGCATAGAAAGTGAAACTTATTCCTGCATAGTTTTTGAAAAAACTAAATTTCACGTCTATCCCACTTTGGCTCGTGTCAGATGAGTGCATTCTGTGCGGACTGTGCATCCGTGCACAATGGTCGTACATTCTGACTGACAACTAGAGAGGAGCCGAACACGCCTGAGTTCGGGTTCGTACCCGAACCCGAACTTTCCAAAATGTTCGAATCCGAACCCGAACCCAAACTCAATACAAGTCAATGGGGCTGAAAATTTGGTTTTTAGAGTGCCCTCCAAGAGGGCATATATGCTAGATATTTGCCATAAAAGGTGTATGGGGGTCCGGGTAGTGCCCTGGGGGACAGGAAACAAGGACAAAAAGTTTAAAAAAAAAAAGTTTTTAAAGGGACAGTGACTTTTCCATGAAATAAGGGTTAAAAATAAAAACGAAAAATTCCTTCAAATATCGTGCCTAGGAGGTCCCCATAACCTGCCCGTGAAGTGGCGGATTTCTAGGATGTATAGAAACACTTAAAAACAAAAAAATTACGTTTCAAATGACGGTAAATGCTTTTCCTTTAATCTATCCATAAACAACTGCTTAGGGCGGCAGTCTGTATGAAAAGAGGAGACATTTTCGGACACGCAGAAAAAGTTTAGTGATTTTTTTGGCTAAATTATTGTGAAACTTATGCAGGCTTTGGATGAAAGTAACAATAGGTGCTTTAAAATTGGGCCTTTAGCGTCGGCAACAGTGCCGTCACACCGTAACCCCTCTGAGGATATGAATCTGATACAGGCGTCAGTGGCAGTGCACCCAAATATTGTGCTTTTGGTGCCAGGCCTGCAAGTACTGATTCTGGTAAAGGCGTCAGTGCACCCAGATATTGTGCTTTTGGTGCCAGACTGCCAGGCCAGCAAGTACTATCATACATTAACCCCTCTGTAGTATTGTGGAAGAGTGCAGGGTTGGACCATGCGGTTCAAAAAATTAAAATGATATAAATCTGGCACAGGCGTCAGTGCAGCCAAATATTGCGCCTTTCATGGCAGCAAGTGCATTCACACCGTAACCCTTTTGTGGTATTGTGGAAGAGTGCAGGGTTGGACCCTGCTGTTCAAAAAATTAAAAATGATATAAATCTGGCACAGGCGTCAGTGCAGCCAAATATTGTGCCTTTCATGGCAGCAAGTGCATTCACACCGAAACCCTTTTGTGGTATTGTGGAAGAGTGCAGGGTTGGACCCTGCTGTTCAAAAAATTTAAATGATATAAATCTGGCACAGGCGTCAGTGCAGCCAAATATTGTGCCTTTCATGGCAGCAAGTGCATTCACACCGTAACCCTTTTGTGGTATTGTGGAAGAGTTCAGTGCTGGAGGTTTTGTGCATGCAGAAGACATCCCCGATCTATTCCGTTATGTCAGCATCAGGGGATTGATAACTGCTGATCCAGGACTAATTAATTTTTATAAATGTCAGCCGGTCTACAGAGTCGATGGACAGACGCACTCTTTTGTCTGTGACAAAACCTCCAGCGGCACTGAACGTCCTTTCAGAAAGCACGCTGGATGAAGGGCAACCTAGTAGCTGCATAGCATATTGGTTAAGTTCTGGCCAGTGATCCAATCTCAACACCCAGTAAGCCAGTGGATCATCTGCTGGAAAGGTATCCAGGTCTGCCCTTGCCCCTAGGTAGTCCTGCACCATATGGTGAAGACGCTGGCAATGGGTGCCTACATTTGACGTCCCTGGGCGTCGTGGACTAAAAATTTTTAAAAATGCATCAGTCAAGCGGCCCTGGCCTTCACCACTATTCCTCTGATCATCCGCAGCCTCAGAAGCATGTGTGTCATCACTTGGTAACCTACCAGTGCCTGGAAAGGTGTTACACAAGTGTCGCTTTAGAGCGTCCTCAAGTTTTTTCATCCTGTGCTCCCTCTGTGCGGGCAGGATGAGCTCTGCAATTTAACCCTTGTATTGTGGATCAAGAAGGGTTGCCAACCAGTAATGATCCCTCTCCTTGATAGCACGAATCCTGGGGTCCTTTAGCAGGCTTTGTATTATAAGGGAGCCCATGCAGCGTAGGTTGGAGGTGGCATTAGCTTCCGAGTCTTCCTGGTCAATGAGGATGACCCCATCGTGCACTTCCTCCTCCCAGCCACGCACTAGCCCTTGTGTTTCTGGGCACACGAAACCCTCCCTTGAGGAATCCCCACCTTCAATGCCCCCACTACTTAAATATTCCTCCTCCTCCTCATCATCCTCCTCCTGTCTGATCTGAGTAGGACCCGCTGGAATGCTGTCTGCGGAAAGACTGGGGCCTTGAGAGCTAGGGAAGGCCTCTTCTTCCTCCCGCTGCTCTGCCTCTAGAGCCACATCTATAATTCCCCGCAGAGTGTGCTCCAGCAGGAACACTAAAGGAATTGTGTCACTGATGCATGCACTGTCCCTGCTCACCATCTTCGTTGCCTCCTCAAATGGTAACAGTACAGTGCATGCATCCTTGATCATCAGCCACTGCGGGGGGGGGGGAAACCAAGTTGACCTGAACCTGTCCTTGTGCCATACTCACACAGGTACTCGTTGATGGCCCTCTGCTGCTTGTGGAGACGCTGCAGCATTGCTAATGTCGAGTTCCACCTGGTGGGCATGTCACAGATCAGACAGTTTGTGGGAAGGTGGAATTCTCTTTGAATTTCTGCCAGGCGAACGCTTGCTGGGAATGACCGTCTGAAGCAGTGACGTGCGGTGAGGTCAGTGGCTGGTGAGGCACTGGTTAGTATCAGAGCCAGATATACAAATGCAAAACAGCCAGAAAACCTCCTAGCTTCCAAAGAGGAGGCTTCAGGCATTTAGTACATCAGAAGGACAGACACTGCGAGTAAGGACTGACTGGAAGCCAATCCTGTTCCTTAGACCTCTCGCTCCTTTATACAGAACAATTCTCTTACAACATGCCTTCTAAATTGCATTGGCAAAGACTTCTCAAATGAAGAATCTACAGTCCTGGGTCCTTGTACCTAGACTTGTTTTCATACAGGGTTATTCATTCAGAGAGAGGTGAAAAGCAGGAGAATGACTGGAGAATGGAAAATTCTAGGTCAAAATAGCCAAACCAGAAAAATTCTCCCAGTCATCTCCCTTTCCAAATCTGCTATTTTGACCTAGAATTTTCCATTGTCCAGTCATTCTCCTGCTTTTTACCACTCTCTGAATAACCCTGATACAGGGCTATTCAGAAAGAGGTGAAACCCTTGAGAATGAGTGGAGAATTGAATTCTAGGTCAAAATAGTCAAACCAGAAAAATTCTCCCATTTAGCTCACTTCCCAAATTGGCTATTTGTTCATTCTCCTGCCAATTCAAGGTTTTCACCTCTCTCAGGGCCGGATTAAGGGTATCATGGGCCTGGTGCTGAGGATTTTGGTGGGCCTTTTTATAAATACTGAGGAAACAATCGTTCCGCACTGCTTTCTCTTTCAGAGAGTGAGGCGGTACACTGTGCAAATGTCACACTATGCCAACGTCAGAGCGACTGGGAAACCTGACTGGTGACTCTGACATGGTGTGCTGTGACTCCTAGTGCGACTTGCAGTGCGCCAGGACACAAGCCTCCCGCTGGATTAGCGTGCATGGCCCATATGAGTCAAGCACTACAACTCAACTAGACAAGCGAGTAAGGATGGACATTAAATGAAGCCGCCATATATACATTTATTAAACAAATTGTATATACAGTGGCAAGAAAAAGTATGTGAACCCTTTGGGATTACGTGGAGTTTTGCATGAATTGGTCATAAAATGGCTCTACAGAGCCCCTTCTCTAGGGCAGGGCGCTCATTCGTAATAAAACTTCAGATTGCCCATGAATAGCTGGCTCCACCAAATTACCTTAATTGTGGCCCACACACCCTGAATATATGGAGGAGCCCCAAAAAAAAGACACCCACACACCCTGAATATATGGAGGAGCCCCCAAAAAAAAGACACCCACACACCCTGAATATATGGAGGAGCCCCCAAAAAAAAGACACCCACACACCCTGAATATATGGAGGAACCCCAAAAAAAAGACACCTACACACCCTGAATATATGGAGGAACCCCAAAAAAAAGACACCTACACACCCTGAATATATGGAGGAACCCCAAAAAAAAGACACCTACACACCCTGAATATATGGAGGAACCCCAAAAAAAAGACACCCACACACCCTGAATATATGGAGGAGCCCCAAAAAAAAGACACCCACACACCCTGAATATATGGAGGAGCCCCTGTAAATACACCCACACACCCTGAATATATGGAGGAGCCCCTAAAAAGACACTCGCACACCCTGAATATATGGAGGAGCCCCTAAAAAGACACCCGCACACCCTTTAACATATGGAGGAGCCCCTAAAAACACACCCGCACACCCTGAATATATGGAGGAACCCCTGTAAATATACCCACACACCCTGAATATATGGAGGAACCCCTAAAAAGACACCCGCACACCCTTTAACATATGGAGGAGCCCCTAAAAACAAACCCGCACACCCTGAATATATGGAGGAACCCCTGTAAATATACCCACACACCCTGAATATATGGAGGAACCCCTAAAAAGACACCCGCATACCCTGAATATATGGAGGAGCCCCTGTAAATACACCCACACACCCTGAATATATGGAGGAGCCTCTATAAAGACACCCGCACACCCTGAATATATGGAGGAGCCCCTAAAAAGACACCTGCACACCCTGAATATATGGAGGAGCCCCTAAAAACACACCCACACACCCTGAATATATGGAGGAGCCCCTAAAAAGACACCCGCACACCCTGAATATATGGAGGAGCCCCTAAAAACACACCCGCATACCCTGAATATATGGAGGAACCCCTGTAAATACACCCACACACCCTGAATATATGGAGGAGCCCCTAAAAAGACACCCACACACCCTGAATATATGGAGGAGCCCCTAAAAAGACACCCACACACCCTGAATATATGGAGGAGCCCCTATAAAGACACCCACACACTCTGAATATATGGAGGAGCCCCTAAAAAGACACCCACACCTTGAATATTATTTTAAAAGCCATACCAAGCAGCGAGAAAATGCAAATAATTACTCTTCTTCCTCTGGGTCCAGTCTACCTCCTTCACATAAATATAGAGAACACACAAGGCTGTAAGAGCACACACTCAGCTCCACATAGCACATACACACACGCGAAAAGAAAGATGACCCAAAAGGTCGAGAGTGTTATAGGCGCTAATGTTACACCGTGATTTGAGAAAATAGATTATACGGTTTATGCAGCTCACCGTGGAGTGTATCCCTCACCCAATATAGAAATGTAAAAACAAAAGTACCACAGTACATTCGGGAGCGCAAATAAGTATTGGTCCTCTTTGAGTTTTAAAGTCTCAAGAATCTCTGCGAAAAAAGTCTCTTTTTAAAGATAGTCCAAAATGTTCTCCGGTCACATGATGGGAGTACCGAGTAGAGAGGGGAAAAAAAGGAGGAGAGAAACAAATTGGGCAATATCATATATATCGTATATTGAAAATTGAACAAAGAAAAAAAGAAAAAAACTCACAAGTGTGGAGCTAGATAGCTCAATACTGGGCGCAGTTGAGTCTCTATGGGGGACTCCACCCTCAGATGGTAGTGATTCTTGATTCGCTGTTCGCTTCAATCGGATGCTTCACGGTGTATGTGCACCAAAAGGACCTCGGAAGAAACGTATTATAGCGTAATCCCGTAACAGATGAAAAATCATGTGGACGTCTATAAAAAGGTACTCACATGCTTCAGAACCTCCTATATAGGTGGTTCCGTATTAGCAGCAGTAGACCACTTCCCAGGGGGTCTAAGCCTCTAGCTGGATAGGTTGGTGTACTCCAATTGATAGGCAGATGGATCACAATAAAATAAATGGTCATGCGGTATCAAGAAGGGAATGGGCGTTTAGCATATATAGGCATGGAGAGGTATAAAGTGGATCATAAATCTTTAATTTAAAACATATAAAATGTATAAAACGGTGGGAGTGTCATCGAGACGCGTTTCCCTTACCAAATCTGTAAGCTTCTTCATTGTGGAAGAGTTCAGTGCTGGAGGTTTTGTGAATGCAGAAGACGACATCCCCGATCTATTCCATTACTTCAGCATCAGGGGATTGATAGCTGCTGATCCAGGACTGATTCATTTTTATAAATGTCAGCTGGTCTACAGAGTCGGTGGACAGACTCACTCTTTTGTCTGTGACAAAACCTCCAGCGGCACTGAACGTCCTTTCGGAAAGCACGCTAGATGAAGGGCAACCTAGTAGCTGCATAGCATATTGGTTAAGTTCTGGCCAGTGATCCAATCTCAACACCCAGTAAGCCAGTGGATCATCTGCTGGAAAGGTATCCAGGTCTGCCCTTGCCCCTAGGTAGTCCTGCACCATATGGTGAAGACGCTGGCAATGGGTGCCTACATTTGACGTCCCTGGGCGTCGAGGACTAAAAAAATTTAAAAAAGCATCAGTCAAGCGGCCCTGGCCTTCACCACTATTCCTCTGATCACCTGCAGCCTCAGAAGCACGTGTGTCAGCACTTGGTAATCTACCAGTGCCTGGAAAGGTGTTACACAAGTGTCGCTTTAGAGAGTCCTCAAGTTTTTTCATCCTGTGCTCCCTCTGTGCGGGCAGGATGAGCTCTGCAACTTTCCCCTTGTATCGTGGATCAAGAAGGGTTGCCAACCAGTAATGATCCCTCTCCTTGATAGCACGAATCCTGGGGTCCTTTAGCAGGCTTTGCATCATTAGGGAGCCCATGCAGCGTAGGTTGGAGGTGGCATTAGCTTCCGAGTCTTCCTGGTCAATGAGGATGACCCGATCGTGCACTTCCTCCTCCCAGCCACGCACTAGCCCTTCTGTTTCTGGGCACACAAAACCCTCCCTTGAGGAATCCCCACCTTCAATGCCCCCACTACTTAAATAGTCCTCCTCCTGTCTGATCTGAGTAGGACCCGCTGGAATGATGTCTGCGGAAAGACTGGGGCCTTGAGAGCTAGGGAAGGCCTCCTCTTCCTCCCGCTGCTCTGCCTCTAGAGCCACATCTATAATTCCCCGCAGAGTGTGCTCCAGCAGGAACACTAAAGGAATTGTGTCACTGATGCATGCACTGTCCCTGCTCACCATCCTCGTTGCCTCCTCAAATGGTGACAGTACAGTGCATGCATCCTTGATCATCAGCCACTGCGGGGGGGGGAACCAAGTTGACCTGAACCTGTCCTTGTGCCATACTCACACAGGTACTCGTTGATGGCCCTCTGCTGCTTGTGCAGATGCTGCAGCATTGCTAATGTCGAATTCCACCTGGTGGGCATGTCACAGATCAGACGGTTTGTGGGAAGGTGGAATTCTCTTTGAATTTCTGCCAGGCGAATGCTTGTGGGAATGACCGTCTGAAGTGGCTGCAGACCTTTCTGGCCTGGATGAGAAGCTCTGGCAGCCCTGGGTACTTGGTTAGGAAACGCTGTACCACTAGATTTAGGACGTGTGCTAGGCATGGTACATGCGTCAATTTACCCTTGCGTAGGGTGGAGAGAAGGTTGCTGCCATTATCGCAGACGATCATTCCCAGCTGAAGCTGGCATGGTGTTAACCATCTCTGCACCTGCCCCTGCAGAGCTGACAAAATTCTCTCAAAAAAAGCTCAAGCACAGTATGGCATCTTTTTGCTTGAGCCATTGCGTAGACCCTGCCACGCGTCGGTTTAACTGCCACTTCGCCAGAGACAGAGAAGGAGGAGGAGGAGGAGGAAGAGGTGGTGGAGCAGACAGACCTCATACAAGCAGCTTTCTGGAGGCGTGGTGGATGAACAAGCTCCAGTACAGAGCCCCATCTTGGATCCCTCCTAGCTGCAATCTGAGTTACCCAGTGTGCCGTGAAGGAAATGTTATGGCCCTGTCCATGCTTTCTGGACCACGTGTCTAAAGTCACATGCACCTTGTTGCTGACTGCCTTTCCCAATGACTGGATAACATTGTCTTCCACGTGCTGGTATAGTGCTGGAATGGCCTTGTGTGAAAAGTAATGGCGTTTTGGAACCTGCTACTGTGGTACAGCACATTTAGCAAATTCACGGAAGGGAGCAGAGTCCACCAGCTGGAAAGGCAGCAGCTGCAATGCGAGTAATTTTGCTAAGCTGGCATTTAGACGCTGTGCTTGGGGATGGTTGGGACTATATTTTTTCTTACGCTGCAGCAGGTGCGGCAACGTAATCTGACTGCGTAAATTTTCAGCTGATGGGATGATGTCACATTGTGAGGAAGGAGCTGGTACATCCATTACTGCAGCATCATCCCTGTCATGGCAGGACATAAAGTGGGGGTAGAGACAGATGAGGAGGAGGAGGACCTACGCAAAGTTTTGCACCAACGGTTATGTGGCAGGTGTTCATATGTCGCCTCAAGCACGTGGTACCCAAGTGTCCGGTGTCTTTCCCACACTTCAGCCTCATCTGACATAGATTACAAATAGCAACGGTGCGCTCTGCTGCACATTTCTTAAATAACTCCCAGGCAACAGAGTTCCTGCATGTGTGCTTTGAGACAACAGCGCTCTGCACCGGAGCAGCTCTGACATCTGATGTCTTGGACTGGCTAGTGCTACGGTTGGTCATAGAGGATGTTGTGCCTCGTGTTTGCTGTGCCTCCTCCTCCTCCTCACTTGATTCCTCTGTTTGATCTGGAACCCAGGTGGAGTCAGTGACCTCATCATCATTGTCATCAGACCTGTGGTCAGGTGCAAGGCTGTAGCCAATTACGAGCTTCAGGCCAGTGTAAAAGTGCATTGTGGGCCATTGTGGTGCATTGTGGTAGAACATGCGCCGAACACCCGGAAATGTTCGGAGTTCACGAGCAGACCGAACAGGCTAAGTTCGGTCCGAACTCCGAACCGTCCGACTCTTCCCTACTGACAACAAGGTAGTGGCCACACAGTCCGTATTTGTGACTGACATTTTTTTTGACTGATGTAGAAGGGAAAATAAATATGAAAAACATTTTGTCCATCAAAATGCTGGACGTCAAAAATGCAGTCCGTCTGACTACGTTTCATCACTCACACACAAAGCTATGCGGACTTTGCGGATGCAGCGCACTCAGTGCATCCGTTCTAGCAGATTTTCGTTCTTGCCTAACCTGCGTCTGTTTACCGCGCCCTTTGTGCGTCCGCACTTCTGCGCGGATGTACTTTGTGTGTGATCTCTATTGATCATAATTATATGCTATAACGGACGTACAAATGTGCGGCAACACGGACGTGATCAGTGCGCTCGTCTGACCTGAGCCTTAAACATCAAGAAAAATTCTTTATTTATATTTCTCATATTTTTTTTATAGAAAAGAAAGAAAGATTATGAAGACACAGTCACATAGAAACCAGCACTGGCCAAATGGGTAAATTCCTTGGATTGGGTTCCAGCACTTATTTTTGATATCTATGACAAGTTCATCCAAGCACGAATACTTGGAACTCGTCTGCCAATCACGTCTTGAACATAAACTGCAAGCTACCCAAAGGGATGGGCTTTCATTCTTCCCCCACTATCCCTCTTGGTATCCCCCCCCCCCATTTATTATGATTATTGCAGTTTTTACTTGCTGCTTTTTTCCAAGATCTCCTCAGAGGCCTCTGCCAGATATGGGAAATCAATTATTGTATGATCTATTCTTTGAGCCGCTAGTGGAAGCACGCAATGTGGCAATATCTTGTCTTAACGATCCCAGAAATTATTTTTCTGGTGCATGTAAAAGAGATAGGAGAGCACAAGGAGCACACAGTTGGCCCCATTAAAGAGCCTCTTTAGTCACATAGCTCAGTTTTATGATCCTACTAATACGCTTTGCAGGGTGCCCAAAGCACACTCACTATGGAGTTGGGTTTCCTTCTAGATATTTTTAGGGGAATCACACAGGGGTCAGGGTTACTCCTAAAAGCATTGCCGTTTTCTTGGAAACAACTGGCAGCTCTCTGCATGAATTTAATGCCTTCACTGCCAGCGGAATCCCAGGCGTATCGACTTATAAAAGAAGATCTCAGACATGTATTATGTTATGCGTGCTGCAATGTAGCAACCACACAAAAATATGCAGAAAGAATGTAGTTATGTTCACAGATGATCTGCCCTGGTGATAATTCTATGTGGTCAGAGTGTTAAATGTTTGGAACTGCGCTGCGGGCAGAGTGATGAATGCTGCCAATTATTGTGGTATCTCTTATGACCTCTTCCCAGTTATGGAGCAGCACTTCAGAGTAAGAAGAAACTATACTTCACTTACCTTAATTTGTAGGTCAACAGACTGCCTCAATTGGGCCTCCATTGAGGTTTTATATCGCTTATTGGTGAGCATCAAAGCCAGCGTGTGCCATGGGTTCATACGGAGTTGTACAGGCTGTAGACAATAAAATCACTTTTTATTGGGCACAGAGAAAACCAGAACGACCACAAAAAACATATATTTTTCATGCAGTGTTGGCTAGCTTTTGCTACCATTTAATAAAATCATTGTATGTAAATGACATTTACACATGCAATGGACCATATTACAAGCCAGCAGTTAAATATAATGGTTCCAGTCATTAATGGCTCAGCCTACTACTCCGAACAATCAGTGCTGGCTTTGCTTGAGGCTCAGAATTAGTGGCTCCTTACTGTTTGACAATGGCTCTTATACTGTATATGGCAGCCATTAACAATAGGACTGCGTGAGAATAGCCCGATAGCTTGCCATTTCTGGAGTTGAGCCGGTATTCAGATATAAGTGTCTCTGGTGTTAAGTGATTTTGAAAAAACAAAATCACTTAACACTGTATAAAATAGCTTAAGAAAAATCCCTTACTTACCTCTTGTCCCACAGTGCAGAGAGCGACACATTCTGCTTTTTCCTTTGGTTGTATGCAGATGAACCCTGGGAACACCTAGTTTCCAGTGTCCTTTCGCGCTCTGGCGCAACCCTGCTCGCACAAGCTCATGTAGGCTCTTGCTTCCCTCTATATCAAATCAGTGGCTCCGTTACATTACAACCTGAGCCAATAATAGTGTCTTGGTTATAACAGAGCCAGTAACAGGGAGTCAGGGACCAGCACTGATATGGTCCTTTAGAGGCTTCCAGTTCTCAACGGGTCAGTAAAGGGCTGCGATGGCTAGATCAGTGTTGCAAACAAAATATAGACGGAATCTGAACCCAGGAATGCCACAAATTCTGGTGCCGCCGAATCAATGTATGAAAAGCAGTAAGAGGAGCGCTCGCAGAGGTCTTCTTTTCTCAGTACTTTAAAAAGGTTTTACTAATTGATCAACGTTTCAGTCATCATGGGACTTTTGTCAAGGTCTTTGTATCTTGTCAAAAGTCCCATGAGGACTTAATTGTTGATCAGTAAAGTCTTTAACCTCCTGACGGTTTTCCCGAGTGTGGCTCGGGGTTAACTTTTTGTACTGAAAGCGGTATCCAAGCCACACTCGGGTTGGATACTTACATGTCCTGCACTCCCTCGCTGATCCCCGCAGTCTCCTCCAGCTGCTCAAAAAGTCACACTGCCTGGTTTTCTTCTCACAAGGAGTGAAACCAGGAAGTGTGACATCACGATCAGCTGCAGTGTGACTGCGGGGGACAGCGAGGGAGCGCAGGAACATGTAAGTATCGGCCCGAGTGTGGCTCGGGGATACCGCTTTCAGTATTGAAAGTTAACCCCGAGCCAAACTTATACCGCTAGGGGGCCAGAATAAATAGGACCGATTCTGACATATAAAATATGTCAGAATCGGACCGCCAGGGAGGTTAATGTATTTATAAAAGACGACTTCTGAGTGTGTTATATATACATATATATATATCAGATTTGGTAAGCCGAGTTAGTCCAGTTGGCAAAATCACCAGAGTATAGCAATAGTAGTGATACTTTTTTATTGGACTAACGTAACAATAAAAAGACAAGCTTTCGAGCGTACACCTCTCTTCCTCAGGACTTGAAGCTGTACTGAGCAAAATCATTGAATAGAACAATAAAGAGATAAAGAGCCAAGCAGAAGGGGGGGTCATAAATAATTACTAATAGTGGAATCCTATGGAGAAGAAAGGTAAAACAGAGAGGACAGATCATAGGCCCATAAAACCACACAGATAAGCATCATGGTGAGCATCGGATGATGGTGCCTAGAAGGAAAGAGTAAATGACTAGGGATGAGCTGTTCGGGTTCGGACGGTTCGGAGTTCGACCCGAACTTTGGCAGTTCGAATGTTCGTGAATTTCGAACTTTTTGGGCGTGTTCGGTTCGGGTTCGAAAAAAAAAAAAGAAATTTTGAAAAAAGTATAGAAAATGCTTAAAAAAATACAAAAAAATCTAGAAATAAAGAGACTCTTTACTGCAGAATATTATAAGCAACGGTTTATTAGATATTGAATTAAAAACTAATGTGTACGTGGAAAGATTATCAACTCTAAATGACCTCTGTTCACAAACGGGCATAACACCAGGTGTTTTCAGTCTGGTAATCAATTTGATACATTGTACAATATAGTGAGGGGGTGGGGTGGTGTCTGTTTCTGATTGAGATTTGAGAATTAATTTCCCTCCTAAAACATCCTAATATGCTGCATTAACTGGTGTTTGAAAAAAATCTAAAGCAATGTTATTTTTCACCTCGGGATTAAACATTCACAGGGTTATTCAGAGAGCGGTGAAAAGCAGGAGAATAACTGGAGAAGTGAAAATTCTAGATCAAAATAGCCAAACCAGAAAAATTCTCTCATTTATCTCACTTTCCAAATCGGCTATTTGGTCTAGAATTTTCCATTCTCCAGTCATTCTCCTGCTTTTCACCGCCAAAAAAATCAGTAAACTTTTTCTGCGTGTCCGAAAATGTCTCCTCTTTTCTTACAGACTGCCGCCCCAAGCAGTTGTTTATGGATAGATTAAAGGAAAAGCAATTACCGTCATTTGAAATGTAATTTTTTGTTTTTTACATATTTCTATATATCCTAGAAATCCACCACTTCACGGGCAGGTTATGGGGACCTCCTAGGCACGATATTTGAAGGAATTTTTTGTTTTTATTTTTAACCCTTATTTCATGGAAAACTCACTGTCCCTTTAAAAACTTATTTTTTTTACTTTTTGTCCTTGTTTCCTGTCCCCCAGGGCACTACCCGGACCCCCATACACCTTTTATGGCAAATATGTAGCATATATGCCCTCTTGGAGGGCACTCTAAAAAACCGAATTTTCAGCCCCATTGACTTGCATGGGGGTTCGGGTTCGGGTTCAGGTTCGGACCCAAACAAATGGGAAGTTGGGGTTCGGGCCCGAACCGAACTCGGGGGGTGTTCGGCTCATCCCTATAAATGACCCCAAAAAAAAAAAAGGAGAAACCCATATACAAGCCAAGTACAATGCTGAATGTTACATGACATTAGGATAGCGTGTTAAAAAGCCCGAGTCCACATTCAGTCATTCTTTTAGATGGTCAAAATATGTGATCATATGTGATATATACAGTATATGAATAGAGTAACGTAGTAGCACTCCAGGCTAAAAAAAAATAATGTCCTGTAACCTTTATTCTTCCAATAAGGTTCAACGTTTCATCTCCAGTCTGGAGCTTTCCTCAGGACACATAATTAAACAACACATACAAATATGTATTTATGCATTTGTCCTTGAGAAAAGATCTGGATTGGAACTGAAACGTTGACCCTTAATGAAAGAATAAAGGTTATATAATTGTTTTTAGTCCTGGAGTTCTGCTTCTTTACTTTTACATATAACGACGTTATAGTTCTTTTACATATAACGAAGCCGGGTAGCAGGCACCGACCAACAAATTCATTATGCAGCAAGTGTGCATTTCATATTGGCGAATTATATAGATACACACACACACACACACACAAAAAATGTAATTAAAGGAGGGTTTAATCCCTCATGCAAGTATCTATTTCCAAATGAAATCACTATATGTAAATATGTAATAGAGAGAAAAAAAAGATTTGTGAGGATCCTGAGGACGTACAACAGCACTAGTGGTTTGCTCTACGGTGGGGCCCACTCAGGTCTCACAGGGTATCGGCTCGATTGTGCCATTACAGTGATGAATGCTCCATATGCAAATCAGTTTGCTCTCACCCAAAAAGGGTGGCCAGTACTGATTGCCGAGGACGACATCCCTACACGAGTGGTACAGCAACCCCCGATGATCGTTTCGGCCTTTTTAGGCCTCGTCCAGAGGGTAAAGCTGACACCCCTCTAGGCACCTCGAGCAAGGGGTCCTCAGGACCCTCACAAACCGCTTTTTTTCTCACTACAAATATGTATTACAACATCTTGCAAACAGTGCAACAAATTAGAAAATATTTTTTTATACATTTGAGATGTAACTGTTGCCCTAAAGAATACAAGCACAAAAACAAACCTCTTCTAATAAAGCAAATTCTACAAGCACTGAGTTTTCACGTTTTTAATTATAGTAGTAGTAGAAAACAGGTCAGAATTGTTGACCCTCAGAAAGAAAAAGAAAAAGTATATCTATATCTATCGTGGAAAAGCTTTCTCAGTGGGAAACCTTTGGGAATATACAGAGCCTCCTAAACGCCTGTTCCCATAAATATTGTGCACATTGAATTGAAGAACATAAAATTATGCAAGCAAAACATGAGTTCTATCTAATGCATAGGTTGGGAAAATTGATACGTAATATAGGGCTATTATTAGAATTTAGAAAATGTATTTAAGTCACAAAGGTCTTTGAAAAGATAAGGAGATAAAGAAAACAAAAATAAACGACAGGTTTTTTCACTATCCCAGGGCTGGATCAAGATCTATATGGGCCTGGAGTTGAAACTTTTGGTAGGCCTATTTTTGGATTGTGTGAATGTAAACCATATTTTATATAACTGAGCAGATACATATCTAGAATTGAGCAGATATACAGCCGTGTAGATATATAGGCAGTCAGATATACAGGCGATCAGTTATACAGCCGTGTCGCTATATAGGCGGTCATATATACTGCCGTAGATATATAGGTGGTCAGATATACAACCGTGTAGATATATAAGCACAGAGACCATTGCCACCACTGGGCAGCAGCTCTGAGCTCAAGCATCACATCTGTCGTCTGCTGAAGGCTCAGAGAGTGATTTACAGAGGGAGAAAACGACACATTACAATGATTTATGGTCATTTGCAAAATACTTGATTGCGATTAATTGATGCTGGCTTCGAGACTCGCACATCTCCACAATTTTGACCAAAAAATTATATTTAACTGTCAGTTCACAACATTTTATGCTTATTGGCCCCTCCAACTATAGAAGTAACGTCAGGAGAAATATAATGTGCGTAAAGTTAGAATTACTGTATAGAAAATAAAGCATGGAGGATCAGGAATATTTAGTTTAAGTGGCAGAAATTATCAAACATTGAGGATCTGGAGAGAGAACACTGGTCTGAAAATAATATAGCAGAAAGCACTGCATGCCACCTCCGGGAAAAAGAAGGCAAAGAATTTAAGAAAGTAAGGTTTTATTTTCTACTGGTAGAAAATATTTAGTGATAGTGTAGATGACATTCCTATTTAGGGAAGCCTACCACTCGACTCACTGATACGCTCACCTTGTAGTCCTCTCCTCCTGTTTCCACCCCAACCCGTCTAGATTGTGAGTTCCCACAGGAATAGGGCCCTCGTTTCCTCCTGTACTGGTTTATCAAATGTTGTTAAGGGGGGGGTGTGGCCGGCGGCGAAGCAAGGAGGACGTGGATGTGTGGAGCTCCGTTCCTTTCTACCTACTCTGCGGCCCTGGCAGTGCTTTTGGCCCGGCCCATACCCTTCAGCGGTTGCCCTGCCGACGGGCATCAGTAAGTGAAGCACCGGAGACTGTTGACTCCCCCCCTCCGGTCTGGCAATTTACGTGGGGGCCGTTGTCACGCTGCAACCCCTGACTCCCGGCAGCCATTTTGGAGGTCTGGTGTGACTACGCCTTTTCTGCCTCACGAGGTGAAGCCCTGTCCCTAGATGGGGAAGAACAACAAGGGCAACGGAGCGGTGGACGGTACCCGCACCCCTGACAACCAACTTTTTTGGCTGGGAGGATAGGGCGACGGCAGTTGCATCCCACCTTGTCTGGCACTGACTCGGAGGACACGCTGACGGTGGAGGAGGCAGACACCCCCCCCTGTTCTGCAAGCGGCACCACCGGCCCTAGGAGAAAATGTGCTTCCCGCCACTAAGGGAGATATCCGCGCGCTCCTGGGAGGACGCCAGGAGATCCTGGCAGGCGGATTTTCAATCCCTTGGTGTGGTGGTCTCTGAGACTCAGGCACAGGTGGAGATTCTTCGAACCCCCACACATGTGGTTGAGGGCTCGCAGGCCACAACATCCACCACCGTGCGGGCTCTACAGCAGCAGATCAACAGCCTACAATCCACCGTACTGACCTTAGAAGCAAGGCACAGGTGCCGGAACATAAAACTTAGAGGGATGCTGGAAATGGTGCAGGACTCGGTCTTACTCCCTTATGTTACGTGATTTTTGGAGACTGTTCTCAGTCCACCGGACCAGCTACGGGACCCTGTCCTAGCTGTCCTTCGCATGCGGTAGGCGGCTATGGCTCCAGCTAAAGCACCACGCGATGTGGTCATCAGTATCACGCCGAGAAGCAGCCTTGCATTCCTCGTTATTCCGTACGGTGCGGAATGTGACCACAGTCTCTTTTGAGGGGGCCTCTATTGCCATGTTCCATAACCTGCCTTTCCTGGTCCTTGCCGCTCGGCGGCAATTTCGGCCTGTTACAACACTCTTACGTGCTCACACCACTGGATGCAAATGGGGCGCCTCTGGCTCCCTCATTATCACACCGGAAGATGGACAGACACTAGTGACCACTATGGTGGACCAAGCTGAGGGACATCTTCATGCCTTGGGCCTCCTCGCTGCCCTCCCAAGCCAGGCACCTGAGCGTTCGCCCGTGGGCTCTCCCCAATCTCCCCGCGATCCGGAATGAGTGTAACCTTCCCCCCTTTTTTTCTTATCTTTGGGGTGTGTTTTTTGTTTTGTTTTTTTGGCATTTGCCGGGTGAACCCGAGGTGCGCCATCTTTGTTTTTCTACCATGCTTGGCCCTCGGACCTCCGGGCTTCGTGACATTGTGTTACCGGAATCCACTTGGCTCACTCGGGAGAAGACCAGGCCGGCGCGGACAATGACTGACTGGACACAAGTCTCTTCAGGAAAGGCAAACTTTATTGTGACGTCACAGATGCTCAGACAGGATTGAATCGCAAAGACTGAGACTCTTTACATCCAAACATAGCATTTTATACCTTGAATAGATAATCAGGTACATCCCAATTAGCCCACCCTGTGGTGACACTCCCCCACCCCAGGTGGGTCTGTACCTTCCCCTTACAGAATACAAAGACATTCCACACATTGGCAGTAAATTGGCAGCTTTCACAGTATTTTGACAATTGGATAATTTAACACTCGTCCAGATCCTGCTTGTACCTTCCTCCCTGGAACTTGTTTATTGTATACTACTGATAAGTCCCCAGCTGGCTTCACATCCATCATTGTTCTGGCCTCTAGCTTTCTGACCTTGATGTAACTAATCTCCATCCTGTCACTTCTGCCAGCGTCTGCCCGGATCTTGTTAATTTAATTGCTCTGCCTGTTAGTTTAAAGAATTCCAAAGATTCTATGAAAACTCGCCCTAATTCAGCTAATATCTGCTATGTAAATTTATGTGAACCAAAGTCCTGATCAAGATGGCTGCCTGGAACATCATGGCGGCCTATTTCTGGCCTGATTCCCTTTCAATTGCCCCTCCATGGCCTCCCCCAGGAGTGCACCAGGAGTGTCACGGTTATGGCCTTAGCCATTCTCCACACCACTCACCCCACCCCCTTTTGTTTCTTTTTCCATCATCTTTCCCACATAGCGACATAACTCTCATCCCCCTTTTCTCATTTAACCGTCATGCTTTTTGCAATTAGCGTACATGCGGTTTATAATGGATTCTGTTTAGGATTGCCAAGTTGTTTCCAGCTTCCTGTTTTGTTTTCCTGCGAACCTATATGTTATGATTGTGTATATCCCTTGCGAATTCTTGATGTGGCCTTGCGTGTGTCACGGTTCCCAGATCCCACCACGCAGTCCTTAAAGCCCAACACCACAGAGCCAAAAAACTACCAACAGGGTAGCCATAAAGGAATCCCTAACTGTCTGGTCCTTAAAAATTGGCCAGGTTTATGTGTACTAGCTAGACAGAAAGAGTTAATCAAAGACAATGTCGTAATACAAAACCAGGTCAGCAACACGGGAGTAGTCAGACGAGCCAGAATCAGGAATACAGAGTATAGAATAGTCAAATGGAATAGCCGGGTCGATATCAGTGCAGAAGCGTAGTACAAGGAAATAGTCTAGGGCAACGGAAGGCAGAATAGTCAGAAAACAAGCAGAGGTCAATAACAGGTTAAATCACGAGAGAATACAGGTACAGGGAGCTCAGGTATGGATAACCACGATCTGGCACTGCTTAGAAGAAACTGTTGGTTTTTAAAAGACCTTCACCAGAAGGTCCCCCTCTCAAGCCGCTCCTCATGCAGCCACCTCCCTGCCTGTTTCAACTTAAACTGGGCGTTGGTGAGCGAGCAGCATCAGACATGCTGCCGTCAAGCACACCGGAAAGGCTGGAAGCCCCCAACATTACAGCATGTCCACTGTTGCCGGTCGACTTTTCTCTTAGAAATAAAAAATTTTAAGCAAATGCTGTTCAGTCTCCGTGTATGGTAACCCTGTCTATATTGTGCCCATTGTTCAGCGCTGCAGAATATACTGGCGCTGTATAAATAAAGTATAATAATAATAAATGCCACTTATACATCCGTCCTCTTTTAAATTGAAAAAAATTGGTTTTCTCCAATCTCCCACTCAAACAACAGTCCTTTGTTGTGGATACAAAGACACAACATTCTATGACATTATACAGGCAGCTCGTGAGGTTGTATGTAATGGTTGCTGCTGCTGTAACTGCCTGAACATTCCATTGTCTCTCAGACACATCTAAGACAGTTACAGAGCTCAACCTGTATCCCTGTGCATGGTGTAGAGATCTTGCCGCACTTGGATGTGTCTGACGACTTGGAGCTTGACTACTTTAGAAAAGATATTGGTGCTTTGGAGGTTGTAGCCATGAGAAATATAATTTGTGGTGCTACTCGTATACCCGTTAACACAGATTAGTCAGTGTTGATATCCCACCAACTTCTACTTGTGCTGCGTTAGGAGGCTTGCATAGAGGGTGGAGGAGGGAGAGGGTAGGAGATATTTGTCAAACACTCAGCAAGTTATATCCATATTAATCTGTTTATAATGATTGTATGCCTGGGTTTCCTTTCATCAATCTGTGTGCATCTGTCCTTACATCCCTATGTAAATCTGTCCTTCCCTAGGTCCATACATGTCCGTCTGTCTGTAGATGTCGGTCTATCCATACATGTGTCTTTCTAAACAATCACCCATTTCATAGAAATATTACATTAACCTCTTAATGCCCAGAGGGAAAGGCAGTACTTAATTCCACGGTTCCCCAGAGGTTTCCCTACAGGATTTTTCCTCTCTCCTGGTAGGTGAAGGATGACTCTCCCTGAGTCCAGAGATAGCCCACATTATGGCTATTTTAAAGCTAAATCTATAACAATATATTTATGCTTTGTAACAGCACAAAAGTCCCCTATCAATCTGTTATATGCTACAACATGACTTTCACTGTCCTAAATTTAATTTATAAATGAAGCATTAATTTTAATATATGTCTCATTACGCTTTTTTTAAAAAACCAAAACAAAAGAAATTAATCTGAGTTGATTGTTTAGAGGTACAATGTATTTTTTCTCAATTGTGGTGGGAGGGGTATTCAGGGGTTTATAAATTTCTGAAAATCTGTTTACATTCCAGATTAATGGTGTTATTGTACAAAAGGCATTACAAGTATTTTCTATATTCTATTGATAATTTTTGGGGATACTGCATTAATAAAAATCTCATTAGGATCACTACAAAATACACATAAGGCTGGCAGTCCACTGGCACAGTATTTGTCAGGAACCTCACGTTTAAACCCCCTTTAAAGCAATACACACCTGTTTAATGCAGGTTCCAGGACTTGCCATTTGGTTTTGCACACAAGCCCTGAAGCCTCACCTGAACTCTATCCCCTGCTAATGAGAACTCCTTATGAGGAAGCCGCACCCTCTACTGAGCACTTCCTCATTGAAGTCAGAACTTTGCACCAAGCTGACCTGTGTCTAGAAAGCTCCTTGTTCCTTAACCCATTGAACTCTTATCTGTCTACCTTCTGGACTAATCATCTGATAACCCTATTGAGTACCCATCTGATCCTCTGGACTACCCATCTGAACTACCCATCTGACAGCCCTCTTATGAATCATATCTGGACTCCATACTTACTGGTACTGTCATTTGTTGTTCCCTTCTGCTGGATTTATAGTGTATCAGACCCCTGGCTACGAACTTTGACTATTCTCCTGACTACCACGACCACTGCCTGTAACCGGACCATGATATTGCCGAGCCCTTATCTGTATATCTTGCCTTGGACTCTAAATTAGTTTTCTTAGTTAATCTGTTTTCATTTCTGTTTGTATTCAGCAGTTATTACTTATTCAGTTTCCTCCTGTGTCTCCTAATTCATCCTGTTTAATCCTTTCACCTTTTCATTCTCCTCTTTGCCTCCCTCTATCTTTAGCTCCCTATAACCATCTAGTTTCTCACTTTTGCTTCCACTCTCAGCCATCCTATTGATTCATTCCTATATCTTCCCTCTGCGTTAGATCCTTGCCTGCCTCGCCCACTCAAATACCTCTTGATTCAGTTCTCCCATTACGCTTAGTCATCCATCTATTTCTTCAAACCTTTTTCCTATGTCTTTCCTCTACTTTAGTTAGTTGCCCATCCTGCCCTCTTTTCTTCTATACCTCGAGTCGCTTCTCTTATTCAATTGCTTCTGCTGTTTGTGTTATTGAAAATAAATATCTTGTTTAACCCTGGAACCTGCCTCTCTCATAAATGGCTCACTGCATATTGGGCTCACACCCGCACTCCATGCCAAGTTACTATGACAGTATTTGTACGAAGATCCAATATAGTCTGAAATCGTCCGACCGATCCCACAACCTGCAGGTGAATCAGCCCTTTTCCACTGCATCCGACCACCATCGGACGATTTCAGGTGATTTTTTGCCACTACAACAGACTAACGATCTTTCCCATTTCATTGGGATTTATCAAACGATGCCAGGATGATCTGATACAATTTAAATGAAAAAGATGCATTGTATAGTAAAACCACAGTGCTCCAGGGGAACCATGAAATTATGCGTTGTATAGTAAAACCGCCATGTGTAAAGCCCATAGGATTAAAAGTAAAAAATATTTTCATTCTTATTCAACCATTTATTTTTTTATTCTGCAGCAAAAAGCCTTTTCTTTTATTTTGGCAAAATTTTGGGTTCCAACTTTAAAAAAAAAAAAAGTTTGTGAGTCAGCTGCAATCAGCGTTGCTGTCCCTGGTGCTGAAATACAACACCAGGGGCAGGGGGTTAGTTCCCCCCTCCGCAGCCTGACAAGTGTTTTTTTTCTTCCTTTTTCCTCTGCTTCGGCTGTGCTGGATGTGGGCTGTCTTTGGAGCAGAGACACCAGAGACAGTTTTTTTTTCCCTGCAGTGGTGGCCTGTCCATCAGCCAATCTGGGTCATCCACAGATGCTTCCAGTGGACGACCATGATCGGCCACCCGACTACGGTGCCAGTGGACGGCCAGCCTAAGAAGGATATCTGACCATTTGAATTATCTTTATCACATTTGCTGTAATTCATACAAATGTAATTTCTGCCTGTATTTAATTAGACCTTCCCTCCTTCCTAAATTGCAGAGTCTACTTTATGCTCTCCTTGATTGACTGCATGAATGGGCACCATCTTTTGGAGTCCATGCACTCCCAGCGAAACAAACAAGTTAAAGCATGATTTTTATTGACCTGCTAAAAATATATAATAACCAAAATGATAATAATGATAAAGAACAAAAAAGGTAACCAAATAATTACAATGAAAGTGTGATTTCACCAAACCAGTAGGTGTGAAAATGCAAGCCAATAGAAGCAAATGCAATTGAAAAAAAATCTGCACTCCTAACGAGCCAGCCTTGGTGAAACACAAGTCGAATGCAGTTTGCCAGGACCAGTCTGTAGAAATTATTCAGATAATATTAATAATCATTTGGACAATTCCCTTCTCTATTCTGTCAATATGAACGCTGTAGTGTGTTTGAAATGTGTGAAAAGATGGCGAGACTGTCCTAGACTTCATTCACAGGGTGTATGTTCTTGCAGTTTGTTCGTTTAAAAAAGAACTACCCTTGTTTATCTATCATGATCCCACATTTTGAGGATTATTTTTGACTATACCCTACACAGTTCCTTTACCTGCGATTGCTAGTTTGTTAGATTTAAGATGAGATGTGAGTACTATAATTTTCAAACGTTTTTGTTTCTTCAACTCATTCCCACCATGTCGCAAAGTATGTTGTCATCTTTGTTTTAATAATAAAGTCTTTCTTATGGTCAGGCATCCATAGTGAACATTATGAATATCAATACGCAACAAAAGGGATTCTGTTTCTTGGGCTGTCTGGCTTCAGTCCATCTGCTGCACATCTTTTGAGCCCTCAGGATAAGATATGTACTCGAAAACCATGAATGCTGAATAGGCTATTTGCTCCATTACGTTTTTTTTTAATTTTTGTTCATTCTCTTCCAGTCCTCTCTAACCAACTTACATTTGTCTATTGCAAGTCAATGGCTCTATTCATTGTTATATAAAAGATGGCAGAAACCAACCATTCTTTTCTGCTGAAATCATCAAGAGTGTATTGTAAAAAGTAAAAGAAAAAAAGTAAAGAAATTTAAATCACATGATCACTCCATTTCAATAGAAGATAGAATTTTGTTCTTTAATTATCTTTTGAATTGTAAGCATTTTATACTGTGCCATGGGGGAGTCGTTTCATGTCAGTGTTAAGATTATGAAAAACTGGGACAAATACAGATTTCACCCCCCCCCCCAAAAAAAAAAAAAGATTGGCTGATTCAATTAAAATAAATTTTCACAAAGACATAAATCGAATAGGGTGCTGTAAAGAAAAAAAAAAAGCTGTCCGGTGGTAAAATGTTGTAAAAAGCATATTTTTGGCCAGCATCATGTGGAGTTTCAAAAAATAGCCTGAGTATTTGAATATCCAATGTTTGGGTGTCCAATAAACCACTTTTGAAATTGAGTGCCTAGTTTCTGTTTGTATGTTTGTTTGTTTTTTTAGGTGGTGTTTTCTTATATATATATATATATATAATTTTTCTATTCATCAGTTCAGTTAATCATATAAAAGAAAATATTGGCCAATACTCATGATCAGCCAATGGTCCCCTACATAATGAGCCAGGTTGCACTTAGTGCCATGATGTATGTATAGAGTTGATTGCCAGGAAAGATTTTTTTATTAATTTTTTTTAAATGATGGCATAAAAAAAAAAGAGTTTAAAGTAGTTGCATTACACTACTTGTATATTGCATCGCACTTTGAGCTTTAAATATGGCAGTTAGCGTATAGAAAATGTGTTGATAGGTGTTTAAATGTGGCACTGTCAATGTTACACATATCTAGAACAGGCACTCCAGGAACTTTTAGTAGGACCAAGGTGCTTTGGAGAACTCTGGCTTAAATTAGAATGATTCTGCATCGAAACATGAGATATCTACAGAGGGACTGGGTGAGGCAGGCCTTGTTGACAACATTCTGTTTAGGAAATATACTACATCACAGGAAACTTAATGTGAAACAGGTCCCAGGAGAAGGCTTACTGCTGCCACCATGAAGATTAATTGGAAAGCTTATTAGAGTATTCTGTAATGGAAATGTACGTTATGATGTGTAAACATAAATATAGGTTTTGCATGATCGAGCACTCCCCGTTTAGAGGTCCATGTTTTGTCTTAAAGTAGAGAAAAATACAGTGAGCCCTGATTAGTTATACCATTTATAAATAATGCAATAACCAATTTTGATCTATAGTTGATTGTCTGACTGATGTAAAAGCCAAACGGCAACAACCATGTGACTACATCAACCATCAGATCCGAGACGCCAGTTGATTCTCAAGGGAAAGGCTTAGTCATGATTTTAAAAGCCCATAAAGCATTATTTTAAAAGACTTATAACCCATGTCTTGAAGCTCATTATGCGAAAATCAAAAGAAAATCCATCACAAATCATGGAATCTCTGGCTGTCTTGGTTATCTTTCAAGTTATGTCATCAAGGGACACACACACACACGTCTTTATAAAACTAGCCAAGGTTATGAGTCACTTTATATGGAGGCAGAAGGGAAGGTTTCTTCAAGAAGTAGGAGACCAGCAACTGGTCAACTTATGACCACATTACATAATGCCACATCGACTTACCACATAAAGTCAAACATACTGTTTTGTTTGCGCGTTACGCGTTAGCCTTCTGCATCGGTTAACTTTCACAGATTTTTATACATGTCGCCTTTCTTTTAAAAATGAACAGAAGGGGTTTAATGCCCTCATCAATAGGTACATGAAGTGGAACTGGTGCTTCACTCCAGTATGGCCCACAGATAGAAACATAGAAAATGTGAAAAACGTCGGCAGATAAGAACCTTTCGGCCCATCTAGTCTGCCCAATTACATGGATACTTTACCTGGATTTATCTTTTGTTTAGGATAGCCTTATGCCTATCCCATGCCTGCTTAAATTCAATTACTGTTTTGGCCTCTACCACTTCAACTGGAAGGCTGTTCCATTTATCCACCACCCTCTCAGTAAAATAATGCTTCCCGATGTTACTTTTAAACCTTTGCCCCTCTAATCTAAGACAATGTCCTCTTGTTTTGCTACTTTGTTTCCTTTAAAATATACTCCCTTCCTTTTCTCCTAACATTTCTCCTTCAAGCCGTACACCATTTTAGTAGCCCTTCTCTGAACTCACTCTAAGATGTCTATATCCTTCTGGAGATACGGTCTCCAGTACTGCACACAGTACTCCAAGTGAGGTCTCACCAGTGCTCTGTACAGTGGCATGAGCACTTCCCTTTTCCCTACTGCTAATACCTCTCCCTACACAACCAAGCATTCTGCCAGCATTTCCTGCTGCTCTATTACATTGACTACTTACCCTTAGATCCTCTGCAATAATAACCCCTAAATCCCATCCCTCAGATGTTAAGGTTAGGACTGTGTCAAATATTCTATATTCAGCCCTTGGGTTTTTACGTCCCAGGACAATTATCTAGCACTTATCCACATTTAAACTCAATTGCCACAGCTCCGACCATTGTTTTAGTTTACCTAAATCATTTGTCATTTGGCTGATCCCTCCAGGAACGTCAACCCTGTTGCAGATAGAAGTCTCCAAAGTAGTAAAGGACACCAGGCCTTCTCGTTCCATAGTGGCAGATATATTGGATAATAGCCTGTCATGAATCCCTGATCCTAACATGCAGTGCACGTCATATCCTAAACTGCTTCTCTTTAGAATAGCCGGTGTATAGCCAAAAAATACGAATAGATAATTTGAAGTTACAGGGAAAGTCCGAGCCAAGAACCAGAGGGGTTAATCATAAGCCAGAATAATCAAAATAAATACACAGAAATACAGAACATAAAAGCACTCTCGCGCAATGGAAACCACTTCAGGGTACTGTAAAAAAGGGAATCCCAGCATCTAAACTGGTGGGTGCGTCTCATTGGTGTTGTGATACAGTCCATAGCTTCGGCCAGAGGAGCCAAGAGCTCCGATTGGAATACAAACTTTAGCCAGACAACATTTTGGGCTTGATAATGTCCAATAAATCTGCCACTTTGAGTGCCTGGTCATCCTTTCTCTTTTTAGCTGTATGACACCGTCTACAGCAGGGCTGTTCAACCTTGGCACTCTATGGGCCATATTACATACTTGGTGCTAACTTAACCAGAGCAGTTGTAAACTTCCCAGAGCCATTATAGCCTATGGAGGTTTTCAGTTTACAACAGCTCTGGTTAAGTTAGCACCAACATTGTAATACTGCCCTATATGTTTGGGAATCACAGATCCCACAAAGCTCTGTTGACCTAATAAGCAGCTGAGTATCGTGGGAGAGGTAGATCCAACACTTCTGGGAGAGCCAAGATTGGGCATCCCTGGTCTACAGGGTTCTGACATTTGGATTCCATCTCCTTTGTTGATAGTTTCTGACGTTTTAAGACCACATGCTACAAAGGTCAGGTTTGTTTAACAATACGGACATACAGAAGTCAATGAGCAGAAGTATATGTACATTTAGAAGCACCCCTTACTACACTTGAATGGTATTTCCTAATAGTAAAAGATATAGACACCAGCACAGAGCTTAAATCAGAGAAACAAGTCCACTTGGCAACAAGTGCACAAAACATCCAGCTCCGCCACAGCCATTAAGGTAATGTAGAAAAAATAAAGAAAGTTCCACACTCCTAAAATCTCAACATACCCCATTTTCTTCAGCACAATAGGTGACAAATCTAGACATTTCAGTCCAACACAGGAACCTTTTTCAAGGCTAGAGAAAGGTCCCTGCAATGGACTGAAATGTATCCCTTTGTCACCTGTTCCACTGAATAAAACAGACATTGATTGGTCTCCACTTGACATTTCAGGAAGTAAGTGAGGCTGTATTCCACATTTGCGAGTAGCTCCAAATATATTCACATTGATCCTAAACCGTTTATTGTCAATGGGCATAGGAAATAAGGAAAATTATTACTGGGATAGCTTCATGATTTAACAAGAATTTATATTTTTCCTGTATTGTAGGTTTATTCGCACCTTGCTTCAACAGGGGTAAACTAACTACATTTTTTAAAATTGACAACACATTCCGCAACGCTGTACAACAAGTAGGAAAAAACAAACCTAAAAATTAACAGGCAAGTTTGATACACTGAAAATGATCGGAAATCTTTATAGCCTCATCCCCTTTATTTCACAGAAGGAAAACATCCGTAAAAAATTCAATGTAAAGATTTTAGGCTTACAGTAAATGTACAGCGTGTATCACAAAATAAGTGGTGCCGTTTCAGGATAATTATGTAGACAAAGATGAGAGATGCTTTGACATCTATTGGCTGTGACTTATTCTGTGATAACGTTTTCCTTTTTTTGTAAATTTGCAGGGGAAAAAAAAAGCCTTTTTTGTCAAATGCCTTAGAATATTTTATTTTCATTCTTGAAATGACCTTTTCAATGGTGTCTGCCTATATAACCCATTTCAATTATTTAGGGAGACCCCAAGAAAGCTTAGAGCAAGACTTCCAGTCCTCTCTGATTGTAAACTCAGCTGAGCAGAGCTATATTTTTTTGTGAAAGGATTTTCCCAGATTGACTTATGTTATTCTATCATTAAATCATGTGAGTTGTTCAATCACAGAATCTTCTTTACCTTCCCCTCGCCGCCCTCCCTCCTTTATCCTCCCCTTCCCACCTTTGTCCTCCCCTTCCCCCTTTATCCTTCCCCTCCTCTCCTCCCCTCTCCTACCCTCCTCTCCTCCCCTTTACCCTCCCCTCCTTTACCCTCCCCTCCCCTTCCCTCTCCTTTCCTCCTTTACCCTCCCCTTCCCTCCTTTACCCTCCCCTTCCCTCCCCTTTCCTCCTTTACCCTCCCCTTCCCTCCTTTACCCTCCCCTTCCCTCCTTTACCCTCCCCTTCCCTCCCCTTTCCTCCTTTACCCTCCCCTTCCCTCTCCTTTCCTCCTTTACCCTCCCCTCCCTCTCCTTTCCTCCTTTACCCTCCCCTTCCCTCTCCTTTCCTCCTTTACCCTCCCCTTCCCTCTCCTTTCCTCCTTTACCCTCCCCTTCCCTCTCCTTTCCTCCTTTACCCTCCCCTTCCCTCTCCTTTCCTCCTTTACCCTCCCCTTCGGGATAAAAAGGTGTAAAGGGGGCGAGATTAATGTAGTGGAGGCACAAAAGAGATGAGAGAGATGGGACAAAGGTCCACAGAAACCTTCAGCTCCTGGTCCAATAATCACAATTACAAGCATTTATTAAAAACGCAAAGAGAATGTTAATTTTGTTTGTTTTGTCCCATCCTTGCATTGTACATACAGGTTCGACACACTGAGAGTAGAGGACCCTGCTCAAGAGCTCACAATCTATTGTAGTTCATAAGTCAGAATTTGTAACAAGCTTTATAGGAGTGTATCTAAAAATCACTTTTCACTTGCAAGAGTCTCTTTTGAGGTTTTTATTCAAAACATCCCAAAACAGGAGACAGACTGTGCCGATTTAAGGGTAATCTATATCTATGGGTTTTATTGTTTTGTACATTGTGAGAGCTGTAATGGTTTCTGGATATAAACACTGCAATGTTTGGCACCAGGGGACATTGCAGCAGTTTGCTATAATTACAAAACTTTTTTTCAATTACACAAAGAAAGAAATAAAAGAATAATAATCAGAAGGGATTTAAAACAAATATAAAAATATATAGAATTAAAATGCCAGAGGGGATAAACACTGCGTTATATTTTCTATTCTCTACATATGAAGAAGTGGGATTCATGTTGAAATATTAATATAAAAACGACTAGGGTATTAAAAAAAGAATTATAATGACACGGTCTGAGTCATTTAGAATGGGTTTATAATGTACAAGATGAGAGAGAATTAGATCAATTGAAATGATGCAATTTGCCTCTAGACATAGAGATAGAATTTATTTATGAACTGTTCCTGAAGCGAGAAACGTCCTTGCCATTTTGCAATAATACTGGCATCTCTTAACCTTTACTCCGTTAGGGTTTGAATGCCCATGTGGAAGGAGATTATCAATATTACATTTACTGGGATACATCTGGAGCAAATCATTTCAAATTTGGAACTTTTTCCTAAACAACAATGGAAACGTCACAGCTAGTTGATTTCTGGGCTCGTTCTGCAGGTGTTTCGTGCCGTTACTCCCTGTCAATGCTAATTGTATGCCTCACTGCAATAGGTTACGTGAAGTTGTCGTGGCCAAGCTCACCTTTAGCTTAAAATATCCCTTTATACTCTAGCAAACCTACCAACAGATTTATAGATTTTTGGAGGTATTCATCCTGTGAAATGAATGATAGGAAAGAGCAGGAAAAACCTACACGTCTCTCGGTGACAACGGCCATGTGAATGCCAACATGCTGGCACTCATGGCTGTTCTTTCGGGTTTGTGAGTTGTGTGGCCATATAGGGTGCTGTGACAACAGTGGCACCCAGCAGCTGACACCATTCGCACATTGCTCCGTCAGCAAAACTTTGTGCCATCTGTACCCTTGACATTCCATGTGAGAACCAGTTGAAGAATAGTGGCAGCCCAATACATTTCCGCAAATCGAAACGGAAAGTCTGGGTGATGCATAGGGATCTCTCCCTGCACGGACATCACTTAGGCTCGGGTCAGAGGAGCGCAGTGATCACATCCGTGTTGCCGCACATTTTAATGTCTGTGGTAGCATACAATTATGAGCAATAGAGACCCACACACGAAGTACGTCTGCACAGAAGTGCGGACGCAGAACGGACGCAAGTTGGGCAAGAACGTAAAACCGCTAGAACAGATTATGGAGTGCGCCACGTCCGCATAGCTTTGTATGTATGGAATGTAGTCAGACGGCCTGCATTTTTGACAGACAAAATGTTTTTTCGTATTCATTTTTCATCTGTCAAACATCAGTCACAAAAACGGACCGTGTGTCTTTCGTCAGAACGTACGTCCGTTGTGACGGAATGCGCTCATCTGACCCTAGCCTAAGGGGGGTGTGTGTGTGTGTGTGTGTGTGTGTATGGGCTTTAACAGTCTGCGTTAGTGTTTGTAAGGGTGGTTCAGAATCTGTTAGTGTGGGAGGTTTCAGGTTCAATGTCTCTAAATACGTCAGTACTGCAGTGTGTTTGTCAATGCCTATATCACGGTCTCTGTTAGTATCTACGTATCGGTCAGTGTCCTTGTTTCTGTATGTATCTTTGACAGTGTGTCCTTCAGTAACTCTGCAATACTATCAGTGTTGTCAATGACGGTGTGCCTCTGTCAGTTTGCATCAGTATAACGGTCATCACATTGTGCCTCTTTAAGGCTGTGGTCACACAAGTGTTTTTGAGAGCGGAAGGAACGTCCATGAGTGTGGACGTCCCTTCCAATCTGACGCCCGTGTAGCCACCTTCAGTTAGTACGCTCAATGCTACAAAGCGCAGTCCTTCTATGAAAGATCGCGCTTTATAGCCCTGTCCTACGTACATCCTTTTTGATGAGGATGTGTCAGTATATTTCTTCCCGTCTGTGTCTATACCGTTGCTTTAACTTTAATGCCTGGCCCCTTTATAAATCTATACCTGGAATGTTAGAAAACAAATTACGACTCAGTCAGAAATATAAAACGATGCCATTAGGAGCTGTCAAGAGAATATTTAAAAAGGGGACCCTGCTTGCAGAATAGCTGCTACTCATTATTGTTTCAAAAAAATGTTTACCGTGTGAAAACCCCCTCTGTACACAGCTGCATGTAATTGTAGGAAAAAGCCTCAAAACAACACAAGGGCTTACTTTGCAAAACCTGCTCATTTCCCTGTTGACCCGCTTCTGTCATTCATGTCCGGGTATGGCAAAGTCCATTTTCTGATGCCCCTCCAAGGCCAGCCAACCCCTGTTGAGAGTTCATACCTCCAAATGTTTTGCGGTATGGTGTAAACTGTTGATACATTTTGGAGAAAGACAGAAGGTAGCCGGTCACCTGCAAGACTTAGAGGATGGGACACTTATACACACCTGGCTGGCTGGTTCCTCTAGTAGAGACTAGGACATAATGTCATTGTGGGAATTCCCCGACACTATCAGTAACAACTCGGGTTGGGTCGCTTTTTAACCCCTTCACTGCTGAGCCATTTCACGGCTTAAAAAAACCCCACATTTTTCTTTTTAGTATTATTAGTTATTATTTTTGTTGTTTACTTTAAACATGGTCATGTTTGGTATCATTGGAAAGGCCATGCACTGGCCTTTCTAATGATATAAAATATGCCCCTGCTAGCTGAAAAAAGTCGGGAGATATTGGGGTTCAAATGAAACATACAGGGTTATCCAAAGAGATTCGAAAAGTCACCGCACGTTCGGTGACTTTTCGTTCTCTTCAATTCGGTTCCTTTTGCCGATCCCATTTCGGTGACCCTGCGGTGTATTCAGCAAACACCACAGGGTCCCCGAATTGCAGGGAAAAGCTGCCGCAAACCTGACGAAAACTAACCGCAAAACCCAGCGAATGCACGCCGAAAACTCCCAAAAACAATAATAACCTGCGAAAACCACGGAAAAAGCCCGAGCACACAGCCGAAGCCACTGAGAACGCAGACGAGGCAGTGAATAAATTAGCAAAACCGTTTGTATGAATCTGTGAAAATGAAACACTGTTTGCAAAGAAACTACTGAGCGAAAATGTCTGAAATTTACATATGAGGTCCAGGGAATGATAATAAAAGGGGCTGTTACAGAAAAAATAAGTAAAACTAAAAAAAATCAAAATCGGACTTTTTTTAAAAAAAAAAAAATTCTGATAAGTGCTTAAAGTATCCTAAAAAATCTATAAAGAGACTTTTTGCTGCAGAATTTTATAATTAACGGTTTAGGCTGGGGTCAGACCAGCGCACTTTTAACGTGCGTTCTGGCGCACATAATTACGGCCGCACTAGCAGCAGATGACGGGCAATGGCGGCCAATATACGATGTACGGCTGCACAAAAGTCCGGCTGTGCAACGCAAGTGGAATTTGAACGCATTTTTCTGAGAACGCTGAACCGCTAGTACTGACGTACTTTGTGCGCAGCTGCGGCATAGCGGCGTGTGTGCGTGATTAGGAGATGTCAGACACTGCTAATGTCCAGCCTAAATAACGTCCAGACGCAAAAAGAGTTTTATTGACGATCCGTACAAAATCACGCCCGAAAATGCGCGTCGTCTGACCGTTTTTGCGCATTCCGTGAAAAAATACGTCAATGCGTTCGGACGCACTTTTTCACGTTCGCGGGGAAAAATGCTTTCGTCTGACCCTAGCCTTATTAGATATTGAATTAAAACGGGAATATTTTTAACATTGAAGTCTATGGTATTCTACTGAATTAACTTGCCGAATTAAACCACCGAATGGCTGGGCATTAGGGGAACCTTTCACTGCTGGTTTGTGTTCTCTGAATAGCCGAAGCAGTGCTTTTTCATGGGGTTTTCACTGCCCTCGAACAGGCACCGAACAGGCACCGTATGTGCAGGCAATTCGCCAGGATTTGGCGAATTGCCTGCTCTCTGGATAGCCGAATGGCCAGGAAAGGTAACCGAACGCTGATTTTCAGCGTTCGGTTACCTTTCTCAAGCAATTCGGATCTCTTTGGATAACCCTGCTTATCTCCACCCCTATCTTTCCTTAGTAGTCAATGAGGACGTTCCCCACACGTCCTCAGCAGTGAAAGGGTTAAAGAACAAATGGTATTTTAGAGACAAAAAATAAAATGTATAATAGAAGACAAAAATGTCTGAAATTCAGCCTGCATGTATTGGAAATTGTATACATTCCAATGTATTCAGTGATTTGGAAAACCCAATGCCCACCTCCAACAAAGTACTGACCCAAGTACCCCAGATCAATTAAAATAATTAAAAATAAAATCACATCTTGGAGGAGGAAATTAGCTAAATTTATGGGGGGGGGTAGGTTTCACCATAATAACTCATGTTCCTTCTATACAACATGAAAACCTGATCCTAATAAAAAAGGGGTTATTCAAAGAGTCAAATTTGCCACCGAACGTTGATTTTCCCTGTATGGTGCAATTTCGTGTCAATTTGGCTTTTAGATTGTAAGCTCTTGAGCAGGGTCATCTTGCCTACTGTACTGTGTGGTGAACCTGTATGTAGATTTGTTGTTCTGCCTCCCATTGTACAGCGCTACAGAACTTGTTAGCGCTTTATAAAAACTTGTAAATAACTATTCAGGAAGCAAAATACATTGCAATTTGGCAGCAGTGAAATTCCCCAAAAAGTAGTACGGGTTCATCTATTCAGAGAATGCCGAACAGCTGGGAAAAGTTGGCGAAATTCCGATTTTTTGTGCTTTTGTTAAATAGGTTTAAGCAGGCAAATCCTATAGAGCTTTCAATGTAAGAAAAAAAAATATATAGAATAAAAAATAAAATGGTTTATTAAAAAATGTTATTCAACTGTTCATTGTTTTTCTTTGCAGTAGAAAGTCTATTTTTTTAGAATTTTTCAGGCATTTTCACGGATTTTTTGATTCAGATTAATTTTACGTTTTTTTTTTATTCTGTAACAGACCTTTTTATTGTTATTCATAGGACCTTATATATTATTTCCATGCATTAGTTTTGTTTACAACACATTTTAGAAGTTGGGGGGTTAATCCCTGGTCAGCGGCTGGTGGGATTTTTTCAGTGGCTGATCGGAGGCGTTGGGTGGATCATCAGTTTACGGCTGTGTTCGGCAGTTTATCTGCAGCGTTTGGCGGATCCATTCGGTGCACTTCAGGGATCCTGCGGTGACTGCTGAATTCACCACATGGTCGCGAATTGAACTTTGTGAATTAAAATTTCGATGCTCTTTGAACAAACCCTTAACCCTTTCGCTGCTGAGGCTTTTCCCGCCCCTATGCTGAGGTCATTTTTACCTGTTTTGCGCATCATGTTTAAACGTGTTTTGAAGGCTTATTTTAGTATATGACCCAGACATATTATATATCGTTCTTTCCGTCAGACTCGGTAGATTCATAATATGTCATTATTATATGTATACGTTATGTCATGTCTGTATATTATAACAAAAAATGCAATAAAATATGTATTTTCAATAATTTACAATGTGTAAAGTGTTTTTTTCCACATTTTAACATGCGAGCAATTGCGGTTATATTTTGTATGGGGTGCGCTTGTTAAAAAAATTAGAGATGGGGTCTCATTACATTTTGTTTTGGGGAAAATGACACTATTTTTAACAAACGCACCGCATACAAAAATCGTTAGTGCAGCATCATTGTTCACATTATAATTGAAATGGGAACAATATTGCTGAATTAACAAACCCAAAAAAATAAAAAAAAAAGTGTTTAATTTTTTTTTTTATTTTGTTTTTAATTTTTTTTATTTTTATTTTTATTTTTTTATTTTTTTTAACAAAATTTTTCACTGTAGTGTTTGGTATCGTTGGAACGGCCATGCTCTGGCCGATCCAACGATACCAAAATTTAACCCCTAGCTGCCACGGATCGGGAGATAGGGAGTTCCAATGAACTCCCTATCTCCACAGTTGGTGGCAGTTAGGGGTTAAGTCTAGGACTGGCGTCATCGTGCTACGCACGATGACGCCAGTCCTCTGGGGGAGTTCCCGGAGGCTTGGCCGACATCCAAGATGTCGGCCAGCTCCGGGAAAGGATCGCGAACCGGCGCTTTTCAGCGCCGATTCGCGATCCAGCTCCCCAGGGGTTAATGCCAGGCATCATTTGGAAGGCAGGCTGTGCCCTTCCAAATGATGCCTGGGTTAACCCCCTGTGCGCCGCCGATCGGGAGGGAGAGAGGTCCGAAGGACCTCCCCCCTCCTTTCAGGCGCCTCCTCCGCACATGCGGGGGGGGCGCCTGAATTAGGTGTCATCGCGCCCCCGCGATGACACCTAATTCTGGCGGCTGCTGGTCCGGATGCCGGGCTGACATCCAGGATGTCAGCCCGCACCGGAGGGGCCAGCGATCGGCCGGAACCCGGCCGAACGCTGACCCCAATGTGAGGACGCGCTCAGCACACCAGCGGGACTGCTGAGGACGCGCTGAGCGCGTCCTCAGCAGCGAAGTGGTTAAGGCTAGGGTCAGACGAACGCATTTTTCACGTTGTCCGTGAAAAAGTGCGTTCGAACGAATGGACGTATTTTTTCACGGATTACGCGATAGCGGTCATACGATGCGCATTTTCGTCCGTGATTTTGTACGGATCATCAATAAAACCCTTTTTGCGTCTGGACGTTATGTTGGCCGGATGTGTGCAGCGTCTGACGTCTCCCAATCACGGAAACACGCCGCTATGTGGCCACAGCGCACTCTGTACGGCAGTACTAGCGGTTTGACGTTCTCGAAAAAATGCGTTCGTTTGCCACTTGCGTTATGCGGACGAACTTTCGTGCGGCCGTTCGTCGTATGTTCCCCGGCATTGGACGTCATTTGCTGCTAGCACGGCCGTGATTTCGTGCGGCTAAACGCACGTTAAAACTGCTTTCGTCTGACCTTAGCCTAATGCTATATATGAAACTCCCGGGCCCTATTCCAAGCCTGGTGTAAACTTAACCACAGCTGTTGTAAACTTACCATCGACTTTAATTGGTCCTGGGAAGTTAACACCAGGTTTGGAATAGAGTCATTTGGAGTTGCTAAATTGACAACAGATCTGGTAAAGTTTTCACCATGGTTGGAGTACAGCTATGTAGAAAAAAAAATTGTATACGGGGGAAAACGTTGGACCCTATTCCACAGTTGTCAATACATATAACGTCTTCTGTATTTATTTTATCGACGGGACACGCCATTCCATACAAGCCGAACTATCTGGCAGCTTTGCTTGGTTGGTCATTTATTTATTTAAAGTATTTTCCCCGGAAGGATACATTGAGATTTCTCTTGTTTTCAAGTATGTCCTGGGTTCAAGTCATTGAATTGTTACAGTCGTTACAGAAATACTAAGTAATAAAATGCACATGAGGGCTGGTGACCCTGGACCATCAGAATCCTGGCTGGTTCTAGGTGTCTTTCTAGCCTTCAAGGTGGAGATAAGACCACTGCCTTGGAGAGGGGGGGCTGTCCCATCACTGTGACCACTTAAATAAGCTTGAAATTAAAAAACAAACAGTAAGTAGTGAGCTGGTGCGCTAAAGCCAAGAAGCAGCTATTGAGGCACAACACACTAGAAGTGATTATTAATCAGGAACAAACTCCTGGTGTCGAGTAAGGGAAGTCCAGCTTGACCACATATGGTCCCAGAGAACCAGGTGAGCCTATAAATCACACTCTGTCAGGGTTTGTAATCTAATGTACTGCTTTGAATTTCTTGCCGTGCACTAACGGCAGCTGTCATATGACAGCAAGTCACAGGGCCGTGACATTTAAAAGGAGCTCGTTTCCTGGAAAGTAAAAGGGGATATCGTTTTCTGAGAGTAATGTCGTGCAACCAGATAGACTAGAATATATATAAATTTGCCTTACGCTCAGTGAGAGACTTGTTTATCATTTGATACGCTAGTGATCCGCTGGTGGAAATTACTATGAAAACGCCTGTATTTTCTGGTACGTACGTTTTCTGACGGAATGAGATTTAGTTCAAATTTAAACGAACACTACTGAAAAAAAGTGTCCTTTTTCTGTCCTGCTGACAGAGTTTACTCACCTTTTGTCGCTTGGCGTGCGCTCCGCCTCCTCTTCTGCTCAGGGCCTCACGAATCCGGAAGTCCCAAGCCTTTTCGGCGCAATTTGTGCTCCCTGCAGGAAATGCAAGTTGCGCTCCGCAACAGGACTTGTGAAATCTATGTAAGCAACTCCTGTAGCACATGCGAATCTCCAAACAACGTGGCCTATAGGAGACCGTGATTGGTCTCAGAGATCATGATGACGTTGGCACGCATGTGCGCGCTGACGTCAAGTGACCAAACCAGTGACCGACAGCCGGGAAGTAGTGTGTGTGTTTTCTCTCCACTTCACTCTGCAAATTGAAACAGGTTGGGGCACGGTGCTCCACACACCCTGGCCACTTTAGAAAGCTAAAATGATCGGCTGTGCAAAATATCCCTTTGAGGCAAAAGTGTAAGCTGCAATCAAAAAGGCTAGGGTCAGACGAAAGCATTTTTCCCCGCGAACGTGAAACGGGGCATCCGAACGCATTGATGTATTTTTTCACGGAATGCACAAAAACGGTCAGACGAGGCGCATTTTCGGGCGTGATTTTGTACGGATCGTCAATAAAACTCTTTTTGCATCTGGACGTTATGTAGGCTGGACATTAGCAGCGTCTGACATCTCCTAATCACGCAAACACGCCGCTATGCCGCAGCTGCGCACTCAGTACGTCAGTACTAGCGGTTCAGCGTTCTCAAAAAAATTCGTTTAAATTCCACTTGCGTTGCACGGCCGGACTTTTGTGCGGCCGTACATCGTATATTGGCCGTCATTGCCCGTCATCTGCTGCTAGTGCGGCCATAATTATGTGCGCCAGAACGCACGTTAAAAGTGCGCTGATCTGACCCCAGCCTAAGGGTCCACCAGTCGGTATGGATAACTTGCAACTCCAGGACACAAAGAAAATAGTAACCGACTCCAATAGTGCTTTTTAGAAGGATCTTTTATTCCACAGTGAGGATAAAACAAGACGATGTTTCGACCTTACGGTCTTTGACAAAGACCGTAAGGTCGAAACGTCGTCTTGTTTTATCCTCACTGTGGAATAAAAGATCCTTCTAAAAACCACTATTGGAGTCAGTTACTATTTTCTTTGGAATATCCCTTTAAGGCTGGCGTCAGACGAGCACGCTATGTGCACCCGTACTGACGTGCTTACCGGCGTGTGATGCTGCAACGGGGCCGGTGACAAGCGACCGTTATCCAAGCTTCCCCATTGATGCGCTAGGACGCGCGTTGACGGGGCTGCAAAGCGCGATCCTCCATAGGAGTGCGCTCAGCGAGGTGGCTAGACGGGCGTCGAGTGGAAGGAACGTCCACTCTCACGGACGTTCCTTCCGCTCTCCAAAGATGCTCGTCTGACACTAGCCTAAAGAGGTTATTCAGAGAGCACCGAATTGCACCAAACAGTGAATTTCCCCGTACAGTGCAATCTCGTGGCCATTCGGCTATTCAAAAAGCTGGCAATTTGTCAAATACTGGGGAATTGCCAGTGAAATATGCAGGGTTATACAAAGAGAATCGAAAAGTCACCGCATGTTCGGTGACTTTTCGTTCTCGCCAATTCGGGCCGATTCGGCGATCCCATTTCGGCGACCCTGCGGTGTATTCAGCAAGCACCACAGGGCCGTCGAAGCGCAGGGAAAAGCTGCCGCAAACCCGAAAAACCCGGCGAATGCACGCCGAAACTCACAAAAACATCTGGATTGACCCGCCGAAGACGCCGGAAAAACTCGAGGAGCCGATCAAACGCAGTGAAGCCTCCGGAAAAAGCCGAGACCGCAGATGAAGGCAGTGAATAAATTAGGAAAACCGTTCGCTTGAATGTTTGAAAAGTGAAACTGTTTGCAAAGAAGCTACTGAGCGAAAATGGCTGAAATTTACATATGAGGTCCAGGGAATGATAATAAAAAGGGCTGTTACAGAAAAAATAAGATAAAAAAAATAAAATAAAAAAAAATATCTGACTTTTTAAATAAAAAAAAAACAGAAAAATGCTTAAAATATCCTAAAAAAAAATCTATAAATAAAGAGATTCTTTACTGCAGAATTTTATAATGAACGGTTTATTAGATATTGAATTAAAACGGGAATATTTTTATCATTGAAGCCTATGGGATTCTCCTGAATAAACCTGTCGAATCAAACCACCGAATGGCAGGGCATTGCGGGAACCTTTCACTGCTGGTTTGTGTTCTCTGAATAGCCGATGCAGTGCATTTTTATGGGGATTTCACTTCCCTCGAACAGGCACCATATGTGCAGGCAATTCGCCAGGATTTGGCGAATTGCCTGCTCTCTGGATAGCCGAATGGCCAAGAAAGGTAACCGTACGCTGATTTTCAGCGTTCGGTTACCTTCCTCAGCCATTCGGATCTCTTTGAATAACCCTGTCGGTGATCTTTGGCAGCAGGGAAATCGCCATACAGAAGTAATGGTTAAATCTATTCTGAGAATGCTGAATAGCACCGAAATGTCCTGATTTTTGGTGGTTTCATTTGATGGAATTTTTTTGCATTGAAACCTCGGTTTTTCTTAAATGCCTATTCAACAGTTATTCTTTTCATTTGCACCAAAAAGTCAAATTCTTTTTTGGTGAAAAATTTTGATTCCCCCCTTTTTTTTTTTATTTCTGTAACAGACCTTTTTATGGTTATTCATAGGACCATATATATTATTTCCAGGCAGTTTTTTTTTTTTTTTAAACAGGTAAGTGTTCCTGTTAAAAGATATGCCGCAACCAATAAAAAGCTGCTTTTCAAGTAAATCACGGGTGTTTTTAGTCATGATTTTAGCCATGGCTGCCCTAGGCACTCCAAATTGTGACGCCTTCCCTCAAACCAGCCGCAAATAAATTTGTCAATAGTAAATGACACCTATTGCGGTCATTTACGTAAATAAATAAAAAGGTATCCTATTTACACCAAAGGGGTCATTCAAAGCACCAAATTTCATTGAAATTTCAGTGCATTTCACTTCAGAGATTCCATTTCCTTTGAATACATCCCACACAATACTATGATGTGAGTTATTGATTGATCCATAGACCTAAGGTTGCAAGGTCGGCCATGTTTTCCTGGACGCATATAAATTTATTCATGCCGAGGGGCAGTGCATGAAAAATGTCACCCCGCAGCATGTATAATCCATACGCTGCAGGTAAGAAATCACACTGGGTTATTCAGAGAGAGGTGCAAATCAGGAGAATGACTGGAGAAGTGTAAATTCTAGGTTAAAATAGCCGATTTGGAAAGTCATTCTCCTGGTTTTCACCTCTCTCTGAATAACCCTGACAGAGGAATCCCAGGTGACTTGCCTTGATTTCCTTCCTACAGCATATAAATTATACATAGTTCAGGGCAGCACTTTCCCCTGTGCTCCCCTCTGCATGAAATAGTAATAGGTGTCCAGGAAAACATGGCCGACCTGGCAACCCTACATAGACCCCATTCTATGGCCATTGCCACACAGCGAGGAGCAAGTGATGTAAAGATACGGGGGGGGGGAGCAGTTTGCAACATAAAATAAACACAATTTTTTTGGTGGTCGTGGCCCTTTAAAAAGATACAGTAACAGTTAAACTGACCGGTTTTGGGGAGATGTCTGTGCAGTGAGGCTAGCAGTTCCACTTGACATCCCCCTCCTTCACTCACAGGAAACACCTGGCCTCATTAGTCCATATACCTTAAACCAGATGCTGACTTTACAGCAATGTGATCTTGATCCTGATTACTGGTGCAAATCCACCCACTCTAATGTTATGTGTTGATGTTCTCGCTGCACCCACTTCTTGACAGGATGAAAGTCATTTTGTTCTCCATGTCCTTTGATCAACTGCTCTGAGTTTTAATGTGTGTGCATTGGAAGTGCTGGCGCTATTCAATTTTTTTTTTCCCTTAAAAAAAAGGTATCTTGGCACATATCAGTAACATAAAAGGGATTTCATATAATATAGAGTGGTTTTTGATCAGTTCAGTCCATTTTTTTTGTCTCAATAAATTACATATACGTTGCCGATTAACTGGAAAACCACCCGTGAGTCTGGATTGGAAATCTATGGATTGTGTTGGGGGGGGGGGGTTGCGCCATATACTTTGTTCATTGATGGTAGTCATTTTTGCACTTTGATTATAACGAAACATAAATCTGAAATTCTTCCTGCTGTGTAACGTATAGATAGAAAATAACTCCCTAATTATGTGACGTATTCCAAGTGGTGAATTTGTGGTAATTACAAGGGAGTTGCAAACTATAGAGATCTGGGAAGGACTGTCAGTCTTGGTTCTTTCAGGCTTTGCACGTGCAAACTAGGGCTGCTAAATAGGCCCTGTTTCCTGTATGCATATAATTCATCCATGCTGATGGGCAGTGCATGAAAAATGCAACCAAGCAGCATGTAGAATCCATATGCTGCAGGTTAGAAATCGAAGAATCGCAGGTGACCTACTAAGGCTAGGGTCAGACGAGCGCGATTTCTATGGACTGTACGTCCGTGTACACGGACGTACGTCAGTACGGAAGACGCAGTAGTGGCCACACAGTCCGTTTATCACTGACGTATATTTTGACGGATGTAGGAGAGAAAATAAACTAAAAAGCAAAACCATTTTGTCCGTGAAAAATGCTGGACGTATAAATGCAGTCCATCTGACCACGTTCCATCACTCACACACAAAGCTATGCGGACGTTGCAGACGCATCGCACTTTGTGCGGCCGTTCTAGGAGTTGTACGTTCTTGCCTGCCTTGCGTCCGTGGGCCGCGGCCGTTGTGCGGCCGCAGTTCAGTGCGGACGTACTTCGTGTGTCAGGCTCGATGGGCTTTCTGTCATGCTATCACGGACGTACTTTTAGGCGCAATCACGGACGTGAACACTACGCTCGTCTGACCCCAGCCTTAGGCGAACACAGTGCGAACGTGTGTTTAGGCGCACTTTAATACGGCAGTGGTAGCAGCAAATGATGTCCAGCGCAGGCCCACACACGAAGTACGGCCGCACGAAAGTTGGGCCGCGCAACGCAAGCGTCAAACGAACGCATTTTTTCAAGAACGTGAAACCGCTAGTACTGACGTACACAGTGCGCTGCGTCCGCATAGCGGCGTGTGTGCGTGATTAGGAGACGTCAGACGCTGCTCATGTCCGGCCAACATAACGTCCAGACACCCAGTTTCCTGGTTTGGATCCGTATGAAATCACAGCCGAAATTGTGCATCGTATGACCGCTATCGCGTATTCTGTGAAAAAGTACGTCCATGCGTTCGGACGCACTATTTTACAGACGATGCGAAAAATGCGTTCGTCTGACCCTAGCCTTAGGTTTCATCCCTGCAGTATATTAAATAACAATAGGGGTTATTCAGAAAGCTTTCTTGTTTGGTGCACTTCGGTGAGCTTCAGCGATTCCAGCTCGACGACCCTGCAGTGGATTCACGATTCACCACAGGGTCCCTGAAGTGCGCCGAACACCACCAAATTGCAGGGGGAAAAAAAATGGAACTCTGCTATTCTTTAAAAGATGTTTAAAACAATAAAAATGCACGAAAACGTGTGGGAAATAATATTAGAAGGTCTGTTACAGAATTTAAAAAAAGCCATTAAAAAAAAATTGGGAATCAAAAATTTCTCCTAAAAATAAATGAAAAGAATAAACTGTTGCGTAAAAAGAAATTAAAAATGATAAAAAAAATTAGCATTGCATTGCCTGTTTAAATTTATTGAACTGAATCACCGAAAATCAGGGCATTTCACAGACACTTCGGTGCAGTCCGGCGTGTTCTGTCTAGATTGACCATTACTTCTCTATGAGACAATTTCACTGTTGCCGAATTGCGGCGAACTGCACCATATTTCGCTGTCAATTCGCCAGTATTTGGCGAACTGACAGCTTTCTGAATAGACAAACTGCCACGAAATTGCACCATACAGTGAAATTCACTGTTCGATGCTCTTCAGTGGCAAGATCTGCACTGTTTCCAGGAAAACATGGCCGATTTCGAGTTGGGCCTCATAGGATGCAATAGACTGGGAACAAATAGTTCCTAGTCTCCTCACGCAATAACATCACCACCAGAAAGCACAAAGCTCCATGGAGACCTATGGACTCCACGAGCTGATACTTATGGCACAGAGCACTGATGCTGGTATCGGGCAACTTTGCGCTTCGTTCTAGGGCCAGGAGCTAAGAACGCGGCAACGATGGTAAAATGGAGACGTACCGAAAATCTGCAGGCGCACGCTATCCTGCTTAACGTCTCCGTTTTACCAACTTCTACGGAATAAGACCCCAAAATGGGCAACGGTTCGCCCAATTTTTTGTGATTTGCGGCTTCCTATTACCGGTTCAGCCCGAATATTTATTATTGTCGTCATTTATATAGCGGCAACAGTTTCCGCAGCGCTTTACAATAACCAAAGGGAATGCGACAAAATTAAAACAAACATAGGAACAGAAACAAGAGGTGTAGAAGGTCCTTCTCAGATGAACTTACAGTCTACAGGAATTGGGTGGAATAAGACAAGGGGAGTTTTATTGGTCGTCAGGGTCGCTAGCGCATGTGCTTCAGAAATAGAGGTGATGTAAGTGCCTCGTCCTATCAAACTCGCCCCTGATCTTCAGGCCTTCAAGAAATCCCTCAAACCTATCTCTTCTGATTAGTGTACCACATCACTGATACAACTCATCCCTCTGCTCACACATGATTGAAGCCTCTTCCATTGCCCCACCATTCCCGAACCACTGGCACCAATGATCCTGACATCCAGTAAAACTCCCCATGTCTTCTTCAACCGCAATCCCTCTAGACTGTGAGCTCCTATGAACAGGGCCCTCTACACCTTTTGTTTCCATCCTGTCTGTTTATATGTATCTCGTTCCCTTTGGTTATTGTAAAGTGCTGCGGAAACTGTTGGCGCTATATAAATGATGACAATAATAATCTATCATAATGCATTGGTAGGTGAGGAGAGGAATACGACCCAAAATGTTATTTTGGTTTTCTCAGACCTACAAAGCAGGATCTGCCTGCAACAACAGGCCACTGATTCAGGAGAAGACTTTTTGAAGACTCCACCAGATGGACTGTGAGGGGGCAGCATAATGAAAATAAAAAGAAAATAGGTGCAAGAGTTCTAAAAAGGCACACAACTAACCTTTGTCCTTCCAGCAAATGACCTCTGTCCTCTGGGCTGTAAATTTATTGACCTAGGAGGCGTTTCTGGGTCACAGGATGACACTTTTGCAAGAAGTCTGGCAAAGATATATGGCGGCAGTGTTAGCATGTACAAGGATACAAAGCAATAATTGTCAGGTTTGGTGCTTGCAGTTGTTTATGTTCTGTGTGACATGTGTTAATTATCCAGAATAACAGACTTAAAGAAAGAAGCTCTCTGCCTAATTAAGGCAGCCTTAATCCAAAAGAACTATAGGGGTAGATGATGTGTACATTATTTTTCTGTCAAATTAGATTATTTATATAATGCAAATAATACAAATAATTCGTATAATGTAGTCTCTGGTTAAAAAAGTATCAGTTAAGGGGCACGCAACTGAGAATATACAAAAGTAATATAATATAAACTGCCACATTAAATAAAAAATAACTGTATATTCAATCAAGTAACATACTGCATAGGATATTCACTGACCAGCATCCTTTCAATGAAAGAATGGCAGATTAACTTTGGAGGAGAGCTACATTGAAGAAATACAGAGAAACTACATTAAATTCACTATTTTAAGGAATTGTCTGTCACGTTTCCTCCTGAGAACTAGGAATCCGATCCCTATACGCAGCACGTCTATCCTAAACCTCCGATCCTTGTAATGGTCGGTAATATCTCTATAGCCAAGAACCAGAATGCTTTACCCCGGTACCCAAGATATACAAGATACACAAAGTTAACAGAGAAAGAGAAATAGTCAGTACGTTGCCAGAGACCAGAATCGCCAGAATATAAATCAGTCATTTGCCAGGGGTCAGTGTCGCCAGAGAGTATGTCAGCCATATGCCAGGGGTCAGTACCGCTAGAGTATGTAAGCCGTTTGCCAGGGGTCAGTATCGCCAGAGAGTATGTCAGCCGTTTTCCAGGGGTCAGTATCGCCAGAGAGTATGTCATCTATATGCCAGGGGTCAGTACCGCTAGAGTATGTCAGCCGTTTGCCAGGGGTCAGTATCGCCTGAGAGTATGTCAGCCGTTTTCCAGGGGTCAGTATCGCCAGAGAGTATGTCATCTATATGCCAGGGGTCAGTACCGCTAGAGTATGTCAGCCGTTTGCCAGGGGTCAGTATTGCCTGAGAGTATGTCAGCCGTTTGCCAGGGGTCAGTATCGCCTGAGAGTATGTCAGCCGTTTGCCAGGGGTCAGTATCGCCAGAGAGTATGTCAGCCGTATGCTAGGGGTCAGTATCGCCAGAGAGTATGTCAGCCGTATGCTAGGGGTCAGTATCGCCAGAGAGTATGTCAGCCGTTTGCCAGGGGTCAGTATTGCCAGAGAGTATGTCAGCCGTATGCTAGGGGTCAGTATCGCCTGAGAGTATGTCAGCCGTTTTCCAGGGGTCAGTATCGCTAGAGAGTATGTCAGCCGTATGCCAGGGGTCAGTATCGCTAGAGAGTATGTCAATACCAACAGGATCATACACAGAATGGATCAAAATCAAGCACAGTACTGAGAAGATATGAAAAGCATGTCAGGACAATGAGAGAATGAACAGCTAGTGGTTTTAAACCTGGTAGTGTCGCGTCGTCGCGCCGCCCCGTACCCCACCCCCGGTGTCCCGTGTGACCAGCGCGATCATGCTCATTACTTGGCGCCCGGCCAGCGAGCAGCGAATATGAGGTTGTCGGGCGCCCGGCATCTCAGGGGTGGGACGTGACATTGTCTTCCTAGTTTTCTGTTCTTTTTACAATGTTTTCCAAGGTAGTTTCAGTTGTAGTTGTCTAGAGTAGTCCATAGTGTAGTTTCCCATGGGGAATCCACTGGGGTTTCCAACTTTTGTTTCTGACAATGCTAATTGCCATAGTTTTCAGCATTGATTTTGCTGGTGTTTAAGTTCCATGGCGTTGTTTTCAACGTATTTTCTATCATAGATGAAGAGCTGAAATTACAGAGAGGTTCTCTTTGGCTTAACCAAATATCATTTGGAAGTTTGAAGCAGATTCCCAAATCAAAAGACCATGTGCTTGCAGCATCCCTTGGGCCCGCTAAGAATTAGTGTCAACCTCAAGATGCTTTCCACTACCAGGTGGAGGAAACAGCCATCGTCGCAGGTGTACACAATCCAAAAGCTTTGGACTTCCCTGCAATGAAAATTCCACCTATTGGTGAGCTCATTCAAAGGACTAACATGGAGGAGCCGTGCCCTGTGCAGAGGACATAGATGAACTAAGGATCTTCTGTCTACTCTGCAGTTAAATACCTCCACTGGAGGATCCTTCTAACTGGGGAGTGGTGGGGTTGGCTATAACCATTAATTTTGCTTAGTTTCTGTCATCTGTCGGGTGTAGACCAGTGTTTCCCAAACCTGTCCTCCAGACCCTCAATCAGGCCAGATTTTGCAGATCACCTTAGGGAAATGCAAACTGAATCCTGCAATCACTGAGAAGCAAATCATATCACCTGTGCTGTGCTTCAGATATCTGCCAATCCTTGAGTGTCAGCGGGTCCTGAGGACAAGTTTGGGAAACACTGGTAGACCCTTTATTGTCCAAAACTGATTACACAGATTTCCCATGCATCTCTAAAGTGCACCTGTCATGCCCAACTCAAGTTGGGCTCATGGGATAGGGAATTAGTCCATATATATGCGGTTTTCATTCTTGTAATAAATATATTGGAAAATTGGGAGTCATTCCATATCCCTAGTCTTTCTGTTGCTCACTTCCAATATAACCTTGATGAGTGAGTGACAGCTGAGAGAGGAAAAGCCCTCTTCCAGGACTGTCATCTGCCTGGTCCTCACACCTGATTGCATGCCAGCACACTGATAAGCCAGAGCAAATCATTTCTGCTGAACTGCTGAGGGCCAATAGCAAAGTGCTGGTCCATGGCCCCTATTAAATGGCACCCATGAAGGAGGATGATGGCTGCATCTGGTGCTGGAACCAGTTAAGTAGCAGCTAGCAATATCATCAAAGGATGAGCTATCACATCAATCTTTTATACCAATATCCATCTCATATCTCACCTCCATCTCTTCCCTCTGCTGCCCTGAACAAGCATCAAGCATACTCGCAGACTCACCTCCATCTCTTCCCTCTGCTGTCCTGAACAAGCATCAAGGTATCCACCATTCAACATGGCGTCCAACATCATACCCCAGGCTGCCATAATCTTGCAATTGTATTTTTATGTCTGCAATTATTATTCTCTGACTAGTCATATTTTAAAATCTCCCTCCATTTCTGTTTGATTTTCCCTCCTTCCTCCCTCCACAAGTTGTAAATAGTGGCTATTTCAACAGCATACTCACAGACTCCCCTCCGTCTCTTCCCTCTGCTGCCCCAACCTGCCCACCCAGGGCTGGTCCCTAATTTCAGCGCTCCTTTCCAGCTGTCTCCAGCTTCTCTCACTAATTACTCTAATTAAGCCCAAACTTCTGGTCCTTTTCATGCAATTCATACGATATTCTTCTGGCCACCAGTTTCACCTTCCCTCTGCTCCCAATTGTTTCAGTTACCCTAGTCCCTTAGAGTGTAAGCTCATGGGATGTCTGCCTGAGCACTTGGTTAAAGTGCCGTACTACCTGGACAGTTATCCTGCGACCAGGGCTGTATTTCCTCTTGTATCATTTAAGTCTGCTGTTTGTGCTTCCCCATTGCAAAGCACTATGGAATCTGTTGGAGCTTGTCACGGAATGGCCCAGCACCCTCAGCCAGGGGCGGTGCACACGGACCTTGATTTTGCCCTGAACACTTAGGTGCGGTGGCACGCACAGAGTTTCGCAGTACTTTTTATTAGATGTGGTTATGTGTGGTGTAATACAGTGTTCCCCGTTGATTGTGATGTGTTCCCTTTGTCTGCCTTGCCCGCCGCCATTTTCCGATTGCCTCGTGGTTGCAATCAGATTATTCGAATCGGAAAATGGCCGATTCGAACCATCCGGTTCGGATCGTAAAATGGCCGATTCGGACCATCCGGTCCGAATCGGCGACTCCCCGAACTGCAACGGCCAATGGGTCCTGTGAGGGCGGGCAGGGATTCCCATTGTATTGTAATTCGTGTAAAGTTGATAAATGCTTGAGCTGTGAATAATAAAGCCAGATTTAGCAGTGCATCCAGCCTCGTCTGATGTGTTTATTTCCCCGCCGTACTTCATCGTCTGAGTATTCCCCGCAGTCTCAGGGTACGGTGTCCACTCAGATCCGAACCGAACCGAGCGCTCCGTGCCTGCATCTCGCATCAGGACAGAGGCGCAGCGGATGGTGTTCGGTTTCCAGAGCGATCAGCCCGAGATCCGATCCGAAGGGCGCGGCCGTGTACCGCGCTTCGGTATTGGAAGAGAGCGCGTTAAGATCCGAATACTTTGCCGATCCCGCCAGATCCGAAGCCGCATCCAGTTCAGATCCGAAAAGTCCTTCACTTGAGATACGAAGATTCACCCGCACCCAGATCCGAAACGTTTCCCACATAAGATCCGAATATTCCTCCGCGGTTGACAGATCCGATCTCCACAGACGTCCCACACCCACAAGGTCAGTGAACCAGCTGCTCGGGACGCTGAGTGCCGTATGGCTCAGTGGTCGGGCTGGTTCTAGGCAGGGGTCCCCTCCACCGCCCGCTAACCCTTCCGGGGTCACGCCAGGCCGCACGAGACGCCGAGTGCGCGTCACTCGGTAGTCGGGCCAGCGGTAAGCGACGGGGCCACGCAGATAGAGCACACCCGCAGGCGGAACAACATCCCATTCCGTCATACTGGTGGCAGCGGTGGGATCGCTCTCTGCAGGCCCCTAGGAGACCTACGCCATGGTGGTGTACACCCACTACAACCGGGACACCCTGCGTGGGATGCTGGAGAACGGGGAGGATCGCCGGGGAATAAGAACCGGAAAACCCTGATCAAGGAGCTGACCAGGATGGATCAGGACAGGGTGACGACGCCCGTCCCCAGCCCTGTCCACGCAGAGGTGGAGGAAGATGCTGGCCTCAGAGAGGTGCGGCGTCGGATCGCCCTGCTCGGGATGCCCCAGCGGCGGCGGACGATACAAAGTGATTCGGGACGTTTACCGTGAAGTCGAGCAAGAAAAGGACCGCCAGCACGAGCTGCGGTTGGCAGAGCTCCGCGGAGCAGAGCTGGAATATTTTAACCCCGAACCCTACCCCGTGGAACCCTGGGTCGAGGCTTACAGCTTGACTGGAGCTTCACCCTGGGAATCTGCAACCCCCAGTGATCACCCTTTCGGGACTTACAGCTCGCCTGGAGCCTGTATTGGGGACATCACACATCCCAGCGACCCTCGGATGGAGACTCACAGCTCGCCTGGAGCTGCATCTGAGGACGCCACATTCCCCGTTGAGGAGCGGTGCTCCTGTGCCGGCACCTTCGCGGACATAA